>CM061561.1:173265363-173692863 GCA_030864225.1 Capsicum baccatum var. pendulum | reverse complement strand
GAATTTTCTTCTGGATTTAAAAAATACATATATTTGTCCATATACCTGCGGATATACCTAGAGATAAAATACCCGCCGATACATTTCCCCAGGTAATGTTGCAAGTAATAATTTCACACGTAAATCCCCAAGAATAAATCCCCCGCAAAATTCGTAGCACAAAATCCCCAAATAATATCCTAGGTAATGAAATTCATTACATAAATTTTCACCAAAATATCTCTACGTAAATTCGTAGGATAAATTACCTGAAAATTTTTCTATGAATTTAAAAAATATATATTTGTCCATATACCTGCAGATTTACCTAGAGATAAAATATCCGCCGATGCATTTCTCTAGGTAATGTCGCAAATAATAATTTCATAGGTAAATCCCCAAGAATAAATTTCTAGAAAAATCCGCAGCACAAAAAATAAAATAATTTCCTAGATATATCTCTACGTAAATCCGTAGGATAAATTACTTGGGGATCTTTTTATGAATTTAAAAAATATGTATATTTGTCCATATACCTGCGGATTTACCTAAAGATAAAATACCCATCGATACAATTCCCTAGGTAATGTTGCAAGTACAAAATTTGTGCAATATGGTGCCAAATTTATCTGTGGAATTTGTTGCAAATATATAGTTCACAGGTAATATATTTTAATGTTGAGGAATTTAATATTTTCGTAGGTAAATCCGCAAGTATTTCCTGCGATATATTTTTCTAGGTAAAATCCTCATGTAATTTATGTTTTTTAGTAGTGGTCAAAGGTAACAACCACGGGATCACAGAGATCAAAATTGCTACACTATAACAATAAGAGGGTTAAAAATATTCTTCAAATGGTCACACAAGTAATAGCTACACCAACAAAAGTAGATCAAGAGAAACCATCCGAAATAGAGTTATTGTTCAAGACTCAAAATCGGATATTATGAACCTTTGTATCCGATCTGCACCATTAAAATAAAGACCAAGCTGTTAGGAACACTTAGCCAAAATTTCAGAACGATACAATGGTGAACGACTGAAAAATACGATATGAAGTTGGCTGGTTGGAGAGAAAAAGATGCAACAACTAAACTCTATTTTTCTCTTCTCTCTTTGGTGAAAGCTCTCAAAAACCTCTGTGCTAATTTCTCTCAAAGACAAATACCAATGAGTATGAATAATTCTGTCTGAAATAGTTATTTTTATAGATGATGGAAGGTGTTTTCTCTTAAAATCAAACAAACTCCAAATACGACTAGAAATTCAAATTCTTTTCCAAATGGGATTGGAAATCAAAAGAGAATAGGATTTGTCCATGGGCCTTTAGCTGGAAAATAGGACACGACCCAACAAACTCCCCCTCTAGCCAAAGGCCCAAATAGATCATTAAGCGAAGAAACTCATGATAGGGATCATGCCTGCCAAAGTTCTACAATACTCATGCTTCTCTACAACCACCACTTTTGTTAGCATTAATCAGTGTGTATCTTCTTAACCTCAAATAATTTCTCTTCCATGTCCATTCTAATCCAATAGTACTTTTAACAAATATGCTTGGGCTTAGAATGAAAAGTGGAGTCCTTGTGTGAGATAAAATATCTTTCATAAATTTATTTATCTAAAGTAATTCTTTAGAACCTTCAGTGATAGCAATATATTCAACTTTTGTGGTGGATAGAGCTATACACTTTTGTAGTCTTGATTTCTGTGAAATAGCCCCCCTGCAAAAGTAATCAAATAATAAAAAGTTGATCTTGAGTTGTCAAGATTACTTTTCAAGTCAGAGTCTGTGTTGCAAACAATTTCAGGCGTGCCACTACCAAAGCATAACTTCATATCTCTAGTACCCTTTAAATATGTTAGTATCTATTTTACGACATCCTAATGGTCTTTTCTGAGATTAGAAAGAAATTTGCTAACAGTACCAATGGCATGCTGGTCTATTCCAAATCATAACATGCATCAAACTACCAACTATAGAGAGTAGGTAATACAAAACATCTCTTTTTTCTCTTTGTTAGTAGATGGACTCTGGGTCGTACTCAATTTAAAACTTTTAGCAAGAGGAGTACTAACCACATCTTATTTTATCATATTGAACCTCTTCAGTACCTTCTCAATGTAATACTTCAAGGATAATGATAGTTTTTATCTTTATCTCTATGCATTTGGATGGGTAAAAGTTTCCTTATTGGTCTCTAGTCCTTCACAAAATATTTGCTCAAGTTTTTCTTAAGGATAGCAAGTCTAGATTTATTTTTGTCAAGGATCAACATATCATCCACATAAAGTAGAAAAATAATGAAATCATCATCAGAGAACTTCTAAAAGAATATTCAATGATCTAAAGAGGTTTTCTTGTATCCTTTATTTTCAATGACAGATTCAAGCTTCAAGTACCATTGCCTTGGAGCTTGTTTCAAGACATACAAGCTCTTTCTCAATTTGTAGATATAGTTTTTTTTACTACAAACCTTTACGCTGCTCCATGTAAATCTCTTCATTTAAATCACCATGAAGAAAAATAGTCTTGACATCCATTGCTCAACCTCTAAATCTAGACTTGTGGCTAAGCCTGGCATTATAAGAATAGAAGATATTTTTATGAAAGAAGAGAAAATTTCATCAAAGTCAACTCCCTTTCTCTGGACAAAACTTTTGATAATTAGCCTCTCCTTATACTTAGGCGTAAAGGTATGCTGCTCTTGCTTTAATCTAAAGATCCATTTGTTTATTAGAGTGTTCTTACCTTTCCTAATTCTACTAACATGTTGACTTTTGCTTTTCCCTAGACTATCTTCTACCAGAGGTTTTAGGAACATCTAAAGTAGTTACATGAGCAGGAGTTGATTGTTGATCAACCACAATATCATTAATCAAATAATTTATAGGTTCTACACCCTCTTGATCTTCATCTGCATTATTATCTTGGGTTCCTTCACGTGTAATAGATGTATCAGCAATAGAAACTAGATCAACATCAACTAAGATCTCATTATTTTGAGAATCTATTTTCTCAATATTTTCAATATCTTTAATAGTCTAGTCTTCAAAGAACGCTACATCAAGACTACTAGTAAGCTTCTTATCAACTGGATCATAAAAGCGATACCTAAACTCATCTTGACCATAATCAATAAAAATGCACTACTTTGTTTTGACATCCAGTTTTGACCTCTAATTTTTTTGAACATGCACACAAGATTTACATACAAACCTTAGAAATTATCATTGGAAACATCCTTAGCAAACCAAACTATGTTTGGAACATCACCATCCAAAGCAACTGCAGGAGATACATTGAAAACATAAGCAACAGTATTAAGTGCTTCCACCCAAAAGGAATTTGGAATTTTAGCCTCTAAAAGTACACATCTAATTCTCTCAACTAGAGTTCTTTTCATCCTTTCTGATAGGCCATTCAATTGAGGTGTCTCTGATGATGAATTTCTTATGATTTACAATAATTATCAAAAATACCAATATATTCACCGTCATTGTCAATGAAAATATATTTTAGCTTCTTCCCAGTTTGTCTGTCAAGATAAGGCTTGAAATTCCTTAAACACATCAAAAACTTGATCTCTGGATTTTAAAGATATACTTAGATCTTGTAAGAATAATAATTAATGAAATTTGCAAAGTAAAGTGCACCACCTTATGACTATACTTTAAAAGGACCATACAAATCAGAGTGTACTAGCTCTAATAGTTCATGCTTTCTTAAGGAAGAATGACCGTGAAAATAAACTCTCTTATATTTTCCATCTAAGTAATGAACACATCTTTTCACCTTTTCTTGTTTCACACCAGCACGTAGATTCTTCTTAGCCAAACATGTGATCCCCCTCTCACTCATATGAGTGAGCCTCTTATGCTACAATTTTGATAGTGTCACTTTCCACCAAATTCATGGAGTCATTAAGTATAAATCCTTAAGTCTCGTATAAATTAGAACACTTTCTTTCTTGAGCCACAAGTAATGTACATTTGGTGAGCTTTCATTGGACACTGGGCAAGTCATTATGCTAGTTATCATCATCTAGTTGCCCAATTGATATCATGTTTAGTAGAATGTTTGGATCATATTTTGACATTATGAAGGACTAACATTATACCAGTATTAGTCTTCAAATAGATCATGCCAAAACCAAACACATTGACCTCACCAGCATTGCTTATCATAGACACTCTATAGCTAACATATGTATAAGATAAAAAAAGTTTTTCATCGGTGTGACATTAGATATAGCTCTAGAATGTACTATCAAATTTGTATCATTAGATACAAAATTATTGACATTTTTATCACAAGCAAAGAGAAGGTCACCTTGGACAACAACAATAATATTATTTCTGTTATTTTCTTCTAGCTTTCTTTCTCTAGTATCTTGATTCAACCTATGGCGAAATTTTTTAATATGTCCTTTCTTGCCACAATGATAGCATGAACAACTCTCATACTATGACCTTGGCTTGCTTCAGCTTTTACCTTTATTCCTTGTGTCTCTTATTTTGTCTCTCCCCCGATTTTCTATAAACTGAACATCTAAGTGTGAGGATGATCCCTAAGATTTTCTCCTTACTTTTTTATTTAGAATACCACTCTTGGCAAATTCCATAGTCACCTAGCCACTAGGAGTTGAATTTTTTAAAGAAACATGAAGAGTCTCCCAAGAATCGTGTAGTGTATTCGGAAGCCAAAGTCCTTGTATCTCATCAAAAGTTAACACTCATTCCAAAATGTTGATCAAGGGCACATTGAAAATCATTTATATGGTCAAGAATAGGATTTCCCTCCTTGTATTTAAAGGTCATCAGTTGTTTTAGTAGGAACTACTTGTTTTTTCCTATTTTTGAAGTGTAAAGTGTCTCCAACTTTTCCCACAATGTTCTAGCGTGTGTCTCATTCACAATACGATTGCAAACATTGTCTTCCACCTATTTTCTTATATATCCACATACTTGATAGTGCTCAAAATATCAATTCTCATCAGCTGTACTCTCAGGTTTATAAGCATCAAAAGAGGGAAGAAACATCTTCTTCAAAATAAAAAATCTTTCATCTTGCTCTTCTATATGTTATAATTGCTCCCAGTTAAGCATACCTGATTACTCATAGTTGCCTTAATCCCAAAATCTTTGATAGATAACTTGGATATACTACCACTTGTTATGATGGAAAAAGGTAAATACGAAAATAAAAAAAGTAATGAACACCAAATTTACCATGGAAAAACACTTTAAGTCGAAGGTAGCAACCACGGGATCACAGAGATCCAAATTACTCTACATGACAATAAGAGGGTTATAAATATTCTCCAAATGTCCACATAATAAGATCCAAACATGGAGAAGAAATAGCTGCACCAACAAAATTATATCAAGAGAAACCACCTGAAATAGAGCTATTGTTTAGGACTTAAAATCGGATGTTTCAAACATTCAAATTTGATATCCACCATTCAAATCACATAATACGATGTTAGAAACACTCAGTCAAAATTTTATCTTGATTTAATAATAAACACAATGAAAGGCACAATCTGAAGTTGTCTAGGCGGAGAGGAAAAATTATACAACTAAACTCTCTTTCTCTCTTCTCTCTTTTGTGAAAGCTGTCTCAAAAATCTCTCTTATGTTCTAATGTCTATCAAAGACAAATACCAATGAGCATGAATAGTTCTTTCTTAAATAGTCCTATTTATAGATGTGGGTGATGTTTTTATCTAAAGTCAGACCAACTCCAAATAGGAATAAGAATTTGAATTCTTTTCCAAATAGGTTTGGAAAGCAAAAGCAAACAGGATTAGGTCATCGACCTTTGGCTAGAACAGGGGCCACAACCCAATAGTTTTACTAATCTAAACATATTCAAATGCAAATGTAGTAGCTCTTTTAATTTGAAAGGCCAACCTTGAAAGTGAGATCCAATCACTTATTTATTCTTAAAAGAATATTAGCACTAGTCCTTTCCATTGGGATTTATTCGTTACGACAATCATGGAAGAGTAACTGAGATAAATATGCCATACAATAGCATAACGGGTACCCGTTGGCATCTAGATTTCTCATCATTTGCCTATCTCCTTAAGATAGATTTCTTGAATAACTCACTATATGGTACTCTTCCCACTAACATATTCAATCTTTCAAAGTTGAGTTACCTTAATTTGTGCTACAATAATTTTATGGAATAATTCCACCTATATAGGGTTCTTGAAAAATCGTAAGTATTTTTTTCTAGGCCATCTTCGTTTTAGTTGCTTTCTGTCCTGGGAGTTAGGAATGCTGGAGTTTTTTCTTGTACTTAGAGTACAAGAAACCAATCTTACTGGCACAATCCCTACATTCATTGGTAACTTGAGCAGCTTGAGTGTTTTAGACCTTGATCACAACAAATTCTCTAGCCATATTCCATAAGAAATAAGGATGTTGAGTGCCTTAAAAGATCTTTTTCTATCAAAAACACATTTATTAGATTGATTCCCATTTTTTTGGTAACTTGACCAACTTAGAGTCCTTGTATCTTCCTACCAACTCACTTTCTCTGACTCATTTGATATATGTTGATCTCAAAATTAACGGTCTTACTGTTCAAATACCAAGTTCTATTGGAAATTACAACAAGTTGCTCTATTTGATTCTGTCCAAAAATAGTCTCATAGGTGAAATACCCTTGTCAATTGGAGTCTCAGGCAACCTGTTTTTTATGATCCATTCTTTCATCCGTCAAGAAATTGACTAAGCTCAACCAGGTCTATGTTCCTTGGTATGGTTTGATACTATGATTAAGTATTATTGCGATTGAACCTTGTTTGTGATATGGTGTATAGAACATTCATTTCACTTTATTACATCATCTTATAGCATCTTTTGTTGACTTGGAGGTTGAGATATTATGAGACGTGGGATATGGCTATGGTTTGATCTAAGATACTGTTGTGTCACATTTTTTGATAGCACGATATACACTTTTTTATACATTCTCACTATTTTTATCCCTGTTATTGATTGAACATGATTGATTAAGATTAATTATATTTGTTAGCTTGTCTCCTTCATAAATGACTTTCTTTGATTATTGATTTAAAATAATTAATGTTACTCACCTAGACTAATGCTCCTACCTTGTAGATTGAGATTCCTATGAATGTTCTTTTAGGTTACCTAATAGGATGAAGTAGTGTACTTACTGGTTTATATTGTTTGGAAACATTGAGTAGTTGGGGCGGTGTTTTTCGTCATCGCTTTGGATTAGGGTCGATTATTAATAATGCTTGTTGAGTAGAAGTGTTTTGCAATCACCCTTTCTTTTCTTTCCTTTTTCTTGTTTCCTGCACCCTATACAAGTATTGGTTCGAGTAGTAGATCATAGGTTACGTTCTTTTGGTGTTAGCATTGCGGAGATCAGAGTAGTGGCTGATGGATTTTAGAGTTACCAGATCTCTCCTCTTTTATATTGTGCTTATTTTGGCATATATATATATATATATATATATATATATATATATATAAGCAAAAATATATATTGACTTGCTGATGTGGTGCCTCTCTATGGTTAGTGTTTTCATTAATCTCTTTTTCTCAATTTTATTTACTTTTCCCCCCTTATATAGTAATGTCTTAAAATCTGTTTAAAAAATTATATTTACCTTATTTATTTCATTCCTTATAATTAAGGCTATCATTTATTTCCTTAATAAGAGTATATCATTCATTTTCGTAACACTCGTGTCCATTCTCCTATTGATGGATATTGATTATCATTAACTTATCACTCCTTAATACCCATGAACACAAACAATCTTCTTTAAAAAGATTTGCAATAATAATAAGAAATTTAGTTGATCTAGGAGAACAGAAAGGTTGTTTATGGATGACCCCTTTAGCTATGAACATGAGAGCAACTAAATGTTTTAAAGGACTTGCAAGAAGACGGGAAAAGAATACCATGTAAAAGATTCACCATTTTTCTCCAAAATTCTGCCTAAAGAGTTTGTTGCTTCAAAGTAAATAGATTAATACAACGATGAAATAGAGATATTGATAATAAAAGATCTGGCGAGGATGTTAGAGATGCATTTGGTTGAATGGTAAAGGAGGGCATATTAAGTATTTTTTGTGTCTGAAATTGTATATACTATATAGTAAATGAAAAAGTTTATAAGATTTACATTCTCCTCCTTTTCCTCTTCTCTTTTTAAGGACTCTTTATTTAATGCTACCTACAATAAATTTATAGGATATATGTGTGTGTATGCGTGCGCGCGTGAAAGTGTTGGTATAATAGAAAAATATTAAATTAAGAGGAAGAAGATTTTGTAGAGTAAAATGGGGATGTTACTGATTTTAGGCTCAATCAAGATGTAGTAAATTTGGTAGGTGAAATTCTGCAAAGGAGAGAGAGTATTTAATCAAAAAGGGAGGAATATACATGAGTAAAAACAAAAAAAAAACAAAGAGGAAAGAACATTTTTTTTTAAGAAAATAAATAAATAAATAAATAAAGAGAGTGGTATGTTATCCTTAATTTTTCTTATTTTTTTAGCTTAAAAATTTACTTTTTTGTTTTGCATTTTTCTTAAATTAAGGAGATTGGTTGAAGATAATTATATTCTATCTTAGAACATATATTAATTTATATAAATAACGTTATCATATATATATATATATATATATATATATATATATATATATATATATATATATATATATATATATATCACTTAAAATTAAATATTTAATAAATTTAAAATTAAATATTTAATAAAGTTTAATATAATAATCAAAATCAGATAAGAACTATTTTGATGTGAAAAAAATAATTATTATTTTGGGGAAAGTAGCCATTTCACTACGCGTTCAAATGGACTCACTGGCATTTCTCATAGCTCAAGAATTGTATTTTGCTTATTTGTAATTTATTTGCCTTCTTTTTCCTAATTTCATGTTTAACTTTTTTCTTAAAAAAATATTAGTGTCACTAAATAATTACGTTAATAAATGATAAAAAATTCATCAAGTTTTCAGTTTTCACCTGCCATTGTAGTTAATGTCTTCATTAGATATCTTAATATGCATACATATACTCTTCCACCTCCAACCTTCATAATTCTTATTTAATTACATTAATTTGTATTAGTAATGTGCTAACCATGTGTAATTGTTTTAATTTCTATAATTATATATAGGGAGTGGAATGGAAAAACTAGAAAAAAAATTATGAAAGAATCGAATTCACACTAACAAAATCTACTAAGATATCAAGCAATATTATATTTGAATCAATAATCTGTTGGGTTTAAATGGTGTGAATGAAAAATGGAGGGACACAATCTTTAAGCAAAAGACATATTATTTTGAAAAAGGTGTGACTGTTCAGATAGTTGTGTCCGTTCAGAAAAAAGACACAATGTTTCGAATGAACATACATGACTCTTTCTAAGGATACACCTTTTAAGTGAACCATTGCCACCTTTCAGAAGAGGCATCTGATGGCTATATAAACCTGCTTTCATCTACAGGTTTAGAAATAAAAGAAAAATTTTCTGAAAGAAAAAACTCTTCTTGTCTTTAAAACATTCTTTGTGATCAATCAAATCATTGAGTGAGTTTGACGAATCCAATTATTTGAGGTACCACTATAGTTGGATTGAAAGCCATTTTATTCTGGGAGGAAGATTCCAAAACCTCAGGTATAGTGAGGAAAATTATTCCTTAAGGACATTCCGTGAAGTCGGGGGACTTGGCTTTATATTTCTGTTTCATCTTAATTTCTGAAAAAATTAAGAAAGATCACTTTGATCTTGTGTTGAGGGTGTTTTTGTACTTCATAGTGTTCTTGTTTTAAAATTGAACAAGTGTTGAAGTTGTTATGCCTAAATACAGATTCTTGTACGCAAAAACACCATAAAATAACAATCTTAAGGAATAATATTCTACAAAATCTGTATTGCTTGTTTTTGGAGATTAAAGCTTTAAGCTTTCTACTCCGTTTGAACTTAACTAGTGATTCGAAGACATAAAATCTTAATGACAAGTTAAAGATCATTCGGTTGACAATTGCAAGTCATAAAAACTTCATCGTTAACTAGATACAAGAAGAAGAGTTTAAAGTTGCTTACCTTTATAAATAGTATTATGAAAATACTAAATTTTATTGTCTTGTGATGATAGGAAAAATGACTAACGAAAGTCAAATGCAAGATGCGGCTATGACTGTGGGGGCAAATGGTATTGCCTCAACAAGTTGAGCAAATGCTCCGTAACAAATGGCACCTGCGGAGAAGTCTGGAAAATTTATGGGCATTGACTTTAAGCGATGGCAGCAAAAAATGTTCTTTTACCTCACCACTCTATGCCTTCAAAGGTTCACTAGTGAGGATGCTCCTGAGGTGCCCGAGGTAACTTCGTACAAAGAGCATTTCATGATTGTAGAGGCTTGGAAGTACTCAGACTTCCTTTGCAGGAATTGTATCTTGAGTAGTCTCCAAGATGACCTCTACAATGTTTACAGTGGAACTAAGACATCGAAGGAATTGTGGGGGGCACTAAAATGAAAATATAAGACAAAGGATGCGGGAATTAAGAAATTCTTTGTTGCAAGGTTTCTAGACTTTAAAATGATAGATAGCAAATCGGTTGTCTCTCAAGTTCAGGAATTGCAAGTAATCATCCATGATCTCTTAGCAGAAGGTATATCTTTGAAAAATACCTTAGTTGAACAAATTGAAAATGTTCTTAGTACTCACATAAACTATTTTGTAGGTTTGATTGTGAATGATGTATTTCAAGTAGCAGCGATCAATGGGAAGCTACCACCTATGTGGAAAGATAGGTGGTAGAAAGCTAGAAAGATATTCCAGATTATCAATGGGAAACGGAGGAGGCGGCAACCCATTAGCCCAAGCTTGATGCATTTTTATCATATGTTGCCTTAATTTTTGAATCTCTGCATTAGCTCCTAAATTCTCATTCCCCAAACTCTCTATCTGATTAGTAACAACAACCTCGATATCCTTATTCGCCATGATTTTCTCTTTGACTTTGTGCAATATGAAGGACCAGTCAAAAATGTCACAAACCAACCACCTTAAACTAACTGAACAAGAGATAACAAATGCATTAGAGTTCAGCAATCTTTCAAAATCTCTTTTTGTTTCTCTATGTTTTTTGCCTTTTGGAAAGATCACCAAACCTAAGAAGGGCACCTACGTATCTCACTCTAGGTATGCGTAGTTCGTGAATCTTGACCAACATGGCCAATCAAACTCTTTTTTTTTTTTGAAACTTTAAGAAGAAAATAAAATAACAAATTTTCAAAAGAATTGGCGAAAATCTTTTTGCATTTTTTAGGTTTAAATCCCTATACAAAATGAACCTATGCTTACTAAAGAAAAATCTTTTTTGGGTTTTCAATTTTTAATTTCATACGAAAAATGAAACTTGAAACTATTAAAGGAAATTTTTTGGTAGTTTTATTTTAAATATGTATTAAAACACCTACAATAAATAAATAGTGAAGAAAATCTTTTTGAATTTTTAAAATAAGATCACCGAACCCAAGAAAGGTTGCCTACGTATCTCACTCCCTAGAGAGGAGAATCAGGTGTGCGTAGTTCGTCTAGATTGGACAAATAAAGATTAAAGAACCAGCTGAACCCTGACTTAAGAGACACAACCACAAATAGGCAATAAACAACATTAATGAAATCTTTTTTTTTTCATTTGACATTTCACATAAAAATGACACCAACAACTAAGAAAGAAAAACCTTTTTGATATTTTCATCATATGAAATGTACAAACCTTATACCATCCCTTTTTTGATTTTTTTCTCTTGTAAAAAGCTCCTATTAAAAAAAACTTTTAGAAATTTTGAATTATGAATGCTTGCTAGAGGAAACAAAAGGAAATTCTTTTTGATGTTTTTATTTTTTTTGAGAAAATGAGTGCAAAGGGTAAAAGGTATTTTTGAATTTTTGGATTGTGAAAAACGAAAACCATAAAAAACTAAAAAACTACGAAACTCCTTTTTTTGACTCACTTTTCTTTTCTTTTTTTTCTTCAATATTTCCTGATCTGCACACTTTTTTTTAATTCTAGCACATGCTTTTCCCTAAATTAGTCTGTCAAATAACCCTGTTACCCTCAAAGATGCAACAATTATCACGTAGGGAAGCTTTAGGGGTGTATCTCCTATAAAGGACCAAGTGAGTCCCGCTAGGTCTCAATATAATGAAGATAAGCATGACCTAAAGGCTGACCTAAAGGCTGGGGTCCACTAACAAGGCTGTTCAGGAGAGCGTATGATCAATAGTGGCTGCAACAACTTTTCACCCACTCCATACATCCAACAGCTCCCCCTCTTAAAATAAGGGTGACTCAACTAGAGTTCGTATATACGACGTGTACTCCGGGACTTGTTGTGAAAGAAATGACTTGGGTTATGCAAATGATGCTAGATATAAAGCGGTAACATATAAAAAAAGATTGTAAACAAAGAGCACGGAGACATCCAACAATGATAAAATAATAACACAAATAATAACACAAATAAAATATTTATACACCTATAGTGTCAAACTAAGCCGATATAACTTAAAAAATAAGCTCAAATTCTGAAAAATCTCCAGCAGAGTTGCCAGATCTGTCACACCTTTTTTTTCTTTCACCAAAAAGATTGATTTTAAGTTTGAAAGGATTTTTATTATTAGGTGAAAAAAATGAAAATTTATTTTGAAAAGGATTGTTTACATTCAAACTCAGAGTCGTCACTTGGCATAATTGGCTGTGCCAAGTCACCTTTGAAAATCTCTTTTCAAAATAATTTTTGACTCTTTCAAAATTAGTCCACGAATAGAGATTTTAGTTAAGGAATTTTGTTGATCGAGGGGAAGGTGTTGGGCACCCCATGATCCCGTGGTTCGACCATGATAGCTTTGTGAAGTATATAAACTAGTATGACACTATAGAATGTATAAACAACACAAAACAAGCAAACAAACAAACTAAACAAAACAAGTCCAAAATAGTGTCCAGTCCAATTATTATAGTCTGAAATGAAAGATACTAAAATAAACCTACGCTAACCTACACTAATCCTAAACTATGCTTTACTCGATGCCTCGGCCCTTGATCACGATCGATTTTCCGAGTATAATGTATTGCGGGGTATTCCCTAGTAATGAATATATATATATGTGACTTTGGGGCATTCCCCGATGAATAAATACATTTGATAGAAAATACGATATAAATAGGAAATCATTTCAAACAAGCATTCACACATTCGTTAATAGAGAATCCTAAGGCTTGCCTAACCTAAAACCTATAATTTGCCTATCGATTCGACTTATTATGATTCTATGACGTTCCACATCATCAATGAATCAAAATTAATCAAAATTCATTTTTATAAAAATCAATACCTCCCCGAATTTCATTTTAATTCTTAAAGAGATATCATTTCATTATATAAATCATAATCCAAGGGAATCAACCAAATCCAACAAGTAGCAATTCATCATCAACGAAGATCAAACAACACACGATATTCAATCCAACACACCAAATATAATAAAAGATGAAATAAAAAGAGGAAAAGAATAGAGTTGTACCTCGATTGAAGCTTTTACTGTGCCAAATTATGTGATCGAAAGATAAAGCCGGATCCAAAACTCCCAATTCGAACCTCAATCATGACCTAATTTCCAACCTCGATAGACCCACTTCAGATTTTAGAACTTTGGATCAGTTCTTCCGGTGGGTTTGATGACTGTGGATCTTTGACTTGATTTTATATTGGAATAGAGCCGACAATATTATTTTTTGGCAGGTTTCATTGAAACAGTAGCCAAACCGTAGCTTTTAAGTTTTTGGTGGTAATTTCGGTAACTCTTAGGCAAAAATCACCGAAAAAGTGCCTCTTTTCTCAATTTTTACTCCATTTCTCTCCTGATTCTCTCCTCATCTCTTGATTCTTTCTCTCTCTCTCATTTCTCTCTAATCTTCTATTGGTTTTCTCCTCTGTTCAGTTGTGTACGTATTGGTTAGGAATATGTGTGTGTATTGTTGATGTGTTATATGTGTGTTCTCTATTTGTGGTATGTGTGTGAATTTCCAGTGGGTTTATCTTATAGTTGTGTGTAAAGGATGAGAGTGTGTGAGCGTTTGTGTAAATTGTTAATGGAATATTGACTGTTGGTGCATGAATTTTCTAGTGGGGTCAGTCAATCATAAGAAAATAAAGGAGTCTCTGTATATATCTTAATGAATGAAAATATGGAGCAGTATGTATGTATATGTAGAGAAGAAAATAATTTTCCAGTGAGGTGTTGTGTGTGAAAGAAGAAACAAAATAGAAAGTCCCCCCGGTGTGCGTATGTCCTGCTGTGTATATATCCCTTCATGTGTATGTCTATCTTCTTTTTTTCTTTTCAATGTATATATGCTATTATCTGTTGAATTGATGTTATGGGGAATAAAATGTTAGTGGAGGTTAGGGTGGGGTAGGGGTAGTGGGGTAGTTGGTGGTGAGGTGTTGAGAGTAGTATGAGATAAAATTTGTGATGAATTTATTGAGAGTTGGTTGTTATTTTTTTGTTAGGGTGAGATGTCAAAAGTGGTTATCAATTTATTGGATTTGTTATTGTGTGGAACTTGTCACATGGGTGAAGGTACATGGTAAGATGGGGTAAAAAGGGTACAAAAATAATTTTAGGGAGGGACAAAATTACTTGTCTACATAACTTTTATTTTGAAGGAAACACATTTGCTTGGAAGTGATCGGATAAATATATTTTAAAATAGAGAAAGGGAGTCCCGAATTTGGGAAATATTTGGTGGTCTATACAATTTTTCTTATCAAACTATTTTGGCAAAATAGTTCGTGGACCCTTGTATTTGTCTGAGTTTGTAAAGTGAACGTCTCTACTTAGACTTTTATCATCTGAACCCTTGAACTCATCAAAACACAATATTTCAAACCCCTCTGACTTTGACCAAGCTTATGTGGCACAAAATTGGATTAGTTGGATGAATCGCGTGACTGCACCCGCATGAGGCGAGTGAGGGTCATTTTTTACATTAACAATTAAAATAAATTTAAAAAGAAACCCCACCTCCGCAGCATTATTGCAGGCTTAAGGATGCTTACCACCCCAACCCCACCCCCGCTAAACTATTCTTCTTCGCACCACTACAGACCGTCCACCCCCTACACCAAACCCCAACCACCCAGAACTTCTCTTTTGTACAGTCCCCCACCCCACCCCCACTTTAACCCATTCCTTTGCATTGTATAATTACATCACATGTCTTTCAAACGAAGTTCTTAAATCGTGTTCACGTAGCTTATATCAGAAACACATACCCACACACACTTATGATAAACAATGAAAAAGTTTAGCAGTTACCATCAATCCAATCCTGTCATCCTATGGAGACCTACAACATAATTTAGCCTAACAATCCATAATTGACAGAAAAATACGGATCAAGATCCAATTTTTTTTTTTGCTCACAGAGAAAAATTAACAATCTAAACAAAAGGAATAAAGGAAATCAAATGTCAATACAACCTCCATATAGTCTTCGAATCAACCTTTGTTGCTTCTCTGCAAGCTAACCTTACATTTCAAGTAACAAATTGATTTTAAGAAGGAATCAAATTTCACAAAAACAATTAACAAGCATTAATCTTTTTTGTCAATTTCACAAAAATAATAAACGAGCTATAGAGTCCGTTTGGATAAGCTGAAAAAAAGCGACTGAAAAAAATGCTTTTGAAAGTGCTGAACTTATTTTAAAAATAAGCAGTTAATTATTTGGATAAAAGTGCTGAAACTTAAAAAAAAGTTATTGATGTGTTTGGTAAATAATGCTTTTAAGCACTTTTTTTGTTAAAATGACTGAAATACCCTTATAATTGTTAAAAATATATAGAGCTGATTATTATTAATTTTTATTACTAAAATGATTCAAATTAAAATAAATATATATTTATATATTTATATATAGATTAAAAAAAAATTTCATGAATGACTATTAATTTGTGCGCTAAAAATATTTTTTTTAAGAGTTTAAAGTGTTGAATGTTTGTGTTTGAAAAATATAATTATATATTAAAAGATTATTTATTTCTTCATGTTTACGTTAAGATTTCGTATCATTAAGTTTTTTTTTTATTCAATGCGGGGCTAATCAGCCCATTTATTTATTCGAAAGATAAAATAAGATTGTTGATTAAGGGTAAAATTGGAATAACATATAATTGCAAGGGACAAAATAGTAATTTATATAGTCAACTTAAAATTTCAAAAAAATAAGCACCTACTTGGCTGCTTCTTGATTTTGGCTTAAAAAAAAGCTAAAATCAACTTATTTTAAGCAACTTATAACTTTACCAAACACCATTATAAGCAATAAAGTGCTTATAAGTTATTTTGACCAACTTATAAGCACACCCAAACACCCTCATAATCCTTTTTCTTAAATTCACAATTTTTTTTTCTTAAAATGACAAAGGAGCTGGTTAGAGTGGTAAAGTGTGGTGACGAAGGATATGGGCGTAAATATGATTGAGTTGGGTTCGAGATTGTTGTCTGTGGAATAGCCGGAGGACTCAGCTTCTCGGCTCCCTTGTTCATATGAAAAAGAAGAAGCAAAGGAAGAGAGCCATTAGAGACCCCAGCCCCACTATTGCACTTTTATTTTTTTTTTAATTCTCAACATGGAGAAGAAAGTGGGGACCAAGAAAGGGGCGTATGCTAAGTTGGTTGAGAGTAAGGACGAAGAAGAGAAGCGGGTAAACAGGAAAGAGTACAAGTTAGCTAGGAAGGAGGCTAAGTTAGCAGTTACGGCGGCTAAGACGGCCGCTTTTTAGAGCTTGTATGCAGGGTTACAGGGAAAATGAGGGGAAAAAAAGTTGTTTAGACTCGCTAAGGCTAGGGAGAGGAAGGGTCGTGACCTCGACCAGGTGAAGTGCATTAAGGGGGAGGACGGTACAGTGTTGGTGGAGGACGGACACATTAAGAATAGATGGCATTCGTATTTTCATAGGCTCTTGAATGACGAAGGGGATAGAGCTATTGTGTTAGGGGAGCTGGACCACTCAGAGGAGTGTCGGGATTTTAGTTATTGTAGATGTTTTAAGGTAGAAGAGGTTAGAGAGGCTGTTCGTAGAATGCGAAGGGGTAGGGCGACGGGGCCGGATGAGATACCGGTGGATTTTTAAAAGTTCGCTGGAGAGGCTGGTGTAAGGTGGTTGACTGGATTGTTTAACGAAATCTTCAAGACGGCGAAAATGCCCGAGGCTTGGAGGTGAAGCACCATGATCCCTCTTTATAAGAATAAGGGTGACATTCAGAGTTGTAATAATTATAGGGGGATTAAGTTTTTGAGTCATTCTATGAAGATTTGGGAGAGAGTGGTCGAGGTGAGGCTGAGACGGATAGTGTCTATTTCGAAAAACCAATTTGGATTTATGCCTGGCCGCTCGACGACGAAGGCAATTCACCTGGTACGGAGGCTGGTGGAACAGTATAGGGAAAGGAAAAAGGACCTGCACATGGTGTTTATCGACTTGGAGAAGGCATACGACAAAGTCCCCAGGGAGGTGCTTTGGAGATGCTTGGAGGTGAGTGGAGTCCCGCTGGCATATATCAGAGCAATTAAGGACATGTATGATGGAGCAAAAACTCAGGTGAGGACGGCGGGAGGAGACTCAGAGCATTTCACTGTCTTGACAGGATTGCATCAGGGATCTACTCTTAGTCCCTTTTTGTTTGCTTTGGTGATGGATGTGTTGACGCGGCGTATTCAAGAGGAGGTGCCTTGGTGTATCCTTTTTGCAGATGATGTAGTTTTGATTGATGAGATGCGAGGGGGTGTGAATGACAAATTAGAGGTGTGGAGACAAACTCTTGAGTCTAAAAGGTTCAGATTGAGCAGAAGCAAGACAGAGTATTTGGAGTCCAAGTTTAATGACGTGAGGCTGGAGAATGAGGTGGTAGTGAAGTTGGAATCACAGGAGGTATGTAAGAGGGATAGTTTCAAGTATTTCGGGTCCGTGATTCAGGGTAATGGTGAGATTGACGAGGATGTCTCGCACCGTATTGGGGCGGGATGGATGAAGTGGAAGCTCGCGTCGGGGGTGTTGTGTGATAAGAAGGTGCCGCTCAAGCTTAAAGGCAAATTCTACAGGGTGGTAGTCCGTCCGTCCATGTTGTATGGAGCGGAGTGTTGGACAGTTAAGAACTCCCACATTCAAAAAATAAAGGTGGCAGAAATGCGGATATTGCGTTGGATGTGTGGGCTGAATAGAGGGGATAGAGTTCGGAATGAGACTATCAGGGAGAAGGTTGGTGTGACTCCAGTGGAGTATAAGATGCGGGAAGTCCGATTGAGATAGTTCGGGTACGTGAGGAGGAGGGGCATGGATGCCCCGGTTCGTAGGTGCGAGAGGCTTGCTTTGGATGGTTTTAGGCGGGGTAGGGGTAGGCCGAAGAAGTACTGGGGTGAGGTGATTAGGCGGGACATGGAGCAGTTACAGCTCACCGAGGACATGACCCTAGATAGGAAGATCTGGAGGACGCGAATTAGGGCAGAAGGCTAGGGCCAGTTTGGGTCGCTAGTGTAGGGAATCACTTGGTGGGGGTATTATTCTTGTTATGATACCTTGTTCCATGTTTTATTACGAATCTGTTTGCTTTTCTCTGTTTTTTATTACTTATGGGTGTCGTATTTATGTTATGTCATCTTGTTCTATGATTTACTATGTATTTGTGTAGTTTCTCGTGTCTCGAGCCGAGGGTCTATCGGAAACAACCTTTCTACTTTTTTAGAGGTAGAAGTATGGACTGCGTACATCTTACCCCTCCCCCCCCAGACCCCACTATGTGGGAATACACTGAGTTTGTTGTTGTTGTTGTAATATTTAATTTTTTATGTGGCATTTTGAAAATGATATGAAATTTAATGTAGCATTTAGAATAACGTGGAAGTTGACGTGACAGCAATTGTGTTACACACATTGAAATAGGGTTTAAAATATTGAATTTTATTGAGTTCAAGAGTTCAGATGATAAAAGTCTAAGTAGAGATGTTCACTTTATATACTCAGACAAGTACAAGGGTACACCGAGCTATTTTGCCAACTATTTTCAATATAGCAAAATTCGGAAGTCTATTGGAAATTGTTTAATTAATATGCAGGGTCAGTCTAAAATAATATTTACATCGATGGCTCGCTTTTAACTTTCAATACACGTCTTTAAATTTGTTAGATCCCCACGTTAAAGCATACGGTACATTTTCAACCCATATTTGTTATTTCTCCATTAATCATCGCAATAACTTTATTTACAGACTCATTTTTTAAAAAAAGTTTATTTTTTTTTATACTGTGTTATTTTTTACAAATTTCGATAATTGATTTTCTTTATACTAATTATCAGAGTTATATTATGGACGGCTACTCTTCTTTCTCTTCCTTTTGTCAGGGAATATTTTCGTTATATATGTGTCTTTGTCTGATGCAGTTAATGCTTATATTGGTTCTGTGAATCATTTAGTATTTCCAATTTTATAATCTTGCTCTTGTACGATAGTAATACTTCTAAATAAAGTAAAATTCATAGAATCCTAAACTTAATTAAAAACAATTCAATTATATATGCACAATAATTTTTTTTCCAACAAAAAATGATTATTAGTAATTATAATTAAATTGTAAATAACAGTTTTGGACTTTCTTTATCATGCATAATTTTTTGTTAAATATAAATTTTGATGCTTAATTATTTTTTATAATTTTTTCCAAAAAAATTGCGTAAAATTCCAACCAAAAATATCATACATTACATTTAATTCTTTTTTGGTTTGAGATTCTTCCTTTTTTTTTTTCTTTAGGCTAAATATCTGAATACTAATTTAATGATAATTATTTGAATAAAAAAAAGGTGAAAGACGATTTTGTCTAAAAGAGAGTCTTTTAATGAAGGACAAAAGTTTAAATTACTTTTTTTTTTAAAGGTTTTCACACTTTTAATATATTATACATATAGATTATAGATATAGATATAGATTTTTCAAATCTTCTTAAATCAAATTTAGTTGATTTAGAATTCTTAAACTAATGAAAAAAGTTTTAGTTCTAACAAGAAAATATTTTGCCATAAATATATTTAATTAATTTTTGATATTTAAATATTAAAAAATTCATTAATTCTGATGACTTCTAATAAGGAAAGGTTTTATCATAAATAAATTATTATATCATCCTTAATTAATTATTATAAGTCATTTATGTATTAAAAAGTTAATAATATTTAATTAAAAAAGTAAAATAGATATTTACGATATAGCTGCTTCAGTTGCTTCAAACGTGATTTTACTATATCACCTCTAATTAATTATTATAAGTCATTTACGTATTAAAAAATTAATAATATTTAATTAAAAAATATAATAGACATTTATGACATGTCTGCTTCAACTGCTTCAATTGTGATTTTATTATATCACCCCTAATTAATTATTATAGATCATTTAAACATTAAAAAACTGATAATATTTCATTAAAAAAAGGTAAATAGACACAAAATTATAGGTTTACCCTTGATTTTTTAAATTAACTTGATGACTTATATGGGGTTACTTAAACTTTTTTCACATATACTTTTTATAGCAATGTTACAATATCGCTTCTAATTAGTTAATCATTGATGTTTTAAATTAGCTTGAATACATATATGAGGTTCATTTAATTTTTTTCACAAGTATTTTTTTATAGTAGTTTTATTATATCGCTACTAAATAGGTATTATAAGTCATTTACGTATTAAATTATAAATAATACTTCTCCCATTTAAAAAAGAATGACCTACTTTCTTTTTTAGTCCATTTCAAAAAGAATGATCCCTTTCCTTTTTAGCAACTTTTAAATTTTAACTTTCCACATGGCATGTTTAAGATCACAATATTGATGAACATTTTGGTACATTTGACATATCGTTAATTTAAGACCATAAGATTCAAAAGTCTTCTTTATTTACTTAAACTCCATGCCAAGTCAAACTAGGTCATTTTTTTTGAAACCGAGAGAGTATTTAATTACAAAGATAAAATAGATCCAAAGTTATAAATTAAAAATGGTTGGATAAAGTACTTTGCAATAGTAATATTTGTGGTTACAAAAAAAAAATAGTAATATTTGTGTCAAAAAGAAAGTATGGAAGTAGTACACCTACTGTGATCTAAATGATTATAATCAATCAAAAAATTAAATACATAATTACAAGCTAAGATCTGACTAATCAAAATATCAATTTTTATTAGGCACAACTAAAGAAACATAAAATACGTAAACAAGGAAATTAAATTTTAATTTTTTTAACTACTTTTTCAATTCGACGGTCAACATGCTTGTCGCCACTGCTTGCTCAGTGATTTTATTATATCACCCATAATTAATTATCATATGTGATTTACGTATTAGAAATTTAATAATCTTTTATTAAAAAAGTTAAATAGACATTTATGACATGTCTGTTTCAGCTGCTTCAACCGTAATTTTATAATATCACCTCTAATTAATTATTAGAAGTCATCTAAGTATTAAAAAATTAATAATATTTAAAAAATAAAATAGACATAAAATGATAAATTAACTCTTGATGCTTTAAATTAACTTTACATCTTATATGAGGTCCACTTAGATCATTTTCACAAGTATTTTTTAATAGTAATTTTTCTATATCACTTCAAATTAGTTATTATGAGTCATTTAGGACACGTCTGCTTCGCTACTTCAATCGTGATATTTGCTTGATTTGCAAAATTATATCAGTGTCACTTAAATTAGAAGAGGAAAAAAAGTATTATAAAGCAGAATAATTATAAACTTAAATTATTTAATTTTGTACGTCACTTCAAGCATAAATATATTTGCATAAATATATTTTTTTAACACTTGATGAAGATCTAAACTTTAGGTAGTAAAATTATCGGGAGAATATAAACTGCAATTAAATTTCTAAATACATTCATATTATATATAAATATGTCAATACTTAATTATGATGATTTATTTCACTGACGTCATAATAATTTAAAAAATTTACGGGCCTATTGCCACTAGTTGAAGGAATAAGTGACTTGGTTTTGTAATGAAATGACCAACATGAGGTTGTATGAATTTTTCCCCTTTTAAGCTTTGAAAATCTATGCAAGAGAGAAATAATAGCATATTTTCTAGGCAAAAATGACTTGGATTTGTAATGAACTGACCACCAACATATCATTGTATGAATTTTTTTATCCTTTTAAGCTTTAAATTGTAACGCCCCGTAGTTTTATTCGACTTGACATCACCTAGATCCATGTTTGAGAGGCTATCATCTTGAAAATACTCCAAGTGTAAAAAGGGACTTAGTTATTTTGAGCTCCTAATTGTTGATGATCTTATTCTCGACCTTTCCGACCCTCAATAGTTGATATGTTAGCTAGTTCATGATTCGGGAGGTCAATAGGTGTTCCCGGGTAATTTTTAGATTTTTTGGGTTGCGTTTAGACCTTGTTTGGTGTCCAAAATAAGTGGACAAATGCTATCTTGGCGCGCCGCATCCAATTTTTGTGCAGGAACTGCCAGGCAAAAGTACTGAGGCTTGGCACGATTAGGGTGCGACGCGTCGCCAATCGCGTCGATGCCCAGTTGTTTCAGCTTTTAAAATCCATATTTTTAAGGGCAATTGGGTCATTTTTCCTTAGTCTAATACGCCCCAAACACGAGATTAAAAGATCATATCAGCACTTTAGGTTAGTTTTCATAAAAAAACAACTCTCTTAACATCAATTGAAAACCCTAGCCTCTTCTTTTAAGATCAAGAACTCATCCTTGTAAGTCAATAGTTTCAAGAACTAAGGTGAAATTAAAAATTCACTCTTCCTCCTAAACAACATTAGGTACGTGGGGTTTTCCTAAAAACTACATGGGCATAGTAAATTCTTTTAATTATGCAAAAGGTTTAGAAATCATGATTTTACGAAAAGGGTTTTGGATTTACAATTATAATCGTGTTTTAGAATCCTTGAGAATATTGTTTTGGTCCCTTGAAAGTGATTTGATTAGTATATATGTATGTATGCATTGAAACTTTGAATTGTGATTCGGGAGCATAAAATATCAAATCTCCTCCTCTCCTATTACTTTATTACTTGATTTACAAGTTATGAATCCTTACATTTCATGGTTTTAAGGAAGGAATCAAGATGCTAATTATCTTATGTGAATTTTATGATGATTAAGAATGGGAGAGAAGAATTTTATTATGATTTAGAATGTTGAGATTGATAAATGAAGAAACTTTAGGAATGTTTTTGAGAAATTGGCTACTACTTATTTTAATTGTTGAATGAATGGAAAACCTTTGCATGATTTTAACTTATGATTTGAGATATGAATTTTCTTATACTATATGCATGTTTAAGTGACCTGAACATTGTTTAGAATGAAATAATAAGACATAGCACTTTATGACATAAGTAGTCGACTTGCAAGTCTTGGTATGACGATACCAAATCAGACAATGCCATAATAGACACAGACTAGTATAGAAATCAGATTTCTATCATACTCTCATAATTTTGAATTCAGAATAATACATGTTCAGAAAAGGCTAAAATAGGGCATAAAGAGATGTTAGGTGGTTCCACGAAGGAGGCACGATTTCAAATAACTCATTGCCCAAAACCGTGTTTTACCAATATAGATATATTATTCTATGCTGTCCTAGTTCCCCATGCAGTATCAGACTCAGACACTCCAATCCTTGCAACAAACTTAGGTTGGGGGCTTCCCTGCCGAGTCAATGGCGGATTCCATATAGCCCGTGGAATGTCAGACTTATAGGAGAGTGTAACCTAACTCAGAAGTAATACAAAGAATTGAATTATGCTGACATGCAAATTTTATAATTATTTAATAAGTGCCCAAGTATTTTTGAACTATATGATGCATGATGATTTGTAATTTGCTCTCTCTTATTTTATATATATAAATACATTATTTTGGATTTCTCTGCGTACCAGTACATCTGTATTGACCCCTTACCTTTAAGGTTGTGAGGCTCAGTCTAGGGGTCCTGATAAGCAGTAAATTACTTCAGGTGGGAGTGGAGAGTGCAGTTGGTGAGCCTTCTATATTTTAGAAGGACTATTTTCTTTCAGTCATTTATCATTTATTATGATTTTTGTCTACTGGGGGCCTTCTCCCAGATTCAAACAAGTTTTGATGTCTTATGTTAGAGATTTCCTAGACAGAAAAAGATGTTGCCTTTATGTCGAAAAACCTATTTTCATATTGTTGAACATATTTTAGATTTATGACCATGATTCCATATCATTTTGTATTTTCTGTACTTCTTTTTTTGTATATGAATGGTGTATGTGATTACAAGTTAGAAGGTCTCTCGGGCCTTCATGGTTTGGGATGCTCGTCATGGCCAAGTCCTCGATTTGGGTCATGACAAACATGATATTAGAGAACTGTTCATGGTCCCAGGGTATCTGTGAAATTGCGTTGGGTAGAGTCTTATTTATGGGTGTGTAGCGCGCCACACTTATAATAAGGAGGCTACTAGGCATTTAGGAATGTTTCCCCTCTTTGTGATTTAGTTCGTGCTTTAGAGTCTAATCTGTCCTCTAATCAATGATCTCTTGCATTTCATAAAAGTAACCATTCCTCCACGTCGCTCTTACGATCAGAATTCCCAAACTTATGAGGTCCGTCCCACTCATGGGAAGAGGACACACAATAGAGATCAGACTCCAAAAGTTGTTGTTACTTCAGGAGTCCCATCTACTCAGACCCGCCCACCCAGGGAACTTGGAGCTCCCCAATCAGGGACTAACTGCACCCATCCTCACAAGAGAGAGGTATTAAATATAGAATTCAGGCAGTCAATACATATACTTGCGTAGTTGGTGGCTACACAGACCCAATGATCAAATGATGTAGGATATGCATCTGGATCAGAGAAGTGGGTCAGTTTATGCAGATGAACCCGCCTAGATTTTTGGGTAAGAAGGTAGAGGAGGATCCACAAGACTTTGTGGATGAGATATAAAAGATTTTTAGGGTGATACATATAAACGAGATGGAAGGGGTGGAATTAATAGCTTATCCGCTTAAAGAAGTTGTGAATTAGTAGTATAGAGAGTGGAAAGATTTGAAGGGTGAGAATGCTGAGCCCACAGTATGGGGTAAGTTCGTGGAAGCCTTCCTAGATTGATTCTTTCCTCTAGAGTTGAGGAAGGCTAAAGCTGAAAAGTTGATGAACCTGAAGCAAGAAAAAATGAGTGTCAAGGAGTACATTCTGAGATTTAACCAATTGGCCCATTATGCTTCAGAGTTGGCTGGTAATATGCGAGCCCATATGAGAAAATTTGCATCCGACCTTTCAGATGACTTAGTGCTCGAATGTAAGGGGACAATGCTAAATAAGGAAATGGACTTTTCCAGACTGACAGTCCACATGCAGTAGGTTGAGTAGCAAAAAAGAGAATCACTGAATCTAGGAAGGAGGACAGGCAGGCCAAGAGGGTCAGAAAAGTAGTCCAGAGCCATAGTCAGCCGCAGAATGGTAATTAGGGTAACAGATGGCAGAAGAAAAAGTTTTGGGGTAATGCACAGTCTGCAGCCAGCGCCATAACACCCATACCCCTAGTTGACCGACGATCTTAGAATTTTTAGACTAATCATGAATCCAGGGCACATGATACCCAGTCCTAGGGCAGTTTAGTTCAGCAACATCATATGTTTCCACAGTGTGAGACTTGCGGTAAGTATCATCCAGGGAGGTGTTAGCTGGTCACACTGGTATGATATTTATGTGGTCAGTTGGGTTATTTCCAGAGAGATTATCCTTTTGCTATAAGGAATGTTGGTGGTGCTAAGTCACAGAAAAATTCTTCCATGCCACTGCCACCTCAAAAGGGCGCCACTTCAGCTGTTAGGAATAGTCGCAACTGGTTGTATGCTTTGTCAAATATCTAGGAGGTAAAGGCCTCACCAGATGTAGTCCTGAGTACGTTACAAATTTTCTCTCATGATGTGTATGTGTTACTTGATCCCGAGTCTACCTTGTCTTATGTAACCCCATGTGTGTCTGTCGGTTTTGGGTTTGAGCCCGATGTAATTGTAGAACCTTTTTTTGTTTCTACTCTAGTGGGTGATTTTGTTGTGGCTAGGAGGATGTATAAGAATTGTGTTATGTCTATTTATAGCTGTGATACTGTGGTAGACCTCATAGAGCTTGATATGGTTGATTTTGATGCCATCTTAGGAATGGATTAGCTCCATTTATGTTATGCCACGCTAGACTGTAGAACCCAAAAGGTTAATTTTTATTTTCTGAATGAACCAGTGATAGAATGGGAGGGGCATTTTTTAGCATCCAGAGAGAACTTTATATCTTACCTCAGAGCCTGTAAACTCTTTTCCAAAGGCTGTTTGTACCATTTTATTTGAGTTAAGGATTCAAAGACCGAAAGTCCTTCTTCGACAGAGGCGTTGGTTGGAACTTTTGAAGGATTATGACATGAGCTTGCACTATCATCCAGGCAAGGCGAATGTGGTAGCCGACACCCTCGTCAGATTATCTATGGGCATCCTTTCTCATGTTGAGGAAGGGAAGAGGGATATGGTGAAGGATATTCATCGACTTGCAAATCTAGGGGTATAACTTTTGGATTCTGAGAATGGAGGAGTAGTTGTTCATGAGATAGCTAAATTTTCCCTTTGTGCAGAAGTTAAGGAGAAGCAGGCCAAAGATCCTATTTTGATGCAAATTAAGAAAGATATAGGGCAGCAGAAGGTGATGTCTTTTGAAATTGGTGGTGTTGGGGTTCTGAGATATCAGGGTAGCTTATGTATGCCAGATATTGATGGTTTGCGGAAATGAATCCTTGATGAATCTCACACTTCAAGGTATGTTGTTCACCCAGGCTTTACAAAAAATGTATCATGATCTAAAAGCTATATATTGGTGGAATAATATGAAATGTGATGTGGCTGGCTTTGTTTCTAAGTGTTTGAATTATCAACAAGTTAAAGTGGAACATTTGGGGCCAGGTGGTACTTCCTAACAGATAGTTTTGCCGTTATGGAAATGAGAGATGATAAATGTAGATTTCATTACAAGACTTTCGAGGTCCCGAAATCCGTATGATTCTATTTGGGTAATTATGGATTGGCTGACCAAGTCAGCTTATTTTCTGTCTATCAAGATTGACTATTCGGGAGATGATTATGATAAGTTGTTTATTGCAAAAGTGGTTCGTTTGCATGGGGCACCTGTATCCATATTATCTGACCGAGGTACGCAATTCTCTTCGCAGATTTGGAAATTCTTTTAGAGGGTTTAGGTACCCAAGTGAACCTGAGTACTGCTTCCCACCCTCAGACCGATGGGCAAGCTGAACGCACCATTCAAATCCTTAAGGATATTTTGAGGGCCTGTGTAATTGACTTTAAAGATAGTTGGGTAGATCACTTGCCATTGATAGAGTATGCATATAATAATAGCTACCATGCCAGTATTAAGATGAATCATTTTGAGGCATTTTATGGAAGAAGATGTAGGTCGCCAATAGGGTGGTTTAACGTAGATGAAACACTATATTTTGGTCCTGATCTTATTCATCAGGCGATGGAGAAAGTGAAAATCATTAGATACGACTTAAAATAGTTCAGAGTCGACAGAAGTCCTATGCTGATGTTAGAAGAAGGGAGCTAGAATTTGTGGTTGGTGATTGGGTATTTCTCAAAGTCTCTCCTATGAAGGGAGTTATGCATTTCGGGAAGAAAGGGAAGTTGAGTCCTCACTATATAGGGCCATACCAAATTTTAAGAAGGATAGGTGAGGTTGTGTATGAGTTAAGTTGCCTACAAGTCTGGATTCTGTTCACCCAGTGTTCCACATATCCATGTTGAAAAAATATATTTGAGACCATTCCCAAGTGTTGCCTGTAGAGATGATCAAGGTGACAGACTCCTTGTTTTATGAAGAAAAGCCTATTGAAATCTTAGATCGCCAAGTTAGAAAGTTTAGAAATAAGGAAATAGTCTCGGTTAAGATACTGTGGAAGAATAAAAAAGTTGAGAAAGCTACTTGAGAATTAGAAGATGACATGCGAGCTAGGTATCCAAACCTCTTTGAGTCAATGGGTGACGTCATAGAAGGTACTATTTAATTTCTCTCCATATCCCTCCTTCTTTATTTTCCTTGGTATGTTGAAATCGTGCTTGCCTGTGTTCTAAGTCATCATTCAGGGATATACGATCCCAAGGGAGGGATAATGTAACGCCTAGTAGTTTTGTTCGACTTGATGTCACCTAAAGCCATGTTTGAAAGGCTAGCATCTTGAAAATACTCTAAGTGTAAAAAGGGACTTAGTCATTTTGAGCTCCTAATTGTTGATGATCTTATTCTCGGCCTTCCCAACCCTCAATAGTTGATATGTTAGCTAGTTCATGATCCGGGAGGTCAATAGGTGTTCCCGAACAAGCTTCGGATTTTTTGGGCCAGATTTAGACCTTGTTTGGTGTCCCAAAAAAGTGAACCAACACGATCTTGGCGCGCCGCGTCGCCTATCACGTTGGTCAATTTTTCTGCAGGAACTGCCAGGCAAAAGTACTAAGGCTTGGCGCGATTAGGGCGCGACACATCGCCAATCGCGTGATGCCCAGTTGTTTCGGCTTTTAAAATCCACATTTTTAAGAGCAATTAGGTCATTTTCCCTAATTCAAATACGCCCCAAACACGAGATTAAAAGATTATATCAGTACTTTAGGTTGGTTTACATGAAAAATAACTCTCTTAACATCAATTGAAAACCCTAGCCTCTTCTTTTAAGATCAAGAGCTCATCCTTGCAAGTCAATAGTTTCAAGAACTAAGGTGAAATTTGAAATCCACTCTTCTTCCTAAACAACATAAGGTACGTGGATTTTTCCTAAAAAATACATGGGCATAGTAAATTCTTTTAATTATGCAAAAGGTTTAGATATCATGATTTTACGGAAAGGGTTTTGGATTTACAAGTATAATCATGTTTTAGAATCCTTGAGAATATTGTTTTGGTGTTTAGGCCTTCCCTTGAAAGTGATTTGATCAGTATATACGTATGTATGCATTGAAACTTTGAATTGTGAATTGGGAGCATAAAATATCGAATCTCCTCCTCTTCTATTACTTCGTTACTTGATTTACAAGTTATGAATCCTTACATTTCATGGTTTTAAGGAAGGAATCAAAATGCTAATTATCTTATGTGAATTTTATGATGATTAAGAATGGGAGAGAGGAATGTTATTATGATTTAGAATGTTAAAATTGATAAATGAAGAAACTTTAGGAATGTTTTTGAGAAATTGGCCACTACTTATTTTAATTGTTGAATGAATGGAAAGCCTTTGCATGATTTTAACTTATGATTTGAGATATGAATTTTCTTATACTATATGCATGTTCAAGTGGCCTAAACATTGTTTAGAATGAAATAATCAGGCATAACACTTTATGACATAAGTAGTCAACTTGCAAGTCTTGGTATGACGATACCAAATTAGACAACGCCATAATAGACATAGACTAGTATAGAATCAGATTTCTATCAGACTCTCATGATTTTGAATTCAGAATAATACATGTTCAGAAAATGCTAAAATAGGGCATAAAGAGATGTTAGGTGGTTCCCCGTAGGAGGTATGAGTTTAGATAACTCATTGCCCAAAACTGTGTTTTGCCGATACAGGTATATTATTCTAAGCTGGCCTAGTTCCCTGTGGCGTATCAGACTTAGACAGTCTAACCCTTGCTGCAAACTTGGGTCAGGGGATTCTCTACCGAGTCAATGGTAGATTCCATATAGCTTGCGGAATATCAAACTTGTAAGGGAGTGCCACCTAACTCAGAAGTAATACAAAGAATTGAATTATATTGACATGAATGTTTTATGATTATTCAATAAGTGCCCAAGTATTTTTGAACTATATCATGCATGATGATTTGTGATTTGCTCTCACTTATTATATATATATATATATATATATATATATATATATATATATAAACATATTATTTTGGATTTCTCTGCTTATTAGTAAATCTGTATTGACCCCCTACCTTTCAGGTTCTGAGGCTCAGTCTAGGGGTCCTGATAAGCAGTAAATTACTTTAGGCAAGAGTGAAGAGTACAGTTGGTGAGCCTTCTATATTTCAGAAGGCCAATTTTCTTTCAGTCATTTATTATTTATTATGGTTTTGATCTACTGGGGGCCTTGTCCTAGATTCAGACAAGTTTTGATGTCTTATGTAGTAGAGATTTTGCAGACGGAAAAAGATGTTTCTTTTATGTCGAAAAACCTATTTTTGTATTGTTGAACAGATTTCAGATTTATGACCATGATTCCATTTCATTTTGTATTTTTTGCACTTCCTTTTTTGTATATGAATGGTGTATGTGATTACAAGTTAGAAGGGTTCTCGGGTCTTCATGGTTCGGGATGCTCATCACGGCCAGGACCCCGATTTAGGTCGTGACATGAATTCTATGCAATATTGAAAAATAGCATAATTTTTAGGTTGTACATGCATAGGTAGTTATTTAAATTTGACACGAATTTTTACTTTGACATTTAACGTGGATGTTGTTCATTTTAAACACCTTAACCAGTTTTCAACTGTGTCATTTTGACATCTTTTGTTGACTAAGCATATGATGTGTACTACATGAATTTTGAGCGTGTTTAAGTTTTTTTTTGTATTTTTTTTCTTTCTCCTTCTTCCTCACTCTTTTTTCCTCGCCTTTTTTGTCTTTTTTTTCCTTATTCCTTCTCTTGCCACCTATTTAAACTGTAAAAGGTGTTGTTATTCATCTTGATGCTTTATTACTTTTATTTCTCTGCTGGATCTCCTCTATTTCATTTGATTTTGTGCAGATACATTTTTTGTTTTGAATTTTTACTACTCAATTTCTCTTTGATGCAATATATTTTGGTGATTATCTTATCTGAGTTTGTTCAGTTTTGTGTGACTTTGAGTTTCTAATGATTAATCTCTCTTCGAATCGATATATTTTTGGTGTTTATCTTATCTGAATTTGTTCAATTTTGTCTGATTTTTCTTTTTTTGTATCCAGATTAGTGAAAACTTAGGTGTTAAGGGTGCTAATATTTAGCTGGATACTTTGTTACGTTACCTTTTTTTTTTATCTATTAAATTTTCCTCTGTTCATGCTGAAGTTTGGGAAGAGACGACACAAGAAGATAATGGATTTTAAAAAAATAAATGTGAGAAAAACAGAATTTCACATGTTGTATATAAATTTGTTCATTTTTCCATGTAGGAGGCGTTTGACACCACTCACTTAAGCTGATCATGAGAATATACAAACAGTATTAAAATGAAACATTTTTAGGTTGGTTTAAGTATTTAAAATGAACAATGTCCACTTTGAATGTCAAAGTGAAAATTCATACCAAATTTAGAAGTCTAGCGATGTGTTTGACCTATTTTCTATATTTACCTATGGCTTAAGCCATTGATAGGCCCTTAAACTTGTGTCAAATTTTCACTTAGACCCCTCAACTCAGACCTTGACCTATTGAACACCTAAATTATTCAAAATATGTATCTACCAAGAACAAATTGTTTATGTGGCAAGGATTGTGTCTTTCACCTTCTTTAGGCGCGTGAATTGAATACTAAATAATATTTTATTTTTATTAAAAAATTTACACTTAAATGTATTTTAATTAATATAATTTTAGTAATAGAAATTTCTTAATTAAAAAAAAGAAAGAAAAGCAAACCCACCCCACCCGACCCCCCTCTCCCTTCTTCCCTCCCCTAGCCGACATCTTCTTCACCCAATTTTGTAACCTTTTTTTTTCAAAAGAATCTATTTTTAGTAATTTCATTTCTATTTATTTTTTATATGTTGTGTGTTATTTGTATTGTTATTTGGTTGACAGACTGGAATCATCAGAGTTAGTGTTGGTTGCCCTGAACATTGACGGTCCGACTTAGGCCAATGCCTGAAAGGCAACCCGAAATTCAGCATGAGAAACATTCTCATTCAAAGAATCAACAGACAGGGATGGTTGGTTATCATTTATATGTATATTAGCTCAGCGAGGAGGCATATTATATCACGTAAAAGTAAGAGCTAAAGCAGATAGAGATAATTGTAAGCACGATAGGTCATGAAAGAAAAGATGATTTCCTAAATCGTTTCGTAGCCTCTTGTTCATAAATTTGGCACGTTTCACACTTATGATCAACACTCTACGTAACGTACCTTGTCTAACTCCTTTGGACTCTTTAAACCTTAGGATCTGATACCAAGTTTGTAACACCCCGAAAAGGTACCCCGAGCGTCACACGGTGCTCGAGACTACGAGTAGTCCCAAGCTAACCCTTTTAAGCCTTTTATAAATTCTGAAAATCATAATAAAGTAAACCAGGCATACAAAATACTGAAATGCTGAATTACTGTCTGAACTAAAAGTATATAACCTAGAAATCTAGTCAATCAACACTTTAAATTTAAAATAGGATAAACAGCCGGACAAGCCTCTACTACTACTAACTAGAGAGCCACTGGGACAAACCCCTTGCTAACTAGAACTAAACTAAAAACAACTGATTAAAGTACTTCATAAAGTTAAAAAACTGAATAAGGAGGTCCTTGAACTATAAGGACTCACCAACTGTCGGAATGTAGGTAGGGATGCTCGCGATCAATCACGCTTTTAGAACTGAGCACCAGAACCTACATTATAAGAAAATGTAGCACATAGACGTATATGTGGATCAGTACTTTTGAAATGTACTGAGCACGTAGGGGTGAATTCATAAGTAAAACAATAACTAGATATGTATATATCTTGTAAATAATGCGTGCTAAGTGTAAATGACTCACCTTGGCTTGAATAAGGAAAAATATGCAAAATATACACAATATGTAATAAAGCATAAAGACAATCTTTGTGAGACATCACACTTAGTTCTAAAAGAAAACTATACTTTTATTCTTTCTATTAGTGGAATGAGTAGGACTGAAGTTGAGCTATTATGGTGTCCAACGTCTTGTTCTCCTATGGGGAAAAGCTCACATTAGGGAGAGTTGTCATATAGGACCTGAGCTAAGTGATCACAATCTGTATCTGCATCCATATAAATGGGAATAATCTGAACCTACATTGTCTCATAGTTCTGGATCATGTGAACTAGGACGCATACCCAACTCGGTGCTAAATACTACTCCCTTACTTATATGCTCATTCTATAGGAAATCCACCTTAAAATAGCATAAGGGTTTATAATTCAAACCAGTTATACATCTATTTGCTTTAAACTATAATCAAAACTAACATGTGTGGATTCCATATCTTAACTGAGGATTAAAAGATCAATTCTTGCTTGAAATCTGAATACATGCTTAACAAAGATTTATTAAAACATAATCTTCTTGAAATATCAAAACTTAAACTTAGGGCTCAAAAACCCATATTTTAAACTCATGTTAATTCATAAAAAAATTTATGCTCAGTAATAATAATCTTGAAATGCTTTAACAATTCTAGTCAAGATAATGAAATTCAATTCTTAACATAAGAAATCAATTCACACGCATAAATAGGTGAAAGTAGTTATGCAATTCAACACTTAACTCACTTGGTAACTTCATAAAATTCAAACAATGATACTAGGGTATGAACCCTAGACTGAAAATCATATAAATTTAACTTTTAAAACTAGTTTTGGGCACAAGGATGAAAGGAGTATCCTTATTCATAACCCCACGTACCTTATTGGCCTAATTGATGTAGAAACATGACTTTGAACTCCTAAAGATGTTATTGACGTCTTATTCTTGAATTTCTTGGACTTAGAAACTTAGATTATTGACTTTCTTGAAGGAGTAATAGAGTTTTGGTGTTCTTGAGAGGAGGTTCGGATTTTCTTAGAGAGGAAAAGTGAATAAAGATGTAACTAATACTCTTTAGGGCTGAAATTTTATGTTAGGGAAGGATTTGGGTGAGGGGAAATAACTCAAATACCACCATAGACCCGTAATTTAATAAGACGAATTGGGCACCCAATGAGATAAGCAACATGTAACATCACTCACACAACACGATAGGCATCGATCGCGTTGCTACTCCTAACTAGATTACCGATGCGTCATGACCATATCCAGAGCCTCCCTATTTTGGTCATCCAAGCATGCTCCCAACCTTGTTTGAAAAATCTAAAACTCACCAGGGATGTACCATTGACAACCCGATCATGAAACTACTTAGAAATTGACATTCCAAGGTCGGGAGGGTCAAAAATAAACTTTTTAAAGTTTAAGATCTTTAGAAATGACTAAGTCCTAAAACTTAGGAAAATTTTCTATGTCTTGGACCCCTTTAACATGCACTAGTAAGTTGAATTAAGCTAGGATTTTATGGGGTCTTACATAATCATTTCCCAAGTCCATCAAATTCAATTACCTCCTCTTCATGAAAACCAACAAATCAAGTTCCCTAATCCAAAAACTTTTAAGAAAAACATCAAGATTATGGTTCTCTTTTAAGCTTAAAGATTTAAGGTATGTGTGATATGCATCCATGGTCCCTTTTCACCCATGGAGTCCAAGAATCCTCTTTTTATATCAAATTATGAGTTTTTACATGTTTATGATGAATTGTCTTCATGAAGTTGTTATTGATTTTGATTACAAGTTATGTTACAAGTGTTTTTCAATGGAATGGGACCTTATATGATTTGCGTAGTGTAAATCATTATGTTAAAACCCTAATTCATGGTTTTAGTATTGTAACTATGTTTTCAATCACATGCTTTACTCATTCCCATGGTTAAATTCATGACTCCCATATGTTTGATGAAATGTCTAAATGTTGGATTTTGAACAATGATCCTTTATTATGTTTTTTAGAGCTTCATATTTCATTAATATTTTATTCAGTGCTAGTAGGTTATGAAGACCCGATACTTAGTTGTTTACATAAATTCAGTATCTTTAAAATGATTTCAGATAGACTATGAGCATCATTATTCAGTCAAGTTATTTATGATCAGTGTTTTGTTTAGTTAAGCATACTTCAGTCTAGGAATCAGTGTCGGTTTAGTTGGGAGTAGGATTTAACACCGAGCAAACCCAGGAAGAGGGGCTCAACTACTAGTAGAGAATGTGACCTTTAGTAGCAGTCCTGAGTTCCTGAACTACATAGCCAGTATGGGTTGGAGATATCAACCTATCAGTTAAGGGTTGATAAAGTATTTACCAGCCAGTTGAGGGTAACATATATCTCATTATAGCACCTACCATATGAGGGTGACTCATTATTCTTTTAGGACATTAGTTTAGTAGATCTAAATAACCATTGTTAGTACCCATGGTACGGTAATGACACCCTTCTGACTAGGGTTATAGGTTGGACCCCAATTAGCTCAAATTGGGGCATATCGGTTAGATGATACCTCCCACAGTCTCAGCCCATTATTTAGTACTGAATTCAGTTTATTTTTTCTTGATCATAGCATATAGTCCATCAGTTATTCAGATACCAGATTTTAGTATTTTCATTTTACAAACTATTTCAGTATCATGTTATGTGCTTGGTCATGCATTCTTAGATTTTACATCTTTCATAAATTTATGCATCAGTTATCTCATGTTATTCAATCAATCATTATTTCATGCATATGAACCTATGTATTTCAGCCTAACCTTATCTCATATACCAGTACATTCAAAGTATTGATCTCATACTTTTCTTCGTGCTATGATGTCTTATTCATAGGTTCAGATGCTTAATTTTCTGACCGCTCTTCGATAGTTCAACTTATTAGCAACAACAGTTGTGATGAGTCCTCATATGTCGAGGACCTATTTGTTATTTCAGTATTTTCATATTTCTTTTCAGTTAATTCAGTTTGGAGTTAGTTGGGGCTATCTAATCAACTCTTCTGCCAGTTAAAGGCTTTCAGATGTTCAGTCTTTAGGATAGTTAGTCAGTTTATCAGTTGTTTGATTATTCTTTTCAGTATGTCATTAGATGTCAAAATTTATGATTTAAATCGTTTTATCAGTATTTGAACTTTATGGTTTTATTCAGTTATTTCTGCACATGTTTATTATTAGTCTATTATTTAGTTCTCACAGTCGGTATCAAATTATGGGTTAGCTTGTGGTCACACTTGACCGTAAGCACCATTGTCACAACTAGGGGTAGCCTCAGGTCGTGACAAATTCCCTCTATTTACCATTCACACTTTCAACTTGAATCCAACAATCCCCCACATAAATGGGGAATGACTATCTTATAAAGAATTTATTGACAAAGCATGTGATCATCAAGCAAAGACTAATTACATCTGGATAAGTGGGTTTTTCTTTAAAATTTTCGTAGTTAACATGAATCGAATGCACTCAGTCAATCGGTATTTTTGATATCCTTGAATCGTTGAGCTTTAATGTACACCCAGGCAACACATGTCACACAACCAACCCTTTACCATTTATGGTTCTCATGATTTTGTTTACTTCATCATTGAAGACATCCCAATTTTATGAGAGTTTAAGGAATAGGCCTTTACAAACATTCTTTTTGAAGCGGCTTCCACTTCACGCTCAAATAGGTAATCTTTAAATGTTCAGTCCTATAGATTAAACTATTTGGTAATCTGCAAAATTTAGATAATTATTAAAAGACTTCACCTATAAGTCTTATCCTTGTTTACTAAACATTGTCTACATCATGAGAATGGGTTGGGTATATTGACAATGTTGAACCTGTCAAACAAAACTTTGTTTGATCTCCTTAAACCCAGCTCTTGGGAACTCCAGTCTGCTAGGTAGATTTATCGCCATGCTGACTTGTTCTAGGTCGTAAATCTATTTCCTTGGATGTTCTCTCAACTCCCTCTCTATATAGGCCTTTTGTAAGTGGATCTGATACATTATACTTTGACTTCACATAGTTAATAGTGATAATTCCACTAAAGATAAGTTCTCTAATGGTATTATGTCTTCATCTTAAATGATGAGATTTACCATTATACGTTATGCTTTTGCCCTACCTATCGTCGCTTGGCTATTAAAGTGTATACATACTGGTGACACTGGTTTGGGCCAATAAGGAATATCTTCTAAGAAATTTTGGATCCATTCTGCTTCTTTACTGGCTTTATCTAATGCAACTTAATTTTCATTGTGGAGCGAGCAATACATGTTTATTTGGATGATTTTCAAGAGACTGCTCCTTCGCCTATAGTAAATACATATCCATTTGAGAATTTTACTTTATTTGGTCTGGTGATTTAATTTGTATCACTATATCCTTCAATTACTGTAGGATATTTATTATAATGCAAACCATAGTCTTGAGTGTATTTAAGATACCCTAAAACTGTTTTGATTGCCATCCAAAGAGTTTGATTGGGATTACTCTTGTACCGACTTAACTTACTAATAGTACATGATATGTCTGGCCGTGTACAATTCATGAAATACATCAAACATCCCAATACTCTTGCATAGTCCAACTGTGAGTCACTTTCACCTTCATTCTTTTGAAGTTCAAAGCTCACGTCCAATGTAGTCTTGGCAATACCAAATTCCAAATACTTGAACTTGTCAAGTACCTTTTTGATGTAACGACTCTATGAAATGTCAACACTTGTGGAGTTCTACGGATTCTTATTCCTAAGATCACATCCGAAACTCCAAGGTCTCTCATATCAAACTTGCTCTCAAGAATTCGTTTTGTAGCATTTATGTCAGAAATATCTCTACTAATGATCAATATATCATCCACATACAAACAAACAATAACCTTATGATTTGGAATGTCTTTAATGTAAACACATTTATCACATTCGTTTATCTTAAACCTGTTTGCCAACATAGTTTGGTAAAACTTCGCATACCACTGTTTAGGATCTTGTTTTAGTCCATAAAGTGACTGAACAATTTTTACACACCTTCTTTTCTTTATCTGGAACCACAAAATCCTTAGGTTGTTACATGAAAATTCCTTCCTTCAATTCTCCCTTTAGGAATGCTATTTTCACATATATTTGATAGATTTCAAGACCATATACCACCGCCAAGGCAATTAACACCCAAATAGACGTTATCCTTATTACAGGCCAGTATGTAACAAAGTAATCAAGGCATTCCTTCTTTTTAAAGCCTTTCGCTACAAGTCTTGCCTTGTATTTGTGAATACTACTATCTGCTTTCATTTTTCTTTTTAATATCCCTTTAGAACCTAAAGGTTTATTTCCTGGAGGAAGATCAACCAACTTCCACGTATGGTTGCTTAAGATTGAATCAATATCACTATTGGTTACCTCTTTCCAAAAGGATGAGTATGAATACACCATTGCTTCTTTAAATATTTGAGGGTCATTTTATAAGAGAAATATTACAAAATCTGATCCAAACAAAGTTGATGTTCTTTGAGGTGTACCACGTCTTAGATTCTTATCATTATGTACATCCTCACTTGGTTCATCTCTATGTCATTTAAATCCTCCACTGGACTGTTCATGTCTAATTTTATATAGATAAATATGTTCAAAGTATTCAATATTATCTGATTCAATTACCGTAATTTTAGTGATATCCAGATTTTTGGATTTATGAACTTAAAAGAAACATGCTTTACTGCTTTTATCATATCCTATAAACACGCAGTCCACTGTCTTAGGTCCTATTTTCACCCTTTTAGGCATAGGAACTTGGAATTTTCCTAGACACCCCCACACTTTGAAATATTTCAAGTTGGGTTTCCTTCTTTATCATTTTTTATATGGAATTAGTAGTGTCTTACTTTGGATCACTCTATTTAGTATTTGGTTATCTGTAAGGATAGCTTTCCTCCACAAGTTTTGCGATAAACCTAAACTTATTAGTAAGACATTCATCATTTCTTTTAAGGTTCACTTTTTTTCTTTCTACAATTCCATTATATTGAGGTGAATACAGGGTCGTAGTTTGATGGATAATTCTATTCTCTACACATATTTTCGTAAAGGGAGATTTATATTCTCCACCCCTATCACTTCTATTATTTTGATCTTTTTCTCTAACCGATTTTTAAATTCTAGTTTATATTACCTAAATGTATCTATTGCTTCATATTTACTGTTTAGCAAATAGATATAATAATATCTAGTGCAATCATCAATAAAAGTTATAAAAGACTTTTTTCCATCACGAGATGGTGTTGACTTTATATCACAAATGTCAGTGTGGATTAAGTCTAAGGAATTGGAATATCTTTCAATTGACTTATACGGATGCTTAGCATACTTTGATTCTACACACGTTTGACATTTTGATTTATTGCACTCAAAGTTTGGCAAACCTTCTAAGTTAATCAATTTTTGCAATGTTTTGTAATTGACATGTCCTAATCGTTCATGACACAAATTATTAAACTCAAGCAAGTAAGAAGAAACAGAACTTTTATTAATTTCAACATTCATTACATTCATCTTAAATAGACCCGCAGTGAGGTAGCTTTCTCCTGCGTACACTTCTTCATTATTAAGTACAATTTTTCCAGAAACAAACACACATTTGAATTCATTTTATCAAGAAATGACACAGAAATCAAGTTCTTCCTTAACTCTGGTATATACAAGACATTGTTAGGAGTCAACACTTTACTTTATGTCATTTTTAGTCAGACTTTTCCTTTTCCTTCAACTTTTACGGTTGCAAAGTTTGCCATATAGATCTTCTCTTCGTCTTGATCTAGAGCAAATTCAACAAATAACTTTTTATTTGCACAACAATGGTGGGTGGCACCAGAATCCATCCATCATTCTCGAAGATTTCCCACCAAGTTACATTAAAAGAGCATAGCACACAGATCATCCATTTAGTTCTTAGATTTAGCCATATTTGCTTGATCCTTCTTTTTACCTTTATTTGGGAACGAAAATCTGTTGACCTTTGGCCAATCTTGCCATAATTAAAGCATTTTCCCTTGAATTTCTTCTTAGGTTGATTGTTTTTTTTAGTTTTTTTGAGTTGTTGTCATCGTCTTCTACAATGGTTGCTCCACTCATTGCAGAATTTTCTTTCGACCTTCTTTTCATGGATTTGTTGTTTTCTTCAATGGCATCCTTACTATGAGATCTTAGACAGTCATCTCCTTTCATTTATGTTTCAAGTAGTTCTTGAAATCCTTCAACATAGGTGGCAACTTCTCTATTATTGGAACAACTTGAAGCACCTCGTTCACAACCAGACCTACAATAAAGTTCATGTGGACATTAATAACATTTTAAACATGTTTAAATAAGGTATTTACCAAACTCATACCTTCCACAAAGAGATCGTGGATGATAACTTGCAGTTCCTGTACTTGAGATACGACAGACTTGTTGTCAATCATTTTATACTCAAGGAATTTCGCAAGAAAGAACTTCTTGGTTCCAGTATCCTTAGTCTTGTATTTTCTTTCAAGTTCACCCCACAACTCTTTTGACATCTTCATTCCACTATACACTTTGTATAGGTCGTCTGTGAGGCCACTTGGAATGTAATTCCTACATAGTAAATCAGAATATTTCCACACCTCCATAACAACAAATCGCTCCTGATTTGAAGTTTCTTTGGAAAAATCTAGAGCTTCTTCAGATATAAATCTTTAAATATACAAGGTTGTAAGGCATAATAACATCTTCTATTTCCACCTTTTAAAATCAACACTCGTGAATTTTTTGGATTTCTCCGCTGGTGCCATTGCTTGCGGATCATTCATACCACTAGTTGTAGCAACATTCATTACTGCCATACTTGTCCCAACATCATTAACATGACTATCATTAGTCATTTTTCATGTCACAAAAAGACAGTCAACTTTAGTATATCAAAATACTAATTTATAAGTTAGTAACAACTTTACTACTTGTTTCTAGTTTAACGATGAAGTTTTTATATCTTCCAATCGCCAATTGAATGACCTATAACTTGTGATGAAGTTTTTTTGTATTCAAATCACTTCTTAAGTTCAAAAAGAGTAGAAAACATAAAGCTTTAATCTCTAGAAACTAAACAATATAGATTTTGAAAGATTATTTCCTTAAAATTATGATTTCGGGTACACAATCTATATGTTTATACGCTAATCTTCAACACAAGTTCAAGACTATATCAAGAAAACTTATGAAGTTTTTCAACACCTTTAATACAAGTTCAATATGAACTATCAAAGACGTGTGTTATAATTAAGAAATAAGATGAAACAAAAATTAAAGCCAAGTCCTATGATTTCAGGAGTGTCCTTAAGGAAATAATTTTTCTCAAGTACCCGAGGTTGCAGAATTTTCCTCCTAGGATAAAATGGATTACAATTCGACAGTAGCGGTGACTCAAACCATTGGATTCTTCAAACTCACTCAACGGGAGATGATCACAATGAGTTTTTAGAAGACAAGAAGTGTTTTTCAGCTTTCAAAATTATATTTCTACCTGAGGAATAAGTCAGGTATTTATAGCTATTAGGTGTCCCTTCATAAAAGAAGAATTGGTTCGGGAAAAATTGCATTGTTTTTGAACAATCACGTAACCTATGCCAATCTGTGCTAAAACTGTGCCTGACCTGCGGCCGTAGGTGGCGTTTCGCCCATCCCAGTGGCTTCTGCACCTGACTTGCGCTAGGCAGTGCCAGCCTGCTCCAGGTCTGCGCCTGACCTGCATTCTCAAGTCATCCTTTTTTGAAAATAATGTCTTTTCTTTAAAGGTTACATATCTTTCGAGATGCGTCGCGGATACATTTACATGTCTCACGCATATAGAGAAAATTATTCCAATGATTTTTGGATTAAAACTTCGTTTATTTTAGAATAAGTCAGGTATTTATATCCATTACGTGTCCCTTTGGAAAGGAAACATTGATTTTGGAAAATTACATTATTTCTGAATAGTCACATCACCTGCGCTTAGTTTATGCTTGAAATGCGCGTGACCTGAGGCCGTAGGTAATGTTTCCCCCATTCCAGTAGCTTTTGTGCCTGACCTGCGCTAGGCAAAGACAACCTGTGCTAGGTCTATGCCTAACTTGTGTCCACAGGTTGCCCTTTTTTTAAAACAGTGTGTCTTTTTCTATAAAGGTCATGTTCCTTTCGAGATGCATCACACATGAGTTTGCATGGCTTCTGAAATACGCACGCATATGGAGAAAATTATTCCATTAGATTTTTGGATTTAATATTTTCTTGTTTTACAAGTTTTAAATAAAATTTGTTTAAAAAATTAATCTCATTGATCTATCATTATCATTAGCCGAATTCGAAGTCGAACTGAGCGACGACGACAATGTGAGACACCTCTTTGTTCTTTCCTTACTATCCATGTGTATATGTGTTTCTTATTAAGAACACATGAAAGTTTCTCTCTCCCACCAATGTGGTAGAATTAGTAACTTTCTATATTTTTAGTACACTTTCTTTTTTTGAGTGTGATCTCATCCCCCCCACCGCCAATTCCCTCTATTTACCATTTACACTTTTGACTTGAACCCAACAAGTGAAACCCTCACTATACTAATAGTAAAAAAATAAGTATATCCCACACTATGACACTATAAGAAGAGTTGGTTCATCAAATAAACATGGTGCAAATCTTAATGCCTACTGTTTCTCCAAACTCGTATACATACCCGCACGATGCACGGAGATTATTAAAAAATATTTAATTGTTGAAAACATCGCATTATTTTGATCTTATAAAAGTTTAATTATCATCTAGTGTCTAGTGAAATGTATTATACAGTGAGGTAGTGCATACAGAGTGCTCACCAAAATGGCAGAGGCTGTGACAGAGGTTATAACAACTGCGGATTATCATGGTTTAAAAAATCAACTCAAATACATTTTGGTAAAAACACATACTATAATTATACATTTTTTAGTAGAGTAAAAAACACACCTAAATAATCCTCTCTTTTGAGTTTCACACCCAAACTATTGAGATTATGAGAAATACACCTAATATATCACACTAATTTGAGAAATATCTTAAATAGTAGATGCACTCTATGCGGTAGTGCTACAATTAATAACCGTTGATAGAGAAACAACAAAGCACACATTAGTGAGCAACTCTCTATGATAATCTTTTAGCCCCATTTTTAACCACTTAAAATTGTATTATAACCTTTAATTTAGTGCTCCTCTTTGCCTCCCCCAAGAGATCCTGATTTCTAGAAATCTTGTTAATAGATCTCTTTTTGAAGCCAACGTTTCTATCAACCTTTCCATTTTCATCAGAGACCACACAAAAGTGGCCTTTAGATTTTTGTGACTTGCATGACTTCACCCCTGCAAAATTTAGTACGATATAATAAAAATATCCAATAAATATATGTCCATTCTAGTAACATTTTAGAAACTAATTCAGAAAAACTAAAAGACCTTAGTAGACATAAACAACTTTTTTAGAGATATTACTACAATTAATAATTGATATTGGAAGAACAACTAAAGAGACATTAGTCAGTAACTCTCTGCAATAATTTTTTGGCCTAGTTTCCTTTTTTTTTTTTTTTTGAAATTGAAGTTGCATTATCACCTTCAGTGTTCTCCGTTTTCTCTCACAAGAGAGATGTTTTCCTTGAATTAATATTTTTTCTTTTGCGAGTGAACGTCTCCATTAGGGAGAGGCTGTGCTGAAGAGCCCGACTTTATTTTGATCATTTTTTATTCTTTTACTATGTTTATTTTCCTACTATTGTAGGTACTTTAGGAAAATCATCCATGCTTTTGCTTAATGCTACTGGAGATTTATCATATGTCTTATCATTTACTTTGTTTCTTGTAACCTGGCAAAGAAAAAACAGCATTCAGAAGAGTTTAACTCTTTATGTTGAGGAAATTGATCTCTAAATAGAGGGAAAATTAACTCTCTGAAATGAGGAATAAAATTTAACTCAGTGAGATAAGGGAAAAATATCAACTCATATAACTGACAACACTTGAGAAATCGAACAGTTGCACATACCTGAAAAAGCTTCTCTTTTAATGCAGCTCCTCGTAGAATATGAAGTTGTATAAAAAATTTAAGTCATATAAGATATGTTGTTCGGACTTATAAAAAATGTCAATGAGTGCATTTTGAATTCACCAAAATTAGTATTTTTTGAAGAATCCGACATGGGTGTGACATCAAAATGAAGATTCCACGCAACTTATATAATAAGAAAGCTTTTCAAATCTCTCAATGCCTTCTCAAGTACCATCTGTTGAATTTTAGAAATTTGCACAAGGATAGTTTCTCATTCGGGTGATTGAAAATCAAAGGTTGGCCTCTTCTTTTCATATTCATCGCCACCACCCCACAATTTCCTAAAATCACCCATCAAATCTTCTTTATTCCAAAGATGTGACATTTTTATGGAAAAACATCATATTCAATCCTCAAAATTTAAAAATAATGGTGATATTCTGTGACTTTTCACTTGTGAGAATACTTCACGAATCTCTGAATTTTCTTGTCATTATTTCATGTAAGTAGTAAAGTGAGATGCAAAAAATAGCACAACTGTATCTAAAGATACAGTAACATTATCAAAAAGTATATCCTCTGTTAGAAGTAATTTTTTGAAAGTTAAAATGACTTGAAGTAAAGGCGCTGAAATAAAATTTACACTTGTCACCCTTGTGATCTTTCAATTTTAAGTTTTCAATACAATAAATAGTGTGACCAAAAGTTCTTGATTAAGGTATAGGCCATAATTTTCTCAAACAAAAAAAATGCTTTGTCACATGATGGTACTCATTTTAGAAAATACAACTTGACAGATCAATTATAGTAAAAATTAGTCAAGAAGCCATAACCTTATGCAACTTCAAAATTAAGTAAAACCAAGTCTAATATGAAATAGTAAATATGTATGTAATCTTGTAATCAAAAGAGCATTCAAGAGGTGTTGTGAAAGGTGCACTTAAGGACTGAAGCGAGGCGCAGAACATATTGAGAGCTTTGTAGCTATGGTGATTAAGGAAAGAAATTGAATATTATTTTTTCATAGGAATGCTTATTTTAATACATAAACTCGACTGCAGAAAATGATTAAATGAGATCATAGCCGACAATATGCGGTATCATAATGAGCTCTAAAGAGTATATTAAGAAATAAAATTTTCCAAGCTTTATGATTTGTTATATCTTCATGGAGTTCTCTGAAATTGAAATTGATAATGCAACAAATAAAAATGAGATGTTTATTGTACTTTGAACATTTAAGCAAATTCTATTCAGAGTAATATCAGATAATGTGAAGAATGCATACTGAAATGAATCACTATCAAATAATTTCTTCAAATCATATGCTGCAAACATCATTCATACCATTGATTTTCACAATCCGTCTTGAACGCTTATGCATTTTATCCATGTTTCCAGATAATTCACAAAAATTCAAAAAAATATTCAGATTGTCAATAAATTACACTTGGATTCTCTCCATCCTTCTGGTGAAGTATGAACTTTAAGGAAGAATACGAAAATTAATCGAAAAGCCGATGCTTATCATGAAAAAATACACTTCACAGAACTCATTGTGAATTTTTCTGAACTTTGTCGTCAAGTGCTCAAATTTACAGTAAATGTAAAAGTGATAGTCACCACGTTTATGCCTGGTATTCAACACTTTGAGATCTGCGATAAAAAAATAAAAAATTGCGAACATGAATGGTAAAAGTACAAATTATAATCTCTAAATCTTAATGAAAATAATCTTAACTTATCACACAAAACACCTATTCTATCATAATTCAATGAGGAAATAAAAATGAAAAATGTAAAAGAAAGATAACAAATAGGGATTAGAAAAGTCGCTGAATAGGACACTTACCATGAAAATTACAGAAAATCACGAAATTCATTGTAATTTATCTTACATTGAGTATCCCTAAAGATAGCATTTTAAAAAATTCATTAGGCAAAAAAATAATTTTTAAGCACACTCACACACTCAAAAACAAATTAAGCATCAAACAGAAAAGTTCAATGCACCATACCTGGTGTTTGAATTTGAGTTCTGACACCAAATCAATGTTTAGGGTAAGATGGAAAAAGCAATAGTGGAAAGAAAATTAATATTTCTAGTGTTGTTATGAGAGTTTTGTGAAGTGAAAAGAAACATAGTTGAAAAGATTTATCGTGGTTGCAACCAAATGTGGAAGGAAGTTTTAAATGGAGGTTCTATATCTAACTGAACAGTTAATGTTTTTAATTTTTCTTTTAATTTTAATAAAAAAATACTACTTTTTTTAAGGTTCCGACACATAATATTTTTGTCTCTCTTATTAGATATAGATAGATATTTTCATACTATACGGCCCATGAAAAATAGTTATGCCAACATGTAGAAGGCATGTACAAATAAGATTATTAAATAAATGTCTCTATTCTCAGAACCGTTTTGTTTTTCAAGAAAACACTTGAGATGAATAAACAGTAGAAATCTCAAGAGTTAATTCTTGTCATTCTCTCCCAACATAGAAAAAGAACTCATAACATTGATTCATAAAGTATCGTCATCTTCAACTATCAAGAAAATGATCAATCACATATTTCAAATTCGATCGACTGTTAAAAACAATAGTGCTAGAATTTTTTTTAATGCAGCAACAAGATTAGAAAAGAAACTAAATCAACGAAAAAACCCACAAGATAATAATATTTTAATTACTTCGACAGAAACTAATCAATTTGTGGTAAAAAGACTGATAAAATTGTGGAGTAATTTCAAGAGTTTGTATATGAGAACTTACTATCATATTGTAGCTATTGTAAACATCAAGGACACCCTGATAATATATGTCACTTATGTTAAAGCGTAAAATTCGTACATACAGCGGAGGCAAGTTCATGGATCACAAACTTACATAATAACATAATAAAATAAAATAAATTTAGGCAACACTTACAGGTTGAATCTTTCATAGAATTTGCTCAATGACACGGAATCCAGAACTGCAACCTTCTATTACTTTTTAATAAATATTTCTAATCAATACTTCTGTGGAAAAGTGATTTTGTTTTCTGAAAAAAAGATATTTGCTTTATAAGAAAGATGATTGCTTTATGAAAAATCTGCCTCTATTTATTTTCAATTTTCTACTAAAGAAGGGAAGGAAAGAGGCAAATATTTCCAGCCTTCAAACATCTTTAATAGCACCATTATGAGCAAAACATTTTCATCTCTTTAAAACAATATTTAATGACTAAGCAATGCTTTAAACAACATTTGTTGGTTTTAAAGTCTACTTTTATTCCTTATAGAAGACTAGTAAATAAAAATAATATTATTTCTTCTAGAAGATTCTTTTTCTTTTCCATATTTGATTATTTCATGAGGTATAGACCGCGGATTTATTAACGGAGGTTTCCAATTATGATATTAAATTGTAAATGAATGAATTATCATGTCATAATAAGTTATAAATTATTTCACTAAAAAATATGTAATTTTACTCCTCGATTTAATTTTAAAATGTACTATTACACCTTATTTAACTCTCCATATTAGAATTATCGATACAAATCAATTAAATTATTGACTAACTTAATCCTTTATAATTATGCTCACTTATTTCATGTGACGGATATTAAGTCCACCTAAAGGGTTTCACGTGAAAACTATAAGTTACCATAAAAGGGTGTCTTCTATCCCAAATCTAGTATGATTCTATAACCTAATTGATATTTACTAGTATGATTTGTTATCATCCAATCTATTTGAAATGTATTGACTCATAATAGAGTCTGACCACTTAATAGATTAAAATAATAAATTCCAACTACATAGAATATAATGATTATATCAAGATTGCACTTTAACAAAAGTGATCTATAGCTACGAAATTACTAGTATAACTTGAAATTCGTCACTAATTGTTAACTTTTAGAGATAAAAATCATGTTTCATACAAAAATGTAAGAGAAACATAATTTTAGTGACAAAACATATAATTTCGTAGCAAAGTTTAGCCCACTAAATTTTTCACCAAAAAATAATTTGGCATCATTTATTAAGTATCATTACTGAAAAGTTTTTAATTAATCGTGGCACATTATTTTATCTCTAATAATATATTCAATTTGAGACAAACAATTATTGCCTTGAATTTATTATAATTTTAGATACGAAAAAATTTAATCACAAAAAAAATATTCATATATTAGCGACATACCAGAATTAGTTAAATTTGGATACAAAAATTTGCTGTCGCAAAAATATATTGCTATATTAGTTACAAACCATTCTTTGTCATAAAATGAGTTAGATTTTGGATAAATTCTGTCACGAAAAATATATTGATACATTAGTGACAAACTAGAGTTTGTAGTTAATCATTATAAGTTTTAGCCACAAAATTTTATATTTAATTGTGATCATAGTTTTTGGAACTAATAATTCAAACAATTAGTGATGATTGTATTATCGTCACTGTTTAACTAATAATTTAAATAATTAGTGACAATTTGAATAAACACACAACCTAACCCAACTCTAGAAGCATTACAATATACTATGAACCTGTCTAACCCTTCTAGCAAAGCTAATACTGGTGCCAAATTCAGTCTATCTTTCAACTCTTGGAAAACCTTCTCACACCTGTCCAACCATATAAACTTCACCTTCTTTTGGGTCAGTTTAGTCAATGATGCAGCTATAGAGGAGAATCCATAAACAAATCTCCTATAGTATCCAGCTAAACCCTATAATCTCTGGATATCGGATGGAGTGATGGGTCTAGGCCAGGGATTCACTACATCAGTCTTCTGAGGATCTACATGAATACCATTCCCTAAAATAACATGCCCTAAGAAAGTAACAGATTCCAACCAAAACTCACCTTTACCAAACTTTGCATACAATTGACGGTCCTTGAGAGAGTCTACAACACTATTCTCAAATGATCTACATGCTTTTCCTCACCCCTAGAATACACCAGTATGTCATCTATAAGGACAATGACAACCTTTTCTAAGTACTGCTTTAAGATTATGTTCATCAAATCCATAAAGGCTGTAGGAGCATTTGTCAGTCCAAATGACATAACCACAAACTCAAAATAGACATACCTCATTCAAAATGCTATTTTTGGAATGTCTTGCTCCCTAACATTAAACTGATAATATCCCGACCTAAGGTCAATATTAGAGAACCACCGGGCACTCTGAAGTTAATCAAATAAATCACCGATTCTAGAAATGAGATACTTGTTCCTGATGGTAACCTTGTTTAGTTGTCTATAATCTATACACATTCTGAGAGTATCATATTTCTTGCGCACGAAAAAGATTGGAGCATCTCATGGAGAGACACTGAATATTGTGAAACCTTTATCAAGAGGTCTTTAAGTTGTTCCTTTAACTCTTTAAGTTCGGGAGGAGCCATACGATATGAGAGCTACTGGGATAAACCCCAGTTGACCCAAACATAAGCAGAAATCAAATAAGTAAAACACTTCAACAATAATAAGAGTCTAATAAATTAGGTCCTCGGACTATGAGGACTCATCAAAAGTTAGGATATAGGTGGTGATGCCCGTAATTAATCGTGCTGCTAAAAATGAGCACTAGACCCTACATTATAAGAAAATGTAGCATATAGACATATATCTGGGTCAGTACCTCTAGAATGTGCTGAGTATGTGGGGATGAATGCATAAGTAAAAATGATAATTGAATATTAAAATAAACATTCAATGATGCATGTAAATGACCCGCCTTGAATGTGAATAAAATAGAAGACTGCAAGATCATAATCATAAATAAAGAAGAATAAGAGTATACTTTGTGAGCCGTGAAACTTAGTTTCTAAAAGCTTTACTTATTTTTTTTCTTTCTTAGGGAGGTTTTTCTAACCAACATAAACATGTGAGCTACCATAAAGTCCAACATCTTACCCACGTTGGGGAGAGCTGCTCTACCCTTTCCATTAGAATAGAACCTTAATCTTAGTGATCACTATACTTTACTTCATCCATATTGGGAGAAATCTTAATGTACGTTGGCTCGTAGTTTCTGAGAATTTAGGATACACTCATCTGCATTCCCTTCTCGATGCTAACTACTACTCCTAAAGTTTATGTATGTGCTCATACTTAAGAAATACACCTTAAACTAGAATAAGGGTTTGTATATTAGAAACCAACTATGCTTTTCTTTATTGTAAATCATAATTAAGATGAACAATTATGGATTTCAAGTCTTGTCATTGAATCAAAAGATCAAACTTTCTTCTAAACTTAGTGCTTATACTTAAGCCTTAAATCTCATATTTTCTTTTATATAACTTGTAATATAATATCATGCTTAAAACTCAATTGAAAATATTTAATCAATGTTTCAAATCAAACTCACGATATTCAAATCATAATAAAGAATCTTCAAGTCGAAACATAAATAGATGAGAAGATGTATGAACTTTAATACTTCAATCACATGATAATTTTATAAACTCAAGACAAGATAATTTGGGTATGAATCCTAATTGCATATCATATAACTTTAACTTCAAAATATGTTTTGGGCACAAGGATGAAAGAATATCCTTGTTCATAAATCCCACATACCTTGATTGGATGAATCCTTGGAGAAAGCTTAAATTTGGAACTTAAACTCTTGAGTTCTTGATGGAAGAAACTTGAATTTTGTTAAAGAGAAGAGAAAAAGGGGGTTTTAAGTCATGTACTGAATGCTTAGGGTTAAGAGAGTAGAATTAATGTGTTTTAAAATCCCTTAACTCATTTGGGAATGATTAGGAATGGTTTAAGGGTGTGAAAAGACCTCAATACCCTTAAATTAAGTCAAAACAGAACAATTTTGAGCACTGTGCTTTTGCTGTAGGGCGTATGCCAAAAGTACACTTGAGGTTGGGCGGCACACGCTAATAGCACAGATGAGGTTGTGCGGCGCACGTCAATAGCACACCTTATCCAGTGGCTATTTGCAATTTTCATGCGACACACGGCCTTAGGACAAGGTTTAACATGCGGCGCTCACTCTCTTTTAAGGCTTAAAAGCACCCCCAACTCAACCCCTAACATCTAAACATGGTCTACCATCAAAATGGTGGTCCTAAAAGTCATTTTGAATGCATTATTTGAGTGTTACAACTACGGGGTGTTACATTTATTTATACATTGTATTACAATAAAATAAAATACAGAAAAAATTACAACACACTAAAAATAGTCATTAGTTTGTGGTGGAAGGTGACTCCTACAATTTATTATAGTGGTTTCTAGAGTATTCCTACATGAGCATCCCACAATCAATTTGCGGTAGTCATTCAACAACTATTATAATTAATTTAGGACGGATTAACACCAACAAATTTATTATTAAAATAATTAAAGTTATTATTCAAAAACACCAACAGTCAAAACCTCAAAAATATTATTCTTCAAAAATAGCTAATTATTATTATTAATCATAAAAAATTAACTGCAATCAAAACTCCCCACAAATTGTTATTAACTTCTTTTTGTCAAAAATATTAAAAGTTTAATAGTATCTACTAATTAACTTATAGACTTCATAATGAAGCCAAAATAAATATATACACATACTTTGTTAAACACAAAAATATCATCATATAATAGTATCATTGATTTTACAAGCTAAATTTAAACACAATATCGACTCCAACCATTCTAATATCTATTTTAACCGCACAATAACATGTTCATAATATCTAATTCAATTATGAAAAACTTTAATGTTTCATTAAGATTACTATCCGCAGATGATTTTCTAGTGTCTATAGGTGATATGAGTTTATTAGCTATATCACTTGTCTCACGACCCAATTGAGGATCATGAAGGGCTAGGATACCAAAGAAAGCCTAAAGAAAATTTTACATAAAATTGGACAAAATTTACCCTAATTTTTTGTCTATCTAAAGTTTTTTCCATCACAATAATCAACAACATATCCACTAATATCACCAAAATCAAGCCACAATATTGATCAACGATCTATTCAAAATATAATAATAAGGTCAATCCCAAATAAATAACTTTCTGCCTACACAGAGCAATGGAGGTCAGTAGAAATATGCCAACCCATGCGCTCTACCTAATGAAATCCTCATCAACATCACTTCTCTGTAATAAACAAATATAGCAAGGAGTCAATTGTTAGTTTAGTGAAATTAACACTTAACCACTACTACAATTCAAAAAATATGTTAGTTTAAGCTCTAAAAATGGTTGCAGGCAAATAGTGTACAATATTATTAAGCTAATAAAAATTTATCCACTATAAGACTTGATGAAGGTAAGGGCTCGTCAAACTAGATTATGAAGGTTGCATTTTACGGGCCAAATATTAAAGTTAAAAATATATTTATCGGTATTTAATTAGTCTACAAAAAAAGTAAATTAATATTTTCAAATAAATATGACAGAAAATAATAATAGAGATCTCACATTTAAAAAATTATATTATTTTCTTTTATAAAATTAAATAATAGCTTACAACCTATTTAAATTGCTTTAATTAAAATTAAAATATAATATGCTTCAATACTTATTTTAACATTAGGTCGAACACATTTTCTTGAACTAATTAACTAATTTTGATGCTTTTATTTTTTAATTTATTTGAAAATTATACAAGACGATAAATTAAATTTTAATTATCAGTATATTAAAATTTTTTATAAAATCTTACGAGCAATATTTTGTCAAAATATTATCTATTTACCTAATATACTATATAAACAAAAGTATATAGCGTATTTTTATTAAGGATGGGAGATTGTTCTTTTCCGCATTAAATATATCATACATTAATTTTCACAATGAAATAATATAAAAATTCTAAAGATGAATTATTGATAGTTGAAAATTATATATAAGAAAATAAATCACAAATTCAATTAATATTGGTGGATTTAAAATTTTTATTAAATGGATTAAAGAGATATATGTTATTTAATCTTAGCTTAAACTGCAGGTTAATTTATCTATTATATCATACTCTCTCCATTCCTTTTTATTTGATCTATTTGGGTTAGACACAAATCTTAATCTCTTACTCCTATAAAACAAAAAATAATTTCACTAATATACCCCTAATTAAATTTTATAACTCTTTTCAAATTATTTATGATTACATTTATTGAACAAGGACATAATATGAAGATTTTGTTCAAACTATTCTTGAAAAATTAAAGGAGCAAATATAAAAAAATATAAGCACAATCCAAATGGAACAAATAAAAGGAATGAATGGAGTATATATATCTTATTTTAAGATTATAAATCTCAATTTTTATGAAAGCTTACATATAAATATTTATATAGTATAGTAAAATTTCTGTACATTGACCATTAAATGTAATCTTTTAAAAAATTATCTTTTAAATATTTGTTTTACGAGTTGACATGTACATCAATTGTGAATAAACCTATAATTCATAAGTGAATAAAAAAATTATGCGTTCGAAGCCTTATATGAATATTACATATGTAATTCTTTTTCATTTATAGTAAAATATTTATAGACAAATTTAATGATAATTTTTTTGTAAAATTATTTGATAATGAACAAAACAAATCTTTAAATAGGTTAATAGCTCTAAATTTTAACCCACCAAGTTCATGCATGATAGTATTTTTTGAGCAAAAAGCTAAAATACTAAAAGTCCGGAGTATTAAAAATTTTGCCGGTGTCAGAATTTTTACTTAGAAAATTTAACATATAAGAAAATAAATTTATGAAGAAACAAATTCAACATTTACTACATAAAGATAAATAATTATAGTTCTATATCAATAATCTAATATTTCATAAAAGGAGATTTAGATTATAAATTTGAGTTTATTAAAATATTACTTCAAAAATAATGTGGTTGAATAAGTTGAAACTTGAAAATAAAAATATTGTTAGCCACATAATGGGTCCACTTAGAAAATCGGGCACTTAAGCTAGAAAAAAAACAAATGGCTAATGGAGTTCTCTTTTAATATTACTATTGACTAACAATTGTCCATTTAAATGTAAAATGACGTATATACCCTTGGTCGTCCCACTCTTCACTCTTCTAATAAAAAATAATATATAAATATAAATATAAAAATAAATAAAAAATAAACTAGATAATGAAGAGTACGTTTTACGAGCCCAATATTATAGTTTTAAATATATTTATAGATATTTAATTAGTTTATCAAAAAAATTAAGTTAGTATTTTTAAATAAATATGATAGAAAATGATAAGAGAGATCACACTTTAAAAAAAATTATCCTTTTATTTATAAAATCAAATAATAACCCTAATTAAAATTAAAATATAATAGGTTTCAAGGTTTATTTTACCATCAAGTCAAACACATTTTGTTGAATTAAGTGACTAATTTTAACATTTTTATTTTTTAATTTAATTTGAAAATATACAAGAGGATAAATTAAAATGCTAAGTGTTAGCATATTAATATTTTTTTAAAAATCTCATGAGTAATATATTTTTAAAATATGGTCTTTTTACCTAAATTTATATCAATAAAAGTAAATGGCCTATTTATATTAAAGAGATAAGAGACTATTCTTACCTATGTAAATATATCATTCATTCATTTTTATAATAAAATAATATAAAAATACTCAAGATACATTGATAGTTGAAATTTATCCATAAAATGTAGAACACAAATCAAATTATTACTATGAAGTGAAAATGTTTATTAAAGGAATTAAAAAATATATGTTATTTAATGTCAGTTTAAAGCTATTTTATATGCAGGTTAATTTTTCTTTTATATCATACTCTCTTCATTTTTTTTATTTACTATATTTGGTTTAGACACACACTTTAATCTCTTAGTCCTATAAAATTAAAAGTGATTTCACTAATATACCCCTAATTAAATTTGTACCTCTTTTCAAATTCATAATGATTACATTTATTGAACTGTGGCATAATAGGACGATTTTATTCAAACTATTCTTGAAATATTAAATGAGAAATATTTAGGAATATAAGCACAATGTTACGGTCTATCATACACACAAGTGCATGTGATCATACAATTAATATAGTTACTCAAAAGAATCAGATATCAAACCCACAAGGACTACTTGATTAGTAATTTACCCAACTTCAGTTTCGACAATAATGTATTCAAGTGTTTCATAGGATCAAATTGGTTTTAACAATTAAATGAATGATTTAAAAAGTAAATAACTAACAAAGTGTGTCAATCGCAACGTAAGCTAGGTTGTAAATAGTACGAGAGAGAATTCCAGGGTGTTGAGACACTCTTAATAGTCATGTAAATCTCTATCCTTGTCGTGATTGTGTTGGTTATTGAGTTGTTGATTCATAGGGTTCAGAATACGTTCATGGTCTTTCGAGCCTCTAATCTTCTTTCTAAAAGGACATCACAACTACATTGTTGAGCAGGGATGAAATGATCCATTTTAGATTCTTTAAGTTATCTTCCTTCAACTGAACCAAACAAGGCGACTAGGTATATTTCTATCATAGACTCTACTTCAAATCCTTCGTTATGGGGAAGAATAAGAAGTTTCTTCTTAATTCCTTTAATCTATTCTAATGTTCCTCCTTTTGGGATCACAAGAGCATTATACATGTGTTTTAATGGTGGCCATGCATTAAAATAGTAAAAACTAGGGATTAAGAACAACCCATGTGATAAGCCAAAGTTCAATCACTCTAAAAATATCAAAATACAATAATGTTCTTGGCCTCAACCCCAAAACAAGGGTGTTTAGCCGCTTATGTTTGAAATCAACATCAAAGAGATATAATTAATAGTACCAAAATCAATGTTGAAAAATGAAAAATGAAAGAACCCTAATACATCTCCCATAATTATTTTTGCCTTTTCTATTCGTATGCCAAAGATATTCACAATTGTGCTTAAGTGTCCCTTTTATACTACGGCTAAAGTCCATGAAAATTACTCAGCTCCGTTTCATACAGATTATTGCGGACACTAAGGTCTGTGGCACATTGATATCGCGCATGCTCAATGGGTTTCACCATCTGAAATAAATTAGCCTCCGTTCCACAGAGGTTATCGTCGACACTAAGGTCCGTGGAGGGGGCTATCGCAGACCTTCACTGGATTGTGCGATCAAATTTTATTTCATCAACGTGCTATGGAGCTTAACGCGGAGGCTAATCTCCGTGGCACTTTTCTCTATTTCCATCTATTTTAAGGTTCTCTTGCTTCCAGGCTTTGTTTCATGTTTTTCGAACCTTGTTCCAAAATCTTCATACTCAGCATGTTACTCCAAGTGCTTCCATAATCCAAAAGATTCTTATTAATGCATCAAAGCACGTCTAATTGTAACACAATCAAGCCCTAAAACACTAATCACATCCATTAGCTCGAGAAATACAATTTTAGCTCAAACATAATATAATTAACAAGTTTTAGCTCATAGAAAAAGTATAAATATGGATAAATAGTGGAACTTGGACATATAAATACGCCCAAGATCACCACCCCACACTTAGAATCTTGTTCGTCCTCGAATAATCACATGCAATCATTATAACACAGCTAGGCGTCACACCACAATCTGAATAAGATACTTTTGTTGGGCACACACAGGCTACGCATGATTCATCAATTTTCACCTCAAACATGTCATATTGCATAAAAAACACAGGATTACAATTTTCAAACTCCCTAATCTCACAAGTGGACTCTAGCACGCTGCAAACTTATGCACATTATTCAATCAAGAAATCCTACAGGTCATCCACTACTCTCCACATGCACCCTTACAACAAGATGATTACCTAATTTACTCATAATCTTGCAATCTATAATAAGCATAGGTACAAAGAGAAAAAACTTTTCTCACTCTCACAAAGAATTCACACATGATATATGACGAACCATAGGCTTGCCCTTCGTATAGTACTCCACTAATAGTTGAATGTTAGGATTAAGGATCAAATAGGTTAAAGGTTGTAATGTAAGCTAAGAGACGAGTAGGAACTATTTGGGTAAAAAAATAGTGGCTAGTTTCCCTAAGCACTTCAATACATCATAAGAACACTAAAAGCACTTAATTAACAACCAATTCTTTACCTCATCTATAATCTTCTTTTCTTTTGTCTTGGCCCCATATCATCAAGCTGATTCATATACACTTTGGAATAGAGTCTATTTATTCAACACGTTATTCATTTTTTCTTTAGCATTGTTTATTATTTTCATCACCTAACTGCCGACCTTATTGTACTCAATTGTTACACCAATAGCTATATTTTGGGGCTTCACTAACACCTTTTTCCTTCTTATTTTTCAACTCCTTACTCAACTAAATTTTTCACTAAAGCGCCTAGGATTTTTGGATCAAATTAAGGTCAAAACAAAGAAGGGGTATAGGCTACATATGAGGCTGCTAAAGAAAATAGTCTATAGGCTCAACATGGATAACTAGGAATAATTACAAGGGTAGTTAAAAGAGGTCTAAAATATGGCTATAGACAAAATGCACAACCCTTTATTTTTCTTTGTAAACACACCTGACAAGTTCTAGACATCACCTATACAAGTGGAGTAACTAGATAATCTCTCTAACACATGGTGCATGCTATATTCAAGTAGGATCCCTATAGAATCTCAGCCTAGTAATTACACAAATTCAGAATTAAGCCAACAAACCAAGAGCTACATAATTAATATTAGGTGTTTAAAACTAGCATCCCTATTTTAAGTTTTACATGCTTCTCTCTTAAATAAGTGTTTCTCATGTCATGTAGCTATATGGCCCAAAACAAAGTACCTCGCCCTAGAGTTGTGGTTGGGTTCTTCTGACTTATTTATTTCCTAAGACTAATTATCGTTAAGACATCATCATCCATCCATCATAGAGAAAGGCACCTAACTATGACGATTTATTCAAGTCACCTTAAGGGCAAAAAAAGTTACTCCTAAAATTGAATTAGACTTAGATAAACAACTAAAATTATGAAATATGAAAAATGAAATAAAGAAAGAACTACTAATTACTAAATCAAAAAGTAAAATGATTACTAACTATTATAAACTGAATAGTTAGAATGTCAATCACAGCACAATATAAACAGTAATAAAATTATCCAGAAATAACAAAACAGCAACACAAGGATAACAAATGAGGAGTTTGAAGAATGAGAACCACCACCCACACTTAATATGTAGAACTGTCCCCAATGCTTTCAAATATAACCATGTAATAAGGTGGTGTAACACTCCCTAATCAGGCCTCGTCCATATCATCATTTGGACTGTAGGCCTCTACTCCCAAATTTGGATCCACAACCTCATCCTTCCCTGACTCTATATCTGAATTTCTTATCTGTCGCTCCTCATCTGTGGGAATATCATCATCAACAGGCTCTACAAAATTTGGGCCTATCCATAGCAATGTCCGAGCATAATGATCGAGTGAGTAATCCAGCTTTACACCATGAATCTTCTCTCTCATAGTTGTTCTACTCCCTACTGTCAACTGAAGCATCTGTAGACCATACATATGGATAGTTATCTCATCATTTCGAGCATGAAGCTCGGGCAAGGTAAGCACCATCCTATGAGCCATATCTAATTCACAAGTCCTGGTAACATTAATGGAGAACATGTCCACAACTAGCCTATAATCTATTGCCTCCTCCTCAATATCACGACCCTTCAAAAATCTGGTCAACAAACCACTAAACCCATATATGTACCCCTGATTGTAGCTTTCCTTTCTCATTGCGGATAGGATAATAATACCTACATTAATATCAATATCATCTTGCATAAAAGCATAAACTAAACAAACCCTGTCACGAGTAATATCTATCATGTTCTTACTCATAATGAGGCAATCATAGTTAATCTTCAACCACATACATACCTCTCTATTCATTTAAGCATATATGAATGTTAGATGAAGGCCACTCTATCTGTGATGAACCCACCTAGCTGTTGATCTATTATAACACAACAAAAGTTTAATATCGACTTATGGTGGTGTAATGTTCAATTATCTTAGCGGGATTGTGTCTTCCTCTAGAGTACCTAAGATAACATTCAAATTATGAGCCGAGAAAGTCACTACTAGTCCATGGATCTTCACCTCAGAATTGTGATCCTGAGGGTTCCAGTTGGCATAAAATTCTTTGATGAGGTGCAAGTTATACTCTGTGGGCTGCTCAAATAAGAAGTTTATGTGCAGCTGCTCCAACCTCCATACCATGCTAAAGTACTTCTTCAATAAACTCGCCCGGCTAATGAACTCATTCGGGGCGTATTTGGACTCATTGTGCTTTGAGTACCATTTCTTTTTAGCCTTTTCGACCCATCTAGTTCCATATATCTATAACTGACCTTGGGGAACTGCAAGAGCTCTTGGTACCTGGCCAGTTGGACTATTTCTTTTTTTGGATAGCTCAGATGTGATAACAATATCCTTCCCTTTTTGTTGTCTACTGTACATAGTTCTTGTAAGTCTAATATGCAACAGACATGTTAGAAAGTCCAACTCTATTTGGATTAGCAAAACACTAAGTGTATGTAGACTTAGGGGCCACCCCACACTTAGTTACTTGTATAGGTGCTTAGATTCATGAACTAGGGTACTCAGAATTCCCTTGTTTAACATTATAATCTCATTTTCATAGTACTAGGACAACAATAAACTAACTTGGGTATCCTCTTACTCAGACATCAAGTACACCCAATATTTTACACCCTGAAGGATCAATACATATCAGAACTATCAAATTAATATGGTTCTTTAGCTTAGCACAGACAACATTGTGAGTTGAATTTGAGTACAAATGTCAACATGCTTACTGGAAAAGAATATATATGCACATTTAGTGAATCCCCTTATGGATGCTTTAAGCAATATGCCATCATGTAAACTCCACAAACGTAAATAACTCAGTGTATGCATTATATTTTCTCAAGAACAGTACCATGTCCTACATATTATTCAACACAAACTTCTAAGAGAAAGCACAATGCACTACTCAAGAGTTCATCAATTTAACTTGGACCTGTTGCATGTACACTTGTACTTGCATATTAAAGTGAAAAAGGAGTAAAACACCAAACAGTCAAATCGCATCCCTAATGACAACTCCCATTAGGTGAAATAACTTGCAGAGCATTACAGGCTACTCAAGTAAGAACCGTATTTTTTTTAACATAAAAATTCCATAGATACAACTTGTTCCTACTCCCAAACTTAACAGGTTCAAATGAGTTCATTTACAATTGTAAGCACCACTATAGATCCATATACACAAGTATAAAGTTAAATTAGCGAACACTAAATGTGGGAGGGTGTAGGGGAGACCCCACACTTTGTTTCTAACATGGTGTGTAGGATGTGAAACCAAGGTACTCAAACTTCCCTTCTTTTTAATTCATACCCACATGGTCACAATACCAGATCAATGAGCTAATTAGTATGAGGATATAAGACACCAAAGATGATGTTATACTTGTTTACTCAAAATTCAAGTACATACCTTATCTCCATACACTACTTACTATACCCAAGTATACTAAAAAATTTTCATCCTTATAGATATTTTGAGAGGATACACATACACAAACAATACTTATTAACTCACAAGATTAGCTCTGTATGCACCCAAACATCTTGATCTAGTTCAGTTCTGGCAAGTCAAATTAAAATCGTTCTAGCAGTACAACTAAGCACAAGTACCAAACATAATTTTAAATCAGGTTCTAAAGCTCAATTCACCATACATTCACCAAACACAATCTAAAATAAAATTCTTAAGTATAACTGCTTTACAGAATGCAAGATGAATTTAAGGGCAAAAAATCACACCTTTTGGTGTTTACTCGTGTGCCCATCACTGAACTAAAAAAAACTCCAATCAAACAATGTCTAATAGTTCAAAGTGTGAGTTCACATGTGAGTATTAATGAAGTAGGATAAATTGGATCACTTACCCGTATTGAATTGATATAGAAGAGATGAGAGAGTTCTTGGCATGACACGTTTTAAATTCTAAAGAATTTTAGGAGAGTGGCACATTAGGTTTCAAATTGGGAAGGATAATTGGGGATTTGGAATATTCTAATAGGGTATTTTGGGTTAAAAGTCATTGGGTCGGGTCAAAACCCGACCTTTAAAATTAAAAATCTAAAAAAATAGCCCTTCTGTGCCACAATGCTTAATGTTCGTGATAGGCTCCGTGGCACGGTCATATCATGGAGGCTCACTGGAATTTGCCTCCGTGAAATTTTAACTTAGTGTGACATGGACCTTATCATGGAGGATAGGGTCCGTGTCACGTTAATAATACGAAGGGGTACTGTTTGGTGCCTTCGAGGGAATTTTAGTCCCCCTTTTTCTTGCCTTTATTTTTCACCAATATGATATACATTTTACTTGCCTGATTGCCTCCAAAGCACAAAATTTTACTCACTTTTGATTATTTCCCATGCCATGAAGTAAATTCCTTCAATCTCAACAAAAACAACAAAAATATGTAAGAAAAAGTGGGTTATCTCCCACCTTGCACCTTAGTTTTGGTCGTCACTCAACACATCTTTTTATATTTTTGATTTCTTTTCTCTTTTGTTTTCTCAATTAAATAGAAAAATAAACTATGCTATTACATTACATTTATGGGTTGCCTCCCATGCAACACTTTATTTAATGTTGTGGCACAACCAAGCTTAACTTCATTCTTGTTCAAATGTGATAAAAGCCTTGTTCCTTTCCACGTGACCTAGTAATGCTTACCTCTCTGTCCATTTACCAAAAATGTTGAACTCTTATCTTCTTGCCAAAGCTTAATAGCCCCATGAGGAATCATTCTTACCACTTTAAATAGCCCAGACCACTTGTATTTTAATTTACCTAGAAACTCCTTCATTCTTGAGTTATATAGCAATAGACCAGGTTCAAAGACTCGAGTCATAATCTGCTTATCATGCCATATTTTGGTCTTTTCTTTATACAATTTTGCATTTTCATATTCATGTAAGAAAAACTCGTCAATCTCACTCAATTGTAGCATCCTCTCTCTCCCGACATCTTTGCATCAAGATTCAATTTCTTCACTACCTAATAATCTTGATGCTTAAGATCCACGGGCAAGTAACACACTTTTCCATATACCAAGAGATAAGGGAAGGTCCCAATAGGCATTTTATAAGCTATCCTACATGCCCATGTGCATCATCCTGCTTAATCAAATAATCCATACGTTGACTATTAATTATCTATTATATAATCTACTTGATTTCTCTGACAGATACTTCCACCTGGCCACTCATCTATGGATGATACACATAGTTAGCTTATGTCAGACTCCATACTTTGCCAACAAGTTCTTGAACCAATGATTCAAAAATGCATCCTTCCATCACTAATGATTGCTCTGGGTGTGCCAAAATGAGAAAATATATTCTTCTTGACAAATTTCATCACTACCTAGCATTATTAGTGGGGAGTACTACATCTTCTACCCACTTGGACACATAATCTACAACCACTAAAATATATAGATTACCATTTGATGGTAGAAATAGGACCATAAAATAATCCCTCATACATCAAAAATCTCAACTTCAAGGATATTATTCATGGACATCTCATGGTGTCTGGAGATTATGCCCATTCTCTGGAATTAATCACATTCTCTCACATAAGCTATAGTATCTATGAACAATGTAGGCCAAAATAAATCATACTGTAATACCTTTCTTGCTGTTCGTTCACCTCCATGATGACCTCCATAAAGTGATAATGGAAACTTTCCAGCACCTGTTTTGATTCAGCTTCTGAAATATATTTTCTTATGATTCTATCAGCACCTTGTTTGAAGTAGATAAGGCTCATCCCACATGTATGAGTGAGAATCACAGAACTGCTGTTCTTTTGTTGACTTAATGAATCTAGAGGATAAATACAACTAACTATCAAATTTACTATATCAGCATACCAAAGAGCCTCTGCTAATTAAGTGCCATCAACTGTTCATTTGGGAATTCGTCCCGAATACATAATGTATCATCAATAACATGAGCATGACTCTCAAACCTCTATAAGAGGTTTGCCATTTGATTTTTATCTCCCTTTCTATCACAAACCTCCAAATCAAATTCTTGGAGTAGAAGAATCCATCTAATTAACATTGGATTTGCATCTTTCTTATTGAACAAATACCAGAAAGAAGCATGATTCATGCAGACAGTCACTTTTATACCTATCAAATATGCTCTGAACTTGTCAAATGCATATACAAGTGCCAACATCTCTTTCTCTATGAATGTATAATTAATCTAGGCCGTATCTATGGTTTTACTTGCATAGTAGATAAAATGAAATACCTTAGCTTTTCAATTCCCCAATACTGCTCCAACAGCCATGTCACTTACATCACACATAAACTTGAACGACAGTTCCTAATTAGGAGCAGTTAGGATGGACGCTTCTATCAATCCTCTTTTCAAATTCTCAAATGATTTCTGACACTTGGCCGCAAATTTGAACTTTACCTCTTTCTCGAGCATCTTGCATATGAGGCTTTCTATCTTTGAGAAGTTATTGATACAATATCTATAAAACCCCACATGTTCGAGAAAGCTTCTCACACTTTTCACTGACATTAGATATGGTAGTTTCTCAATGACCTCTACTTTATATCTGTCCACCTCAAGTTCTCCGGTGACACTTTATGACCAAGGACGATACCTTTCTTGACCAAAATATGGCATTTCTCCCAATTTAATATGAGGTTAATCTCTTTACATCGAGCCAAGACCCCATCTAAGTTCTACAATCACAAATCAAATAAATTACCAAAAATGAAAAATCATCCTTAAATATCTTGAAAAAATCTTCCACCTTATCGTAGATGATAGAAATCATGCATCTTCAAAAAGTCACTGGTGCGTTGCTAAACTAAAGGGAATATATCTGAATGCATAGGTTCCATAAAGATAGGTGAAGGTTGTATTCTCCCGTTCTTCTTATACTATGGTTATCTGATTATAGCCTGAATACCCATAAAAAAGCAGTAATATTTATATCCAGACACCCTGTCCAATATTTGATCAATTAATGAAAAGGGATAGTGATCCTTACAAGTGGCATCATTCAACTTCCTGTAATCTATACAGATCCTCTTCACAGTCACTGTATGAGTTAGAATCAACTCATTATTGTCATTAGTTATAACTGTCATCCCTTCTTTCTTTAGAAGACATTACATAGGACTTACCTATTTAATATCTGAGATGAGATAAACTATCCTAGTATCAAGCTACTTAATGACTTCTTTTCATACTTCTTCTTTCATCATAGGATCTAATATTCACTGGTGCTACACACTTTCTTTATATCTCTCCTCCATAAATATTTTATGCATACAGAAGGAAGGAGTGATTCCTTTAATATATGACATTCTCCATCCAGTTGCCTTCTTCATTCTTTTGAGTACTGCCAATGCCTTCTTCATATACACATCAGATAAACTTGCAGACAAAATCACAGGTAAAGTATCATCATTTCTAAGAAAAGCATATTTCAGATAAGAGGGTAGAGCCTTGAATTCTAGCTTCAGTGTTTTCTCAATAAATGCCTTTGGAGAAGGACCAATGGGTCTATTTAAAGGCTCAAATTCAGTATTTTTGGTGATATTTATTTCCATATTTAGAATTGAGCCATTTCAACTACTTTAAAATCACCAAAATAATCATATCCCACCACTGTTAGCTCTAAAGGATCCTTGGATGTGATAAGGTAAAAGTCAAACTCAATATCTAAGGCTGTGATAATTGATAGTTCTTCATATACTAAAGAAAACTTCATTTCCTTATATACGTCTAAAACATCGACCTTGTCATGAGCACGCATGGTCAACTGTCCTACAGTTACATCAATCAATGAACAATAGTTGCTAAAAAGGGATGTCCCAAAATAAATGGGACTTTTATAGTAGTATCAAAATCAAGAATAATAAAATCCACTGGGAAGATCAATGGCCCCACTTGCACCAATACATCTTCAACAATTCTATCTGGTCTTGCAAGGAAATGGTCAGCTAACTTCAAAACAACTGTGGTAGGTCTCGGGATGCCTAGCCTCATCTTTCTAAATAAGGAGGTGGGTATAAGATTTATGCTCTCCCCAATATCACTTAGACCTTGAGCGCTTATTGATTGCCCAATTATAATCTGAATGGTGAAGCTCCCTAGATTTTTTAGCTTTGTGGGCAACCTATTCTGAATTTGTGATGTGCACTCTTCAATAAGTGCCACAGTAGAATATTTAGTTAGCTAGTTCTTGTTGGCCATGATGTCCTTTATGTACTTAGCATACTTTGGAACACTCTACAAAATATCAACGCGAGGAAAGTTAATAAGAACCTATTTCAATATATCAATAAACTTCTTGTATCAAGCTTACTCTTAGTGTTTTCGAAGCCTTTATGGGAATGATAGAGGTAACTTTGCACTTTCCACTTTAGTTTTCTTTCTTTCAGCTTTATATTCCATAATTTTTTTTCATCCTTTTTTTCTTCTACACCAACAGCCTTGTGATTCACCTATTTAGGTTCCAACTCCTTAAGTTGCAGCCTACTCTGAGTAGTGACTGCGTTCACCTATTTTGGATTTGGCTCAATATCACTAAGTAGACCTCCGCGAGGTTTAGTATTTTGTGCCCCTATAATCTAACCTATTTTAACCTCCAAGTTCTTTATAATCACCTTCTTGTTCTTCACATAGTCTACCTACTGTTGTTGAGTAGCAATAATCTACCTTAGCACCTCTTCAATATTGCTTGTTTGAGCTGTGGCTTGATTCCTTGGAGCATGCTGCTACTGATTTTGATTTACTGGCCTGGTATTGATTTAAATTCTATGTATAATATCCACTCCATGAGTAAATAGGATGATTCTGCCTGTTAGTATAGTAACTATTTCCAATATTAGGTTGTTGATTCGTAGGGTTAAGAATAGTTTCATGGTCTTTTGAGCCTCTAATAGTCTACCTAAAAGGACATCACAAAACTACATCTTTGAGTGGGGATGCAATGATCCATTTTAGATGCTTTAAGTTATCTTCCTACAATTAAACCAAACAAGGAGACTAGGTATATTTCTATCCTAGATGCTACTTCAAATCCTTTGTTATGTGGAAAATAAGAACTTTCTCCATAATCCCTTTGATCCATCCTAATGTTCCTACTTTTGGGATCACAAGATAATTATACATGTATTTTAATAGTGGTCATGCATTAAAATAGTATAAAAATGAGAGATCAAGAATGTAATACCTCGTACTTATACCTAGCTTGAAATCATCCCAAGAATGTTAGAAGCTTTCTTTGAAAGATGAATCCATATTTTTACACATGGAATTTTTAAGATTTTCATTTTTTATCATATGGGAAATTGAATTAGATTTCCAACGATACCAATTTCATCTAAATCCGGTATCGGAGTGAAAAGTTATGGATGTTTTATCGAGAACTGTCAGAATTGCCCAGGTGTGACGGCCAGGTTGACGGACCATCGGTCTAGTAATGGATCATCGCCTTGACCGTTGTAGCCAAGGCAGTGAGGTAAACTTCTAGATAAGGTATGATGGACAGGTTAACGGACCGTCGAACTTGCGACGGACCATCACCCAAGCTATCGCTATAAGGCAGTGAGTCTTTTTTTGGTCCACGGACGACAATCAAAACAATGGACCGTCGAGCCAGCGATGGACTATCGAGCCAGTGATGGACCATCACACGAGCCATTGCAGGTCCCGTTCAGTGAATTTTAAGTCATTTTTAAAGGGTATTTGGGTATCTTTCCACCCGTTTTAACCCCTAATTATATCAGACCAAGGCTTATAAGTTCATTATTCATTCACAACATCAAATTAGGGTTTCATCTCAAAGATAATCCCTATGAACAAGATCTAAATCATTCTTCAAGAAAACAAGAAATTCAAGTTCTTCAAGTCCAAGAACTTCAAGAAACTCACAATCAAGGTATGCATAGTGTTCATTCATGGACTCCTTTCATCCATGAAGCCCAAAAATCTCTTTTCAAAGTTCAAGAAACATTTAGTCAATAAATTATGAATGTATGTGTGGCCATTGTGGTGCTTTCAAACTTGTACTTTATGAATTCTCCAACTTATTATATTATGGCTTGTTGATGTGATCATGTATTCAAGAAAATCATGCTTTATCAATTTGATGCTATCGAGTCCTGAGGATACTTGTACCCAGCAATTTAGTTATATGCCTAGAGCCAGTGTCATATTTGCACGATACTCTCAGTCAAGCCATGATCCATAGAACTCAGTCAGTTATGTGACTCAGGAAAACTCAAAAATCTCAATAATCTTAGTGATCTCAGTACTCAGTAATCTTGATAACCTCAGTATTCCTAGTAAATCTTAATAACTTCAGTACCCTTAGTCAGTCCTCAAATCTCAGTAGCATTTCGCCAGTTAACGAAACTTAGTGAACTTAGTTTAGCTCTGCTAAACAATACCATTAGTATCAGTTCAGTTAATCATGTTTAGTGTCCATTCAATTGGGAGTAGGATTCAGCACCGAGTGAACCCAAGGATGGGGACTCACCTATTATTCAATGGAGGGTGTGATCCTTAGAAGAAATCCTTGCATTCCAGAACTACGTAGCCAACGTAGGTTGAGATGTACCCCTATGCGTAGGGCTACTAATACATCTTGTATGGGGTTATTCCTACAAGAGGGTTGACGGTAGAGCTTCCTATTAGAGAGGGTTACCTCACAGCTTGTGTTTACTCGTGGAATGATATAGATACCCTTCCAGATGGTGTTAAAGGTTTGACCCAACCAGTTTAATTTTGGAGCATGTCGGTTAGATGATTACCTCATATAGTTTCAGTTACAGAATTAGGACTGTCAAATACAATTATTCAGTCTCAATAATAGAACTCAGATAGTTCTATAGAATTCAGGGCTGTTAGATACAGTCAACTCTGAATAGTGTGGAACTCAACTATTTCCATCAGAAACTAGACTGTCAGGTACAGTCGCTAAGTATCAGTTATTTCAGTTATGCAGTTATCAGTATCTCATGTTATCAGTAGTCAAACTTATTAATCCTATTATCATGACCCTAGTTATAGTTATTGTATATTCATGCATGTATTCTCATGTTCATATTATTCAGTCAGTTAGTATAGAGCATGCATGTAAACCCTTTGCATTCAGCCTACCTCACATACATACCGATACATTCAAGGGTTGTTTGGTAGAGTGTATTGACAAAAATAATGCATGTATTAATTAATGTGTATTATGAATACCTTGTTTGGTATAATTTTTAGTCAATGTATAACCAACACATGCATTAGTTATACACTCTATTGTGTATTAAGTTGTGTATCAGTAATACCACCCATTTTCTATGTATTAGTAATGCAAAGTCTTTAATACATGTATTAACTTATTAAATGACCTTAATACCCTTCAATTTCCCTCTCAAAATATTTCACCATTCCTTTTCCCGCTAGTTTAATTTGCAATAGTGAATCTTTTCAAAATATTTCACAATTTTTTTCCACCATTTTAATCTACAACAATGAATAATTGATTTAAATAATTGTAACATATTTTTTCTTTGCTTCAAGGGTCTTTAAAAAGATTAAAAAAATTGAGACTATTTCTTAATTTTACGTCTTATATTTTATTTTTGTTTCTACTACGTTAATCATTTGACATAATATTTCATGCGCAAAGACAAAGCTCTTGAAATTAATCCAAAACCTCTATATACTAGTTGAAAATTACTAATTATATTTGAGATGGCAAAAACTTTTGTTGCAAAAAAGTGTATAAAATCAAAGAAGGGTATTTTTATAAACAAACATTTCTTTTATAGAAATTATGTAAGATATATTATTTCTTATACATTAAACCAAACAATGTATAAGAAATAATACATGCATAACTAATACAAGCATAAGTAATACAAGCATTACTAATGCAGACATTACTAATACATTATATTTTTCATTGATCTTATACACTCTATCAAACGACCCCTCAAATTACTAACACATTTGCACTATGGTGTCTTATACCATAGGTTTAGAAGCACGAGCTCCAGAGCATCAATAATATTCCAATCTCCGCAGTCTGAGTTAGCAGTGAGTCCTCATCTTTCAAGGATATGATCATTTCTTTATTATCTCATTAATAAGTCAAGAATCAGTTCCTAGGTGCCTTGCCCATTGCCTCAGTTTCCTCAGTAGCTCAGCAAAGTTAGTATTCCTAGAGGGACCTAGTGTCCCAAGGGGGAGATACGCTATAATTCCCCAAAATTTCATGACTTAAATATCCCACTCCCTTTTCTCAAAATGGATCTAGATTGGAGTAGCGGGTACTTATAAGTTGACTCCCATGTTCCAATCTCAGTCGTGAGCCATGTATTTAGGGTCTCAGTTTAGTTCACGAAATGTAGTTTATATATCGTGTTTCAGTTTCAGTCATGTTCTTAGGTTCCCGTTCATGCATACTTCTGGCATAATCATGGGTTCATCAGTACTTTTCAGTTTATGTAACAGTTTTTTGAACTTACTCGGTTCCATGATAAAATTACCATTACAAACTTGGTATTCAGTTCATGCTAAGATCTTCATTACAAACTTGGTACTAAGTACTCTTGCATATTCAGTCTTGCATTTATATATCAGTTCAATCATGTAATTATGCTTTAGATATACATTCTCATTTTGAGAAAAACTCAATTCATCATGACACTCAGTCATGCATTCATGAATTAGTTACATATGCATCAAATTGCATGTTCGGTATGATATATTCAGTTACCGGTCATGTCAGTCATGAGATCATGTTCTAGTCGTTCATTTTCAGTATGTAAGCCTGATTATTTTCTCCCCTCTCACTTAGTCTCATTCGAGGATAAATTTTCTCAAGAGGGAGATATTTTAATACCCCGTACTTCTACCTAGCTTGAAATCATCCTAAAAATGTTAGAAGTTTTCATTGAAAGATGAATCCACTTTTGTATACGTGGAATTTTTAATATTTTTTCATTTTATCATTTGGGAAATTGAATTAGCTTTCTAATGATACAAATTTTGTCTAAATCCAGTATCGAAATGAAAAGATATGGATGTTTTACCGAGAGCTGTCAGAATCACCCAGGTGCGATGGCCAGGTTGACAGAACGTCGATCTAGAGATGGACCGTTGCCTTGATAGTCTCAGCCAAGGCACTGAGGTAAACTTCTGGATAAGGTGTGACGAACAGGTTGATGGTCCATCGAACTTGCGACAGACCGTCGCCCAAGCCATCGCTATAAGGAAGTGTGTGTTTTTTGGTCCATGTATGACGATTGAAATAACGGACTCTTGATCCAGCGACAGACCATTACAGGTCCCGTTCAGTGAATTTTAAGTCAATTTTGAAGGGTATTTGGATCTTTTTCCACCCGTTTTAACCCCTAATTATATCAGATCAAGGCTCATAATTCCATTATTCATTCACAATATCAAATTAGGGTTTCCTCTCAAAGATAATCCCCAAGAACAAGATCCAAATCCTTCTTTAAAAAACCAAGAAATTCAAGTTCTTCAAGTCCACGAAGTTTAAGAAATCACAATCAAGGTATGCATAGTTTTCATTCATGGATTCCTTTTGTCCATGAAGCCCAAGAATCTCTTTTCAAAGTTCAAGTGTACGGATTTTTATGAATTTTATGTTGGGTTTGCTTTTGTTCATGTTGATAATGAGTAATTGAATTCTAATCTATGTTGGGTGATAAATTTCATGTGTAATTGATTAGTATAGGTGTAGATTCATGTGAATCAATGATTAAACCCTTGAATGGTGAGGTTAGAGTTGAATCATGATGTTTACTTGTTGTGTGATGTTGTCTACATATACTATGCTCACCATGTGTTTAATTAAATTCATTTGTGAAGGAAAAATGCCCTACGAGTATGATAATATAAAATCCCCATTCTTGTACAAGTTCATGCATGTCAAGTGTTTGATGAAAAGCTTTAGTCAATAAATTATGAATGTATGTGTGGCCATTGTGGTGCTTTAGAATTTGTACTTTATGAATTCTCCAACTTATTATATTATGGCTTATTGATGTGATCATGTATTCAATAAATTCATGCTCTATCAATTTCATGCTATCGAGTCTTGGAGGTACTTGTACCCAATAATTTAGGTGTGTGCCTAGAGCCAGTGTCATGTTTGCATGACACTCTCAGTCAAGCCATGATCCATAGAACTCAGTCAGTCATGTGACTCAGGAAAACTCAAAAATCTCAGTAATCTCAGTACTCAGTAATCTCGGTAACCTTAGTATTCCTAGTAAATCTCAGTAACTTCAGTACCCTCAGTCAGTCCTCAGATCTCAGTAGTATTCCATCAGTCAAGAAAACTCTGTGAACTCAATTTAGCTCCGCTAAAAAATACCATTATTATCATTTTATATTAGTTAATCAGTTCAGTTCAGTTAATCATGTTCAGTGTCCATTCAGTTGGGAGTAGGATTCAGCCCCGAGTGAACCCAAGGATGGGAAATCACCTGTTATTCAGTGGAGGGTATGATCCTTAGAAGCTATCCTTGTATTCCAAAACTACGTAGCCATTGTAGGTTGAGATATAACCCTATGCATAGGGCTACTAATACATGTCGTATGGGGGTTATTCCTACAGGAGGGTTGACGAAAGAGCTTCCTATTAGAAAGGGTTACCTCACAGCTTGTCTTTACCCGTGGCATGGTATTGACATACTTCCAACTAGGGTTATAGGTTGGACTCCACCAGTTTAGTTTCCGGCCATGTCGGTTAGATGATTACCTCCCACAATTTCAGTTATAGAATCAGGACTATCAAATACAGTCATTTAGTCTCAGTAATAGGACTCAGAAAGTTTGATAAAAATTTAGGGTTGTCAGATACAGTCAACTCAGAATAGTGTAGAACTCAGCTAGTTTCATTAGAAACTAGACTGTCAGGTACAGTCGTGCAGTATCAGTTAATTTTGTTATACAGTTATGAGTATCTCATATTTTCAGTACTCAGACTGAGTAATCCTATTATCATGACCCTTGTTACAGTTATTATGTACTCTTGCATGTATTCTCATGTTCATATTATCCTGTCAGTTGGTATAGATCATGCATGTAAACTCTTTGCATTCAGCCTACCTCACATGCTTACCAGTACATTCAAAGTACTAACATATTTATGCTATGGTGTCTTATACCATAGGTTCAAAAGCACAAGCTCTAGAGCATCAGTAACATTCCAGTCTCTGCAGTCAGAGTTTGCAGTGAGTCCTCATTTTTCGAGGATATGATCATTTATTTATTATCTCATTAATTAGTTTATTAGTTGGAGTTTATTGGAGACATGTCCTATCATCTCCGTATTAAGACAGTTATGTTTCAGAGGCTTTTCAGACTACAGTATGTTTAGACAATTTTGTTTTTTACATTTATACCCTATCCCAAATGTTATATTTTATCAGATATTATGTTACAGTTTGAACCTTATTATCTTTTAGTTCATGTTTCTGTATTATACATATATCATGCAGTATACAAGCACATATATCAGTCATGGGCTAGCTTGTGGTCCTTTGGGGTCATGAGCACCATATAGCATTCTGTGTACCAGATTCGAGGTGTTACAAACTTGGTCTGAGAGCCTGAGGTTCAATAGAGTCCTAGGAAGTCTTAAAGCCGCATCTAGTAGAGTCATGTGCATGGGTATATTGTCCAACACACTTATGTAAAGGAGGCTACGAGATGTTTTAGGAATAGTTTCCCTTCTTTCAGTATTTATATCGTGCCAGTGAGCATAAGCTCCAGTTAAAATCTCAGTCTAATTCTCTTCTTCCCTTCATTTACAGATCATGCCTCCTTAAAGGGCTAGCGAAGAGGGAAATGGAAATTAGCCAGCACCTCAGCCTGTCCAGCCAGGTCCTCTGGATGTGCATGTCTCTCATACAGAATTCAAGACTTCATTCACTACTCTAGCTTATTTAGTCACAACTCAGAATGAACAGCCAGCCACCATTCTGGCCAACCCAGGGGCTAATGCTACTACAGCCATGATTTGGGACTTTGCCCGAATGAATCCTCCTTTATTCACCGGTTCTAAGTCCAAAGAGGATCCATAGGAGTTCCTAGACCAGGTTCAAAAAGTCACAAACATCATGGAAGTGACTTCCAGTGAGAGTGTAGAGTTAGCCACCTATCAGCTATAAGACGTAGCCCATATATGTAGAAGTAGTGGAAGGTAGACAGAGGTACAGATATACAGCCCATAGAGTGGGAAGAGTTTGCTACGGCATTCTTAGATAGATTCTTTCTCCTAGAGCAGAAAAAAGACAAAGTGTTAGAGTTAATAAGTCTCAGACAAGGCACCATGAGTGTGAAAGAATACTCTCTTAAGTTCACTCAGTTAGCCAAGTATGCCCCCCATGTAGTAGTAGATAGCAGATCCAGAATGACTAAGTTTGTGTCTGGGATATTAGGTAGAGTGGTTAAGGAGTGCAGAACTATGATGTTGATTAAGGATATGGACATTTCTAGGCTTGTGGTCCATACTCAACAAATTAAGTCACAATAACTTAAGAAGAAGGAGAGAGAAAATAAGAGGGCCAGAACAGGTAGTTATAGTTTTTCTCAATCAGGGTGGCAGGATAGTAATCATTTTCAGTTGTGTTAGAAATATTCAACCCTAGTTCACCCTACAACTAGTTCACCAGAACCAAAGTTCATAAATGATCGTAGGGATGGGGCACTAGGTTCCAAGGCCCAGGGTAGTGAGAGTAGGATTTTTACTCATCCGTTTTGCAAAGAGTGTGGTAAGTATCATAAAGGGGTGTGTAGAGCCGGTAGTAATGTGTGTGTCGGATGTGGCAAAGTAGGTCACAAAGTCTAAGATTATCCTAAACCCAGTCCTTAAAGTCAGCATGGTCATTCTCCAGCTTAGTTCGGTCTCCCAAAAATGGCAGGGTGACAATTCTAGCGCTATTAGTGGGCAACGCCCAAACAAACTCTATGCACTTCGGTCCTGGCAGAATCAGGAAAGTCCTTCCAATGCAGTACTGGTATGTTATAGATCCCTCATTTATATGTTCACGCTTCTTCAGATTCATGAGTTTCTTTTCTTTTGAAACCTTGCATAGCAATTAAACTTTACGGTCAGAAAGTGAAGCCTTCAAATTCTAGTTATAGTTCCAGTATGTGTAGATAATCCATAAGGAAAGATGATTCTTGACCCATTCCCACCTTAGTAATAAGTTTCGTACTATAGTCATCACGATATTTATGCATTCTACCCATTTTAGTTCCACGAATATAGCTTGTATCTGCACGCTTCTTATAGAATAATGTGTATTTTAAGTTCCTAGTATGAGGAATTCCAGTTCACTCAACGTTACAAATCATGTCCCATGAACACAGAAATTTCAGACTTAGGTCATGCAGCTCAAGACTTATGTTCCACCCCTAGTGATCCTTAGATGCAATCCTTGCATTCCAAAACTACATAGCCAGCGTAGGTTGAGATGTATCCCTATGCGTAAGGCTACTAATACATCTCATATGGGGTTATTCCTATAGGAGGGTTGATGGAAGATCTTTCTATTAGAAAGGGTTACTTCACAGTTTATCTTTACCCATGGCATGGTATTGACATCCTTCCAGCTGGGGTTATAGGTTGGACCCCACCAGCTCAATTTTAGGGCATACTGGTTAGATGATTACCGTCATAGTTTCAGTTATAGAATTAGTACTGTTAGATACAATCATTCAGTCTCAGTAATAGAACTCAGAAAATTCTAAAAAATTCAGGGCTGTCAAATACAGTCAACTCAGAATAGTGCAGAACTCAGCTAGTTCCATCAGAAACTAGATTGTTAGGTACAATTGCTCAGTATCAGTTATTTCAGTTATATAGTTATCAGTATCTCATGTTATCAGTACTCAGACAGTAATCCTGTTATCACGACCCTAGTTACAGTTATTATGTATTCATGCATGTATTCTCACGTTCATATTATTCAGTCAGTTAGTATAGATCATGCATATAAAACCTTTGCACTCAGACTACCTCATAGACATACTAGTACATTTAAAGTACCAACACATTTGCACTATGGTATCTTATACCATAGGTTCAGAAGCACGAGCTCCAGAGCATCAGTAGCATTCCAGTCTCCGCAGTCAGAGTTAGCAGTGAGTCCTCATCTTTTGAGGACATGATCATTTATTTATTATCTCATTAATTAGTTTATTAGTTGGAGTAAGTTGGGTATATGTCCCATTATCTCCTTATTCAGAAAGTTATGTTTTAGAGGCTTTTCAGACTATAGTATGTTTTGATAGTTTTGTTTTGGGCATTTATACCCCATCCCAGATGTTATATTTTATTGGATATTATGTTACAGTTTGAACCTTATGGCATTTTAGTTCATGTTTCTGCATTATACAGTATATCATGCAGTATGCAGACACAGATATAAGTCATGGGTTATCTTGTAGTCCTTCGGGGTCATGAGCACCATGTAGCATTTCGGGTACCAGATTTGCAGCGTTACAAAGAACATCCCTGCGATAAGCAAATGTTCAATCACTCTAAGAATATCAAAATACAATCATGTTCTTGGCCTTAAACCCAGAACTAAGATGTTTAGCCACTCATGTTTGAAATCAATATCAATGAAATATAATTAACCACACCAAAATCAATATTGAAAGACGAAAAATAAAAGAACCCTAATACAACTCCCATAATTATTCTTGCATTTTCTATTCTTATGCCAAAGATATTCATAATTATGCTTAAGTGTCACTTTTATACTAGGTATGAAATCCACAAAAATTACTTATCTTTATGCCACAGAGCTTATTGCAGACACTAAGGTCCGTGGCACATCGATATCACGCATGCTAACTGGATTTCACCATCTAAAATATATCAACCTCCATGTCATGGAGGTTATCGCGGACACTAATGTCCGTGGCATGGGGATATCCTATACCTTAACTGGATCATGCCATCAGATTTTATGTCATCAACGTCCCTCGGATTTTAATGAGGCTAACCTACATGGCATGCTGGAACATTTTTTTCTCCACTTCCAACTTCTTTGAGGTTCTCTTTCTTCCAGGCTTTATTTCATGCTTTATGAACCTTGTTCCAACATCTTCATGATCAAAATGTTACTCCAAGTGCTTCCATAATCCAAAAGATTCTCATTAATGCATCAAAGCACATCCAATTGTACCACAATCAAGCCATGCAACATTAATTACATCCATTAGCTTGAGAATACGACTTTAGCTCGAACACAATATAATTAACAAGTTTTAGCTCATAGAACAAGTATAAATATGAATAATGGAGCAAATAAATAGGAATGCATGGAGTATCATATATCTTATTCTCAAGATTACAAATCTCAATTTTTATGAAAGCTTACATTTAAATATATTTATATAATATAGTAAAAGTTCTTTTCACTGATCATTTAATCTACTTCAATCCCCTTTTTTATAATTATCTTTTAAATATTTGTTTTATGAGTTGATATGAACATCTATTATGATTACACCTACAATCCATAAGTGAATTCAATAATAGTGCGTTCGAAACCTTATATGAATATTACATACGTAATTCTTTTTCATTTCTAGTAAAACATATATAGACAAATTTAATGATACTTTTTGAAAAATTAATTGATAATGAACCAAAAAAAATCTTTAAATAGGTTAACAACTTTAAATTTTAACCCACCAAGTTCATGCGTGATTGTATTTTTTGAGAAAAAAACTAAAATATTAAAATCTTGGAGTATTGAAAATTTTGGTAGAGCTAGAATTTTCACTTAAAAAGTTTAAAATATAATAAAATAAATATATGAATAAAAAAAATTCAACATTTACCACATAAAAATAAAAAATAATTTTAGTTTTTATGAACAATCTAATATTTGATGAAGGGAGATTCAGGTTATAAATTTAAATTTATTTAAAACATTACTTCATAAATAATATGGTTGAATAAGTTGGGACTTGGAAGTAAAATGTTGTTAGCCACATAATGAGTCCACTTAGAAAATGTTGACACATAAGCTAGAAAAAATGGCTGATGGAGTTCGTTGTTGATATTATTATTGATTAATGATTGTACAATTTAGATGTGAAATGAAAAATATAACCTTGATCGTTGATAACACTCAAATTACACTCTAGAATAGGTGTAGCGGAAATTGTCAATATATTTACCCAACAAAGAGTCAGGGTCGAATCAACAAGGAACAATGTGAGTGGTGATTGAGTAGGCTTGAAATGAAAGTAACTTGCTAAATTCTAACCTAGGATTCAACTATTTGGGGGGTTTGTATAAATGATTTCAAATTTTATAATTTTGTTTCTTTAAGACTACCATTTCGAAGCTAGAAACAATTGGAGGTCAATAAAGTGTTGATAGATCTTGAGGTTATACCTTCCTAGGTGTGGATTCATGCACGAGTCTTTGATTATTTGTTGAAATTTAGCTAGAAGTCATAGGTGGGCTAGATTTATAGGTATTGATGTCAATCGTTCAATGAAGTACCAAATATTACAAATGAATTTTTTTGAACAACTCATAAGTGTAGCAAATTTTGCCATTCTATTTTCTCAATTAACATCCTTATTTCTTAGAGATACTATTAAATGAAAAAATTCAAGTTATTCTTCAAATTCATTCCTGATCCATATCCCCTCTTTCAAGGATGATATAGGTTCTAAGGTAATTAGAGTTTGCAACCCCCAATTCATAGTTAAATCCTGGAATTAATGAAAAACCCATATCAATTAGCTACAATAAACAACACCCATGCACCAATCACAACCTATTCAAGCATAATCCTAAGAATAAAGAATTTTCTACTCATATAGAGAGAGAAAGTAAAAGTATATCCAAGCTCACATCAACTTGATCCATAGAAAATAAATAGAATGTAGTATCCAAGCTTTAATTTCAATGAATGTTCAATAAAGACTACTTAATACTTAAGATACACTACCTTTTTTCTTAGCTCCAAGGATATTACAATAATGTTTAATTGTCTTCAATAATATTCCAAGATAATGAAAATGAGGTAAATATCCCTATTTAAGACTCAATTCCATATTTTCTAACTATTACAAAAATGCCACCTTGCTCTTAATCTGCTTGAGTAGATCCAAAGCAGATGGAAAATGAGTGGAGAGCAGAAACAAAGCATATCTAAAGAAGCTGCAAAATAGATGCAAAGTTTTTTCTTCCATATTTGACTTCCTGTTTACTTGAACAACTTTCTCATCTTCCCTTTTTAACCTCTACCTGCACAAATAAGCATTAAGTATGAGATTAACATCAAATCAACAGAAAAACATGATAATCTAAGCTTAAAAAGTTCAAGAAAGTCATCAAATTTATGACTCATCAGTAGTCCTTTGACTCATTCTTCTATATAATAAATAAATATTTAAACACAACTCCAATATTTCAAGAACATTAACAGCGGTGTACAAAAATTTTCCTCCTAATTCATTGAGAAGAAGCAACATATAAGATTATGTCACCGCCACGAGCTCAGGACACATAAGAGATTTTGTTGCACTTATTACTTTCTAATTAAAATAGATAACATCTAAAATAGGGAAACTTGCCATGAACTTAGACATATAACTAAGCAAAATTGAAAAAACTAAGAAATGACGCCAAATGAAAGACCAATATCCTATATAGATAAAATCAATAACAACTTCACATGTATAATCAATAACAACATACCCAGTGAGTTCCGACACGTAGGGTCTGGAGAGTGTACATAGAGTGTACGCCTATCTTACCACAACCTTGTGGAGGTAGAGAAGTTGTTTCCAAGAGATCCTCAGCAGTAAGGTGTTGAAACGTTATCATCAAGGAAGAACTCAAGAGGTGTTTTATAGAACAAGATGGCGATGAAGTAGTGGATAAAAAATATTCCTTGCTGGTACAGACTATAGAACTTCTAGACTAGATAAATCAAGAAAATTTCCACTTTTAAATGTAGAATGATGCTAAATGATAGGTGCATGAGTTGATTGTTCTATTTTGTGTAAAGACTTAGAGTAAAATAAGTTATGCTGGTATGACATACTAAATTTGTAATTTAAACATGTTAATGCAGGTGATTTAAGCTATCTTAGGGTTGTATCAAGGGACTGGATATATGTCCTCGCTGGTGAGATATTATATTAATTCCAAGCCTAACACGACCATCCTTGAGAATTTAACTAAAATATTCTTTGTTGGTGTGGAAGAAGAGGATCAAGTCCTGGTAATTAGATTCAGTTCAAGGTAAGGGTTCAGTAAAATGATAAGGACCCTTATCAGTAGACAATAATACAAACATCTCCATTTTAGGGTTGATTATAATTCTTACATACACGCAAAATATCTGAACTACATCTAGATATCCTCTACATGTATAGTAATACAATAAATATCATGAAAGAGGTCTTCTATATTATATCAACGTAATTAAAATTTGAAATTAAAAGGAAGCAGAAAGCTGCATTCAACAAAATTTTTTCTCATGTATTCAAGTGTAAAGAAACACTATAAGTTGTATGTAAAAGAATATTAAAAGGAAATGAGAAGTCAAGTGGAATAAATACAAGCTGATAGTTTCTTGTATTGAACAAGTAATTAAGGCGCATTTCATGCAGTACTTGGCTTTTAAATCAACTGTTAATCCTTTTGATTGTGTTGTCTTGTCCAGTTCCAATTCCATATGTTTTGAACTAACTTCATATTTCTAGAGAGCACAGACTACTAGGTACATATGCATTTTGAAGATGCCAAGATAAAATACCTTTCTTTGACCATCTACTAGACAGGAGTCCAAACTGAATTCCACTATGTCTATCAAAAAAATGTCCATCTTATGAACCAAATAACATTAGTTTGAAAATACATGACCTGCGACATTTGTGCTATCTTAAATTAATAGATTATAACATTAGTTATTCATTTATGTAATCCAACTTCAGTTGGCATTCATTTTAATTACAATATTTCAATCAACTAAAATTTACATAGTTCAAGTATGATAACTAAATATATATTAAGGTTCTTTAAATCAGTGAACCACCTTGGGTGATCAGGGTCAGCTAGAGACAAAGTTATCGGTTAGACCAATTCCAGTAATTTTGATCCAAACTATGTAAATCTATTTAATATGTCAAAATTACTAATTCAGAACCCAATCACTTAAAAAGGGCTATAATTTGAACCCATAGATTTCAAATTATGGGTACAAATTTCTTGAACTACAATCTATGTATTTAAGGGCATTAGAGTTTGAAGGTAATATGTATGTTAGTAGATGTTATGATAATAATTTTAATCTAAAATTTATTTTGATTGTTTTGTGTGTTTCTTCTAGACTTATTTATTTTCAAGGAGAGGTTTGAGATTAATTTGGACAAGCATTATGTGAAAGATAGCTGTGATGATATATTGAAAAATAGAAGCTGATAATGACACTACATGTTAAAATGAAAATTTCAAAGTGCACGCTCCGTGGAAGAGCCTCGTAAAATTGAAGTGGAATAGTTGACCTCAGAAAATTAGAATAAGCTTTGTGACATGTGTAACGATCCATAGCACAAGTTAATTTATATTCATGCTATTCTCATTGTTATTTAAGTTATAATGTTCATATTTTCTTTGTATAAAGATGCAAAATAAATAAGGCCAATCGAACTAAGCTTAAATCTGATCATTCATGGGATCAAAAGTGTTTGTAGCAACTCATGTTAGAAATGTAAGTTATACTATTTCTATTCTTTTTACTAATGATACTTTGGTACTATAATATTGTGTTGTTCAGTAAATAAATATTTTATTACCAAAGTGGAAATTTAAAGCTCAAAGAAAGAAAATAGTAAATATGTTATTAGACATAAAGCTTCAGTAATCAATGCACCTTCATTCATAAACTTCTTATCTATCTGGAATCCTGTCTATATATCAGAATCATGCCTAATTCATGGGAAGTTGTTGAAGTTCTGCATATAATCTTCGAATCTTGGTGTCATATTAGCTCTAAGATACACCTCTTGGATAATGAGCCTGCATTGCCCCCCTCTTCTTGAAAATCACTATATTTCTTTCATCCTAAACATACAAAGAAGAAAAATTCATTTTGAAAATTAAAGCACCTCTACTATTGCCAGAGCCAAAACTCATTTCCTTTTAGATTTCAACCTATCAATCTAGATTATGCCTCTGCATACCTTGCTATTGAAGCAACTTCTTTCAAATTTCCCTATCTACCTCATAATTGAAAAATAAATGGTTTAAAGTTTTTGGTTTTGTGTTACACAGTACACTCTGGGGCTCTGTATCAATGCCTCAATTGGATAATTTATCCTTTGTGGCTAACATGTTAAGTAGTTCTAACTTCAAGATAAATGTACACCCTGGACATTCTTTATTGCTACACGCCAATCCTCTCCAATGTACTTTCTGGCTAAGGGTAGTTTCCAGATGATAATAGGTATGTTATAGCTTATTTCAGTCAGATACCTCTAAATAATATTTCATTATTTTCTTATTATACAGGGTGAAAATGAGTTTGAAGGTGTAAAGCCTGGCAGAATTGAGTTCGACAAGCACACTCACTATACGAGTAAAAGACAATGGCCAACTATAATGACCTAACTTTTGGTGATATTTGTCAATTATTATTTCTGTGTGAGTTGACCATACCACCCTACCTCGTGGTTTTTTATGGTATTTCTGAGGTGAGGAGATGGTTGGAATAATTTCTAATGTATTTTGGTGCGATTTATGCGAGATTATGATTTTTAGTGGTTATAGAGTCTTATTATTTGACTTTGTCAACATTTTCTATGTGTCAAATAACAAAATGTACTATGCCAGCAGATCTAGAATGTCGAATTTAGCTTGGTGTACACCCCACATTTTTGGGCTTAAGTTTGAGCCATCTTTCCTATGTATATAGACCTGAACCCGAAGATTTCGATTTTGAAATAAAAAATAATAATTCTTTAGGGTGGGAACATCTTCAGAGATGGATTGAAGTCATAAATATCTCCTATCTCAAAGTTAAGTTGAACACATTCCTATTTATTAAATTTTTGTATATGATTTTTCTTAGGATAAATTCCAATGACCATCACTCCTATAATATAACGAGTTATGTGTCCTACTATATATCAAATTAAATCCCTTTGATTCCTCTTACTAATGCCACAGATTGTTAGTCAATCTGAGTTTGGAGTCAAAAGTTATGAGTATTTTAGTAAGACACTGTCTAGGGTGCGCAATTGTGATTGCGAGGCAATATTGGTGCATCACTTTTGGGGTCGCGAGGAAAAGGTGGAGTTATGCTTTTGGGTCCACGATGTGACCCTTCTTTCTCAGATGTTAAAACACATTTTCCCCCTTTAAATTAAGGGCAAAAAGGTCCTTTCACCCCCATAACTCAATGAATCAGTCATATAACCCTAAATTTTTCCAAAACTAATTTAAATCTCCCAAATCCTCATTCTCTTCTTCCCAACAACATCAAGGGGAATTTTCCAATTCCAAGGCTTATGGTTTCAAATCTCAATATCCTTCTTCAATTTTCCTTCATCAATAGGTATGTAGAAAAATCCTACTATTCATGGTCTTGAAAAATATGTTTTATAGTACTCTAAATTGTGTTTATATGTACATGGTATGGATTTAAAATTATTTGAAGAGCATACATCATGAACCTCTTTTATAATGGAATTATGTATTTACTATAGGGGTTTTCCATAAACTTGAGTTATATTCATGTGTATGTATGTTATGCGTTTCGAGAATTGATTTGAAAGCATGATTTATGAAATTCCTTCTCTCATTATAAATTCTACTTGCCTTATTATGTTATGGGTTGGTCAAATGGATTATTAAAAGTTTGAGTATAAAATTCTTTACTATCATTTATGGATTGACATTGTTTTATGATCCAATGAGAGGGTGTTTTCGTATTTTATAAATGCTCTTTGTGTTAAATGGAATAATTGCATGTGATTAACGAAAGATGGCCACCTTATGTTAAAGTCTTGAAAGGAGAGTGTTTTTGCCTAAATTCTCATGTGTTTTGAATTAAGAACTCTCTTGTTATATGTAAATCTTTTGATGGCCATTAACATGATTTTGAATAATAAGAGTTATCTACATGATTTGATATGATATGACTTGTAAGTCTAGGTATCATGAAATCTATTATGCAATTCTCTTGACAAAAAAAAATTAATATTTAGAAGAATGATGAATGCTTTTAAAGGACTAAAAATGAGTTTAAAGAGAGCTAAATGGTAATCTGAAGAAAGCATTGAGTGCAAAGGCTCATTGCTGGAAATTGTATTTTATCGATTCGGGATTTATGATATGTTATCTTGCACAGGGGATAATTGAGGCATCATGTACAGGTGATGCCTATGGAATGCCTGAAAGGGGGTATACCAAGTCATGAAAACTCTAATCTTTGTGGCAAACTCGGATTGGGGGTTTAGCCACCAAGTTATGGATGGAGCCATATAGATCGTGGGTAATCTGAATTGTAGGGTGTACCATCTAGCTCATTATTAAAGAAAACGTTAAGTCAATATTTTGCAAGAATGATTTAAAGCTCTTTAATTATTCCCTTGCATTTTTATATACATTATGCTAAACTATTTCCATAATGCTCAGGATTATTTTATATGAATTATATGTTACTTTTGGATTGTTCTGCATACCAATACATTCCAAGTATTGACTATCCTTGTGGCGACTGCATTGTCTCCTAATGTAGATTCCGAGACTCAATTTCGTGGTCCATCACATAAGTATATCATTTATATATGTCAAATTTAATGAGATATCCATCTTCTAGAAGACAATTATTCAAATATTGACTTCTTTCAGTTTATGGTCTAGCCGGAGCCTTGTCCCAGCATAGACAGTTAGTATTCAGTAGAGGCTTCATAGAAGATATTTGATTATTATTTTTTCACAACTTTATTGACATATTTTGGTTATAAGATCACCTTGAACTTCATTCTTTCTTTTGCACTTTTGTTTCACATGAATTATGCTTATGATAGTATGCTAAGGGGTCTATCCAATCTTTTTAGTTTGGGATACCCATTGCAGCTAGGGCCTTGGCTCAGGTGATAAGCTTGGTATCAAAGCATGGTTCATGGTCCAAGGGTGTCTACGAAGCCATGTGATAACGCTTAAACTACACCTCTTATGTGAGAATGTAAGCGATCGTTGTCAATATATAACCCAACTAGGTTGGGGTCGAATACCACAGGGAATATGATATGAATTTGAGTTTTATGCGAGTTAATCAAATGATAGTTTTTAGTTTCCGGTAAATTGGGGGTTATGAGAATTTAGCAAATAATTGTTGGTCACTGTAGTTTCTGTGTTTGTAATCAAGAGTTTATGGAAAACCAGAATTATGTTCACTATGGGTTTTGGTACTTGGCAGATGCTAATAGTGATTCAAGATTCTCATGATAGGTAGGGACAACAGATTGTCTTTATCAAAGTTATGCCTAAATGTCTATCGACCTACTTAAGAATTTAATTACCTAATCCTCTCAAACTTAAGGAAATTATATTCACTGACCAGATTTAACCTCAGGTTAATTAACCTTGGTACAACGTCAATTATTAAATGAAAGGTTGGTAGCTTCCTGATGTTGGGCGTATTTGCACGCCTAAGAACAATAATTTACCCATATTTTAGCTAAGTTTTGAGGACAAAATATATAATTCCTGCACTTTTAGTGCATTTTCCTGTAAGTGAGCTGACCAACGTGATTAGCATGTTTTTCAGGTATTAATGATGAAGATCTCAGCACTTTGTGGACCTTTGGGCAGCAAAGGAAAACTTCACATAAGAGGGAAGGTAGCTTTTGGAAGCTTATGGACTGAATGTGACGCATGGCAAATTTGTCCCAAGCAAAAGCAGTATTTTTAAATACCTAGGGGTGCAGCAGTAACTTAGTAGGACTAGGACAAGGATGTTATAAAAACCTTATTTGCTGAATTTTTCAGCATTCATTCAATCATTATTCAGTTTACAGATTCTGTAAGTCTAACGCAGGGAAAACACGCTAGAGTGGGGGCAATGGCAGAAGAGGGAAAACGTCATCCCCTTCTTGACACCACACCATCTTTATCGTGTTGATTCTTCTAGTTTTGGTATGATGATGATGTCTACTTTGATTTCCGTTGCACCCATGAGTAGCTAAACTTCTCTGTTAGGGTTATGGAAACTTTGTGAGATACTATCTATTGCTATGAGTTTGTGAATTTTTGAGGTGTATGCTACTTATATCATTACTCTCTCCGTTTTAATTGAATTCTTATAGTTGCAAAAGTAGGAATATGCCAGTATAGCATTAACTTGTTCGAGAGAAAAGTTACATGTTTGGAAAAGAGAGTGTGACAAGGAAATAGGGCTACCAGCCCCTATTTACACGTTAATGCCTTAACCGGATTAATTTCTTGGAGAGTTCGTACGATTAGTTATACGCTTTAGGCTCGAGAGAGTTAAAGTAAAATAATCCTGGATGGTTGAGAAACACTAGGATTTACCATTAGAATACGAATCTCTATAAGTGCATGCATGTCTAAATTCCGCATTACTCATAGTTAATAGATACGTAGAACTCATAAGGTGGACATAACCCTAACTTATTATTCTCTGTGATTAAATCTTACTACATACATCGTTTCATTCGTTACTTGATATTATTAATTAACACATAATCAAATCCCACCTTTTCCATGGAATTTGCGACCAACAGTCTACTAATAATTGCAACACTTAGTGACCAAGTATTCCCTGTGGGATTCGACACCCAACCCAGTTGGGTTCTATATTTGACAGGGACCGCTTACACTCTTACGAGAGCTGTAGTTTGGGCGTTATCAAATTTTGGCGCCGTTGCTGGGGAATACGGTTGTCTACTAAGTTTGTGATAATTACTAGACCCTTTGGTCAAAGATTCTCAAATTTTACTTTTGGTTTGTTGTTTTTGTTTTGTTCAGGTTTGGTATAGTGCACGCCAAATACTCGAAGTTCTGGTCAGCCATTATTACCCATAAACCCTGAACCGCAACTTGTTAGCAGAATGGATGCGCAACGAAACCTTGAACGGATGGCTGCTCAACAGGAGCAGGATAGATTAGCTGCATTGGCAGATGCTCAAGTGCAGCAACAGAATATTGATAACCCAGGTCGAGCAACAAATCTTGATGATGAGGAACTGGGTGATGAGGAGTTACTAAATCCACGACGTGCAGATGAGGTGGCAGCACCTGTGAACAGGAGAGATCGTCAAGGTAGAATGAGACCTGAATGCCGAGATGTGCAGGCTTCTTTTGATGATGATGATGACGATGTGGATGGGGCTGGTGCCACAGGAGCTATTATTCCTCCGCCCTTGGCACCCGGAGCCAAGTTCAATATCACTAGCACTATGATTCAGCTATTGCAGCTCAAGGGATTATTTAGTGGACTTGCAGGCGATGATCTGAATATGTATCTGATCAATTTTATTTCAACATGCAAGTCGTTTGACAATCCAGGAGTTGGACAGAATGCAATTCGGCTGCGCTTATTTCCATTGTCTCTATCTGGAGAGGCAACTCTATGGTTGAACGGGCTAACTCCTGATTCCATTACTAATTGGAGGCAATTGAAAGACGCTTTCCTAGAAAGATTCTTTCCGCCATCCAAGAGAGCATAGTTGAGAGATGAGATCAGCAATTTTGGACAGCTTCCAACTGAAGCTGTCCACGAAACATGGGAGAGGTTCAGTAAGAAGCTTATGCGGTGCCCAAATAATCATATGACCAATGTCCACTTGATGGAGATATTATACAGGTCTTTGAAATCGGTAACTAAGCTAGTGGTTGATAATGCTGCAGGAGGGTCATTCATGGACCTTACTTTTATTCAAGCAAGTGATATGCTAGATCGTATGACAAAGTAGAGTAGAGCTTGGCATACCAGGGATTCTAAGGTAGCAAGCTCTACTATATCTACTGGCATGACAGCAGAACAGAGGCGAAGAGAAGAGGAACGTGACCAAGATATGGCTCACATAAAAACGCAGATGGATCTTCTTACCAAGCATTTATTATCAGGGAAGACCGAAAAAGTCAAGGCTGTTGTGTCGCAGGGACGAGATGATTCTGATTCTGAAGAAGAAGCAAATTACTTGAATAATCAAGGGGGTTTCCGAGGCAATGCCCAAGGAAACCAAGGTCGGAACTATTATGAAAAATCTGGATACAAGAATAAGAATGACAGGAGCGATTTGTATGTTCCTCCCAGAAATCGTGAAGCTGCTGTATCTAGCTCTGGGAAGATGTCCATGGAGGACATAATGGATAAGCTATTGAAAGGAGTGGAGGCAACCAACACGGGAGTAGCTGAGGTAAATAATAATTTGTCCTCAATAAATCAATTGGTTGACTCGCACTCCACTGCAATAAAACAGCTGGAACAACAACTGAGTCAACTTTCAGCGGCATTCAATCAAAGAAAAGCTGGCACTTTACCTAGTGACACTGTGCAAAATCCAAGGAATGATGGATCATGTATGGCTATTACTATCAGGAGTGGTAAGGTGTTGGAAAATCCATCCAAAGGCAAACAAGTGGTAGATAATATAGAAGAGAATGTTATTGAAGCAGATTGTGATGATTCTGTAGAAGCTGAAAATCAGAATGAGAGCGTTCATGATGTTACTCCTAGATGTCACCATCCTGAAAAGGTTGATAATCGGAAGCAAGATAAAAAGGAAGTGGTGGAGAAAACTATTCCCCTTCCACCACCACCTTTTCCTCAGAGACTGAAGAAGAAAGCTGATGACACCAGGTTCAGTAAATTCATGACTATGTTGAAGCAGTTGACTATTAATGTTCCTTTAGTGGAGGCGCTGGAACAGATGCCTGGGTACGCTAAATTCATAAAGGACCTTTTGACAAAGAAGCGGGCAGTAAGCTATGAGCTGACAGATAATGTTCACCATTGAAGTGCAATTGCCACGAGGTCTTTAGTACAGAAGAAGGCAGATCCTGGTGCTTTCACTATTCCTTGCACGGTTGGATCTTTGGATTTCGCTAAGGCGTTGTGCGATTTGGGAGCTAGCACCAATTTGATGCCGCTATCCATTTACAGAAAGTTGGGGTTGGGCGATCCTACACCAACCAATATGCGGCTCGTGATGGCAGATAGGTCGGTAAAACGATTTGTTGGTATCTTATATGATATACTGGTGAAGGTTTCTACCTTCATTTTTTTCGTAGACTTTGTTATTTTGGATTGCAAGGTGGATTCTGAAGTTCCCATAATCTTGGGTCTTCCTTTCCTAGCAACTGGAAGTGTGCTTATTGATTTAAGAGCTAATGAGCTTTTATTTCGGCTGAATGATGAAGTGGTCCGTTTTGATGTATGCAAATCAATGATGCAGTCCAAAGATATGAATGTGTTCTCTGTAGCTGATGTTTGTTATGAGGATGAGAAAGACTTATCTGTAGAGAAGCAGCTTAGTGTTGAGCCATTGGCTGCTGTGCTTATGAATGTTGAGCGTGAGGATGTTGAAGATTATGAAGAAACTATTTGTGCTCTAATAGGAATAGGGTCCTATTCTCATGCTCCTAAGAAGCTGGACCTTGATCTTAAGAATTGACCTTCATCAGCAGCGAAACCATCCATCGAAGAGCCACCAGTACTAGAATTGAAAGAGCTACCCAGTCACCTGAAGTATGCGTTTTTGGGAAGTGGTGATACACTTCCAGTTATTGTTGCGACTGATTTAGGTATGCACAAGCTTCAACTAGAGGAAGATCGTGTACCCACTATTAAGCATCAGCGTTGTCTGAATCCATTCAAAAAACGATGGACCATCTATCTCGATGAAGTTTGAGTAATCGAGGTAACCATGTCGTGCCGCGACAATAAATTAAGGCGCTTGGTGGGAGGCAACCCATCATTTTTAATCATTTTGTTTTACTAGGAGGTTGTTTTGTTAAATAAAAATCCAAAAAGAAGAGTCGAGCCACGACCAAAACTAAGGCGCTTGGTGGGAGGCAACCCATCGTTCTAATCGTTTTTGTTGTTTTTGAGTAAGAGTAGGTGCAAGACGTATAAAGGAGGAGATTGGTCTCAAATTTCGAATTGAAAGGAAGCCATGTTAAAGGTGGTAAGGTAGGAATGAAGGAGAAAAGGCTATCGGTTAGGCAATGCCTATGCAAATCTAGGCAACGGACAAGGCAAGGCCTATGCTATGGCCTATGTTCACTGCCTCACATAGGAAATGGACAAGGCAAGGCCTATGCTAATCTAGGCAATAGCATAGGCGCCGCCTATGCCCAACTAGGCAAAGCTAAAGGCGCCGCCTATTCCATTGACTATGCTCTCTGAATCGACAAGGCTATAGCATAGGCGCCGCCTATGCTCAACTAGGCGATAGCATAGGCGCCGCCTATGCCCAACCAGGCAAAGCATTAGGCGCCGCCTATGCTAAGCATAGGCAAAGCACTAGGCGCCGCCTACTTATGCAATTTTGTCTCCTAACCCGATTTTTCATGGGTCAAACCCAACCCAAGCCTTGGTCTATAAATAGACCCTTAATCTTAGAACAAAATCTCATTGTTTTCTCAAGATAGGCGCCGCCCAACCTTCCAATTTCTCTTAAAACTTTTCTTTTTGCTCATTTAGTCTTGCAAGATCATCTTCCCGAACTACCACCAAGTAAGTTATTCTTTTATATTCCGTAGTTGTTGAGATGCTACATTTCTAATGATTTTTTAGATCTTGAAGTGGTGTTGGTGATTTGAGTGTGGTTGGTTTGTTTTTATACCTCTAGTTGAGTGAAAGAATACGTGTGGGTGTTCTTGACTTTGTTCCAACTTGTATTTGATTTTGATACACTGTCATACTTTTACGGAATCGACATGGTAAAGTTAATTGCATAATCTTCAAAATTGAAAGCTTGAATGTTTGAATGACTCGTTCATCGAGATAAAGATCATGATTGAATACAAGCGTGAGATGTTGTGCTTATTTCTCTGCAATAACTTGTTATGATCTCTATGTAGTAGTCTTGTTCAAAAAGTGCATCAATCCAAACATGAAAGTATAGTCAAGATTACATGAAATAGAGTTGGAAAGGATAGTTAAGATGACATGAAAGTAGGACTGTGCTAAACATGTTGTTGGAACATATCGCCTATATGTATGTCGATGAAGTCTGAGTAATCGACATCACTCACTTAATTAGTTTGTACCAACAAATTAAGTGTGGGGTGGTGGCACTATTGGTTGTTTTTCGATTAAATCTTCCGAGATGAGCTAACATGAATCTATTTTAATCTCAGGTAGAATGGCACCAAAAGGACGACAAGGAAAAGAAAAAGCATCCATCTCACAGAAAGGTCAGAAAAGAGAAAGAAAAGAGCAAGCTGAATCCTCCTCGCTGCAAATACCTCGACACACTTTCGGGATAAAGTGGGTCCTAGAGGAGAAAGAAAAGGAGTGGTACAAGAACAACAAAGTGAAAAAATATGTTCACGTGGATTTGATACAAAAGGAAAGTCTAGCGAAGAGAGACCTCTCATTTTGGCTAAAATCATGGCGCTAAACCTTGATTTCATTTTCTGAGATATGGGAGAATGCAATCTTGATCTAACGCGAGAGTTCTATGCCAATTGGTCCCCAAAGACTACCGGAAGTGAAGTGAAGATTCGGGGACAAATCTTGCAACTAAATGCGGAGTTTTTCAACGCTTTTTTGGGTTTTCCATCTGTAGATCCATCACCGCTCAAGGAGATTTATCACAGACCTCCGTACAGGGAAATCAGACACACACTGTGCAGAACTAGATCAATGGCACGTTGGAGTCATCACAAGGATACCGGTTGGCACAATACCTTCCCGTATGCTTCCCTAAACAGAGAAGCTTGTATATGGTTGAGGATAGTCAACTCTTGCCTCATTCCTGGGACACAGTACACAAAGATTAGACGTGATAGAGTGTGCTTGGTGTATGCTCTGATGACTAATATTCCCATCAACATTGGTGCAGTTATACAATCATCAATGCGTAAGGCTAGGCTGCACAAGAGGTCCCATTTCAGCTTTGGTAATTTGTTGACTGCGATATTAAGGAAGGAGCACATTGAAGAGGAACCTGCAGATCATAAGCTTCCGCACAACCCGAAGAAGGTTGATCTAACAAAGGTTAAAGATCCTGAAACTGGGCATGGCGTCAACCTGACTACTGTAGAAAGACATGCTCGGGATGAAAGTTTCTTTCGCCATCTATATGGCATGACTCGATTTACCATGATGAGTGAGGGTTGAATTTCGACTGATGCAGAGCTCCAACAGTTGGATTACGACTACCCGATGAATGAGCATGCGCGGGCTATGTGCGGAGTAAGGGTACATTTTGAGAAACCTCTCGATGATGACATGTCGACTGATGATGATCGCCGAATGCCAGACTCAGATGTGGAGGAGAACACTGATGACGACGACTCTAATGATGATTTCAATGCAGGGGGTATGACCCCAGACATAGAGGAGGAGTCCGACTAATCAGGTTTTCCTTATTTATTTTCCACTGAGGGCAGTGTGTCCCGTCTAAGTGTGGGGTGCTGGTATTTGTATGCTGTACTTCTTTTCCTACATTTATTTATGTTTGTTTTTTTGAATTAGTTGTAATTAGTTAGTTTAGATTTTTAGATTTTCATGAAATTGTTCTGATAGGCGGCATGGTATTATGACAAGAGTTTGTGCTAAAATCATTACTATTGAGATGTTTAGGCTCTAAGTGTGACTCACTGTGTGATAAGTGTCTGGTTTAATTCATTTATCTGTTGGGTCAAGAGTCTATACTGCTCCCAATAAAGTTGACCATGTGCCTTGTGTGTGTAAGGTTGTAGTATATTCTGTGTTGTAACTGATGCTAGAACTTGCCTGGTGTGTGTGTAAAGCGAAATAAAGAGTGTGAGTTTAGGAGATGATTTAGGCATTTCTTTGGTAGCCTGTAATTGTTTAACTTCTTTTTACCTACCTGTGTACATTATCCTACTTAACCTCCTTTGAGCCTTTAGCTATTTTCTTTGACAGCCTCATATGTAGCCTAATCCATTTTTTTAAGACCATAATTTGATCCAAATTTCTAAGCGCTTTAAATTGTAGAGTCATGTGACAAAATAAGAGAAAATTGGGTGAGAGTGATACCTCAGAGTGTATTGGTACTTGAAATTGTTGTGAAAAAGAGTGGCTATCATAGAGGTGTTTTATAAAAAAATAAAAAATACAAAAAAGAAAAAAAATAATATAAAAAGTTAGTTCTGTTTATAATTGAATAACAAAATAGGTGAAAAGGGGTGGTAGATGAAAGGAAAGTAGAGGGGTTGTTTAAAAGAAAGTGTTAATGACATAATGTAGTGTATTAAAGCGCTTAGGGAACATAGTCACTATTTCTGGCCAAAATAGTCCTACATGTCCCTTAGCCTACATTACAACCATGTAAAGACCTAATTGATCCTAAGCTTAGCATTCTGATATTAGTGGAGCATTACACTAAGGGCAAGCCTATGGTCATCAGTTTCAACATATGAATTCTTTGTGAGAGAGAGAGCAAGGAGAATCTTGTACCCATGTTTCGAAAAATGCAAAACTTGTGAGCGATTATGGCTGATATCTTGTGTGAGACACACATGGTTGATGATTTTTGGGTAGTTTTGTATGATTCTTTGTTCCTTAACTTGTGGATACGAATTAACCATCATCACGAGTCTATGTTGGAGGTTGAATTATTTCTAGTAGTGATCAAGAAACCTACTCTTTGTTAATAATTGCCGTACATATCTTGAGGATAAATTTTGTGTTACTATTGTGAAATTCTAGTTAGGTGTTGCTGTTGTGAAATTCTAGATTAGGTGTTTGCATGGATGCTATATTTTGTTCGAGGACGAACATAGCTTTAAGTGTGGGGTGGTGATTTTGGGCGTATTTGCACGCCTAAGAACCATAATTTACCCATATTTTAGCTAAGTTTTGAGGACAAAATATATAATTCCTGCACTTTTAGTCCATTTTCCTGTAAGTGAGCTGACCTACGTGATTAGCATGTTTTTCAGGTATTAATGATGAAGATCTCAGCACTTTGTGGACCTTTGGGCAGCAAAGGAAAACTTCACATAAGAGGGAAGGTAGCTTTTGGAAGCTTATGGACTGAATGTGACGCATGGCAAATTTGTCCCAGGCAAAAGCAGTATTTTTAAATACCTAGGGGTGCAGTAGTAACTTAGTAGGACTAGGAAAAGGATGTTATAAAAACCTTATTTGCTGAATTTTTCAGCATTCATTCAATCATTATTCAATTTACAAATTCTGTAAGTCTAACACAGGGAAAACACGCTAGAGTGGGGGCAATGGCAAAAGAGGGAAAACGTCATCCCCTTCTTGACGCCACACCATCTTCATCGTGTTGATTTTTCTAGTTTTGGTATGATGATGATGTCTACTTTGATTTCCGTTGCACCCATGAGTAGCTAAACTTCTCTGTTAGGGTTATGGAAACTTTGTGAGATACTATCTATTGCTATGAGTTTGTGAATTTTTGAGGTGTATGCTACTTATATCATTACTCTCTTCGTTTTAATTGAATTCTTATAGTTGCAAACGTAGGAATATGCCAGTATAGCATTAACTTGTTCGAGAGAAAAGTTACATGTTTGGAAAAGAGAGTGTGACAAGGAAATAGGGCTACCAACCCCTATTTATACGTTAATGCCTTAACCGGATTAATTTCTTGGAGAGTTCGTACCATTAGTTATACGCTTTAGGCTCGAGAGAGTTAAAGTGAAATAATCCTGGATGGTTGAGAAACACTAGGATTTACCATTAGAATACGAATCTCTATAAGTGCATGCATGTCTAAATTCTGCATTACTCATAGTTAATAGATACGTAGAACTCATAAGGTGGATATAACCCTAACTTATTATTCTCTGTGATTAAATCTTACTACATACATCATTTCATTCGTTACTTGATATTATTAATTCACGCATAATCAAATCCCACCTTTTCCATGGAATTTGCGACCAACAGTCTACTAATAATTGCAACACTAAGTGACCAAGTATTCCCTGTGGGATTCGACACCCAACCTAGTTGGGTTCTATATTTGACAGCGACCGCTTACACTCTTATGAGAGCTGTAGTTTGGGCGTTATCACTTCCAAGTCCCTGTCAATAATTCACTTTCTACTATAGTTGATTTCTTATCTCAAGCAAATCAAAGAAGGTGCTATCTATTATTTGCAACAAATAGACAATAATTAAAACCATAGAATAATCAAGGAGTCCTATTACCTTTAGAATCTTGAACACTTAGCAACTTACCAAGACCTAACCCATAGATCCCATAATTCGGGTTAAAGAGGTTTAGCCACTCATAATGTAATAATTGATACAACAAGTTGAATTCATAATTTGAAAGATGAACTTACAGCAAGATGAATAGTAATGAGTGTTTCTCAAATTATATCAAAGTAGAAATCCCAAATATTGATGATAATCTCTTCAAAGTTAATTGTTTTGTTCAAGTCACGAAAAACTAGAGAGAAAATAAAAAAATACGTGCGTTCCAAAATAGGTTCAGCATCCTCCTTAGAAAACCCTAAACTATGCATTAAATACTTCAGCCTAATTATGGAAACAAAATCACAGTGTTCAGTTTTCTTCTTGGATTAGGTGATGACATACACGATGCCTTATCAGGAGGTTGACGACTTATCTCAGATGTCGTCAGCTCCTCTTCAATTTTGTTCATTTTTGCTTAAGGCTAATGGTGAATCCTAGTGTCTTATCAAAATTGTGATGACATATCATACAATTTACTCACTTCTCCATCTCAGATCCCATGTTCTGTCTAAGGCTGACGGCGATTCTGAAGGTTTATCACAAGGCTGATGGGTTATCACATGTTGTCGTCACTTCTTCCAACTAAATCCCATTCTCTGTTTAAGGCTGACAATGAAATTGATAACCTATCAGAGTGCTGATGACTTATCAAGAATATCGTCGGCCACACTTTTCTTCTATTTTCTTTAGATTTCAACTCTTTTACTTCCATCATTGTTGGTTCTCTTGCCTCTTGACTTTCACTGCAAAATCAAAGATAAAACAATTAAAAATGATACAATTTGCTTAAGACTTTGCAATTATTCTTAGTTAAAAGCCTCAAATGTGTTAGCATCTGCTCACATATCAACACCCTCAACTTAAAACAATTGCTTGTCCTCAAGCAACTAAAACACAACCAAGAGGATACAAAGAACATTTGGCAGTCAATCATCTATATTGTCACAAAACCATCTTTAATTTCTTGAAGGTCAATTAATTCCAAGTCAACTGTCTATGCTACCGAAGAACAATAATGAGACATATAGGAATCGGGAAATGTGAGCTAATATCAAATTGGCCTATGATCCTTTTCTAACCCCTATCCTTCTACCTAGGTAAGACTAATCGGGAAAGTTCTGAATCCAACATACAAAGAAAACTAAGTAAAATCTCACACTTATATGGCACACAAGTATATCACAAGTTACTGCCTATCCAGTTCATAAAATTATTTAGCAGTGGTTATCAAGTTACTAGAACTAATACCATACAAAGATGAAAAGTGGTCACAATTAGATGCAAATCACACAGTTACAGAATTAGACCACTTGAGAGGTGTTCACAAAATAACAAAATCGTGTTAATTGCCTCAAGTACTTGTATTTCTCCTAGTCAACTACAAAATGTTATAACAACAACTCACCCTTCACCCTTAACTTAAAATCAAAGAAAAATTGAACTAAGGGTTAGGGTATACCTGGATTAGATCAAGCACAGGAATCATGGGTTGCCTCCCATGTTGCACCTGATTTAATGTTGCGGCACAACTCAGGTGTCTCGATTACTTCAGACTTCTTCGAGATAGATAGTAGCAGTACTTTTCATTAAGTCTTTTCAACCAATATAAGGTTTGATTCATTGCCTATTTACCTTGAAGGTGATGTCGTCTTTATTTTCAAGTTCTACTACTCTGGATGAGTAGGCTTGACTAACTCTAAACGAGCCTAACCACTTGGATTTAAGCTTACCCTAGAATAGTTTGAGTCTGGAATTGAACAGAAGCACCAAGTTACCTTTTTGGAAATCTCGTTTCTCGATCCTCCATTCATGATACTTCTTCATCTTTTATTTATAAAAGTCTACTTGTTCATATGCCCTGAGGAAAAATTCATCCATCTTATTTAGTTGTCCCAGTCTTAGCTCTGCTTCCTCTTTCCAACTCAAATTTAACCTTTTGAGTGCACATAAAGCCTTGTGCTCTAGCTCTATTGGTAAGTTGTATGCTTTTTAATAGACCAATTGGAATGGTGACATGCCAATAGGTGTCTTAAAATTAGTTCAGTATGCCCTCAAGGTATCATCGAGCTTTCGAGACCAGTCTTGCCGACTAGCATTCACCATTTTGGCTAGGGTGGCTTTAATCTCTCAATTTGACAACTACACTTGCCCACTAGTTTGTGGGTGATATGGAGTGGCTACTCTATGCCGTTTCACCCTATATTGTGCTAAGGCAGCTCGAAACACTTTGTTACAAAAATGAGATCCTCCATCTCTTATAATAGTACGTAGTACTCCAAAGCGAGAGAAGATGTTCTTTTTGAGAAAAGCAATAACCCTCTTTCCTTCATTATCAGACAAGGCAATAGCTTCGACCCATTTTATGACATAGTCAACAACAACTAAAATATAATTCATCCCATACGAGCTTACAAAAGGACCCATGAAATTGATGCCCCAGATATCAAACAATTCCACTTCAAGTATCTTAGTCAAAGGAATCTCATGTATTTTAGAGATTGACCCCTGCCACCGACATTGGTCATATTTTATCACAAACTTATGAGTATGTTTGAACAATGTTGGCCAATAGTAGCCGCTCTGCAACACCTTCCTAGTCGTTCGGTCACCTGCATAGTCACCTCTAACTGGGGAAGCATTGCATGCTTCCAATATACACAATACATCCACTTCTGGCACACATCTCCTTACAATATTGTCAGCACATCACCGAAAAAGATACGTCTCATCCCAGAAGTAATGTGTCACATCATGCAGGAATTTCATTCTTTGATGGAAAGAAAGATTTTTTGGAATGACCTCTCTCACAACATAATTTGCAAAATCAGTGTACCGAGGCATTTTCTCCATAGCAGCGGCCAAGTTATCCTCATTAGGAAATGCATCATTTATCTCCATTTCATTATTAACTGCTTGCTCACTTTCCATTCTAGAAAAGTGATTCACAACTTGGTTTTCATAACCCTTCCTATCTTTGACTTCAAAGTCAAATTCTTGTAGAAGTAACACCCATCTAATCAACCTTTGTTTTGCATCCTTCTTAGCCATCAAATACCTCAAGGCTTCATGGTTAGTGTGGACCACCACCTTGGTCCCAAGCAGGTAAGCCCTGAATTTCTAAAAAGCATACACTACAACCAGGAGCTCCTGTTCAGTGGCGGTGTATTTCTTTAGTGCTCCATTTAGTGCATTGTTCGCATAAAATATTAGATGAAACAGTTTGTCCTTCTTTTGTCCCAATATAGCTCCAAGGGAAACACCATTTGAATCACACATGATCTTAAATGGTTTTGACCAGTCAGGTCCAACAAATTATAGGGGCTTCGATCAGCTTCTTTTAAGGCATTCAAAAGCCTTCAAGCAATCGTCATCGAAGGAGAACTTCACTTCTTTCTCCAAAAGTTTGCAAAGTGGATTTGTAACCTTCGAGAAGTTTTTTATAAAACTCCAGTAAAAGCCAACATGTCCGAGAAAATTATGCACTCCCTTCACTGAAATGGGGGGAGGTAGTTTCTCAATAACTTCAACCTTGTCTCGATCAACCTCTATCCCTTTTGCTGAAATTTTGTGCCCGAGAACGATACCTTTCTTTACCATAAAGTGGAATTTCTCCCAATTAAGCACAAAATTTAATTCAACACAACATTTCAAGGCCATACTCAGGTTTGCCAAACACAGCTCAGAAGAATCTGCCACAACAGAGAAATCATCCATGAACACCTCTAAGGTATCCTCCACTATATCTGAGAAAATATATATCATGCACCGTTGTAAAGTAGTGGGTGCATTGCATAGCCCAAACAACATCCTCTTAAATTCAAAGGTGCGATATGGATATATGAATGTCATCATCTACTGACCTTCAGGAGCAATACAGATGTGGTTATATCCAGAATAACCATCCAAGAAGCAATACTATCTTCTTTTGGCCAATCGATGAAGAATTTGGTTCATAAAGGGCATCCGGAAGTGATCTATCAAAGTCCATGTGTTTAGTTTGCGGTATTCCATGCAAACTCTCCACCCAGTCATAGGACTAATAGGAATCAACTAATTCTTTTCATTCGCAACAACAGTCATGCCCCTTTTTTGGGCAGACATTGAACTGGGCTCACCCATTTACTATTAGAAATATGGTAAACTACTCCTGTATTCAACCACTTAATAATTTTCTTCTTGACAACCTCTTGAATTGGTAGGTTAAGATGGAGCTGGTGCTCGATGGTTGAAGTACAATCTTCCTCAAGTTGTATTTTTTGCGTGCAGATGCAAGGGGGAAAGCCAATAATATCTGCGATAATCCATCCTATTGCACTCTTGTACTTCTGAAGTACTTAAATAAGTGCTTCTACCTGCTGCTCGCTCAAATCCACTACAATAATAATGGGTAGCATGTTTTCTTTGCCCAAAAACACATACCTTAAATGCCCAGGCAGTTCTTTCAATACCAATACTAGTGGCTCTTCAATGGATGGCTTAGCTAGTGGTGTTGGTCAATTAGCAAGATTAAGATCTAGCTTCTTAGGAGCATAAGAGTATGAACCCATTCCTAAAAAAGCACAAAAAATCTCTTCGTACTTCTCAATGCATCCAAGATTAAATATCAGAACTGCAGCTAAAGGCTCAACAATAAGTTTCTCCTCTGTTGACACCTCCTGCTCATCCTCATCATACATATCGACAATTGATAACACACTTATTTCTTTATGCTGCTTCATTGATTTGCATACATCAAAGCGCACCACCTCATCATTCATCCTGAGTAAGAGCTCTTTTGCTTGCAAATCGATCAACACACTTCCGATTGCAATGAAAGGTCGACCCAAGATTAGGGGCACCTCAAAGTCCACCTCGTAATTGAGAATGACAAAATCTGCAGGAAATATGAAGCTAGCTACCTTTACCAACACATCATACAAAATACCAACAGGTCATTTTACCGACCTATCGCCATCACGAGTTGCATGTTGGTGGGTGTGGGATTTCACAAATTCAGCTTTTTATATACGGCTAGCAGCATCAGATTAATGCTCGCGCCCAAATCACAAAAATCTTTAGCGTATTCCAAAGACCCGATTGTACATGGGATAGTGAATGCTCTAGGGTCGGCCTTCTTTTGCACTAAGGTCCTCGTAGAAATAGCACTACAATGATGGATATTATCCTCTGGTTCATATCTTACTGCTCTTTTCTTTGTCACAAGGTCCTTCATGAATTTAGCATACCCTGGCATTTGCTTGAGTGCCTCCACTAAAGGCACATTTATTGTTAACTTCTTTAAAATCGCCATAAATTTACTAAATTTTGTGTCCTCAATCGTCATCTTCAATCTTTGAGGAAATGGAGGTGGTGGTCTTGTGATACCAAACTCCCCAAGAACACAACAACACAAACACCAAAATCAGTCCACTAGTTCAAGAACTACGGACCCTTTTGATGACCTCTCTCGAATTCACAAGAAGAACAAGAAGGGAAGTAATATCAAGAGTAAAACACACTAAAATAGCAACAACACTTCATGAACAAGATGCAATAACAACAACACATGGTTAAAAGACAAGAACACAAACGGATTACACTAGATATAGACAAATAATTACAAGAAAGTAAAGATAGATAGATAGACAAAGGGATGGTATAATATTAACAACCCAAAAGCTTATTCCACTTTTGGACATTTAATATGACACACAACCTAAACCTATCTCTTACGTGACCTCAAGGGAACCGAAATTCCTAAGTAATCTCCATTTTAAAGCAAATGATCAACACAAAGATTCCACCTTGTCCAAGGATTCCACCTTGCTAAAGACTCTCAAAGAGGCTACAAAATATATTCACCAAAAATCTACCAGAAATAACCTAAGGAGGTTCTATTTATACCTAGTTTAACTTATTACAAATGACTAAAAAACCCTTGCAAAGGGCGGATGAACAGTGAACGCGGATGAACAATGAACAATTTTGGAGCTTGTGGGACTTGTTATCTACACTTCAAAGCTTGTTCCTTGGATGGAAATCCCCCGAGATCGAGTCTTGACGCATTGAACCCCGATCATGATCATATCCATATCATCCTCTCCTCCTTAGAAAGGATTCGTCCTCGAATCCGAACCTTGCAAAGTAATAGGAAGGACAAGCAAAAAAAAAGTTCCTCAAGGTATGAGGGTTAGGATTAGTGTAAATAATCATAGCATCTTGCCAAGGTGGCTCAAACTTCACATATACCCAAACATCCCTCTTACCCTAATATCCTACCAAGGGAGAATCAACTAGTTTATCCACATAAGTGTGACAATAAATAAGGAACAAGCATCGCTTATCAAGTGGAAAACATAGAATCTTCTTAGAACAACAATTAGACTTGAAAGACGAGTGAGGAAAGCCATACATTCCATGCACATTAAAGTCATTTCAAAAGACATCCTCATCACCACACTTCAAATGATCACCGGAATCAAATGGGTAGAGTGTCCATGAGCACGGGTTGGGAATACACTTCCTTACCCCAATACTACTACAATAATGATCAAATGTCCCCTCTATACTATCATGGTCAATAACAAAAACAACTAGAGGGTCATCCTTAATCATTCGGCTAATATGTTAAACATTATCATTTTCACACACAAGTTGGTCTTCATGACTTCCATAAGACAATGTACTACCACTTTCCATAATGGTTTCAACACTAGGTAAATCAACTAGTGTATCCACAATCTCAAGTTGTATATCATCATCACAAAATGAAGGCACATTCGGCTCACTTAAAGACAAACTATCATTCACACTTAGTTGGCTATTATCCTCATTCACTAGAGTGCAAAAGTTAGTTTGATTACCTTGTAGCTCATGTGGAGCATGTCCACTCACGGGAATTTGATTAGGAAGGCTTGGATGCTCCATCAAGTTATCCAACTTCTTGCACATATAGCCTTCCATCCCTTCTAATCTTCCTTCTATTCTATCCATTATTCGCCATCAAGCCTTGCCATGATGGATTTAACCTAACTAAGCATTTCAGCTTCATTCGCCATTATACCCATCAAGAGCTACTAAGAAAACAACACAAAAACAACAAACACATTAAAGATTAGAAAAAATCAGTCCACAATTCGTCATAAAATAGTCCACAATGCATCTCAAAATAGTCCACAATCCCTCACTTTCACACTTTGGATTTTTCACTCTATTGGCCTTACAAGTGTTGATATCTCGCTTATACTCCAATGAGGTTACTTGGTCCCAATTGTGGCTCGAGGTCGGAGTAGATTCTTGTTTGAAACGACTTAAATAAATAATGTATGAACTTGAACCAAAAAATTACTACAACTCAAAAATGAGAAAAGCATACAAAAAACATAACACGAAGAACGTACACAAAACTAACTTACAAGCTAGTAGAGTATTACTAGGTTGTCAATTAGAGTCGAGCAAACAAACAAAACCAGGAAACAATAAACTGAAACTAAGAAATCTAAAATTTGAACTAAAAAATGTTGCATGAATAGTACTTTAGTGATGTGGCAGTCCACTATTGGCCTCAAGTTTTATCAAAATTTTATTTCCCAATTTCAAGTCTTGATCAATATACAATTTGGAATTGGTGGATTTGGTTAATGGAGGGAAAAGTGGTCTTTGAGCCTTTTTGATCAAATTTCAAAAGCAGAACTTGACTTTTTTGAACCTTCTCCTTGAAACAAGGTCCTTAAATCAAGAAAAAGTAGATGAAATGTCACTGAAGTGATAGGGACAAGTCTTTCACTAACAACTACTACAAGCTTGTATTTCACCTTTTTAGATCTAGTTTGCACTTTAAGGATTAACAAGATGATGAAAGGATGAAGAACCTTAAGAACACAACAAGTCCAAGAACAACAAAAATTTTAGTTTCCAACTCCACTACAACAAGACCATCAAATCGGCAAAGGTTTAGGTAACAACAACATCCAACTCGGCCACACCTTGTTCACATCAACAACTTCAATAAGTTCAAGTTCAATCTTAGATTTGGAAACTTTTTAGTGTTGATGAGAAAGAAACCAACACAAGAAACACTCTAAATAATCAAAAGACTACAATTTCTATGCACACAACAAAAAAATCTTGGCCAAGATAACAACAACACAATTTTTGGCCAAGAACACAAAATGGATAGATTTACACTTTTCTGGAATTTTTTTTCAGTTTTCAGTTTTTTTTTAATTTTTGTCCAAGAGAACCCAAGATTGGTAGTGTAAGAACACAACCAGCCTTGCTATGATACCAAACTCCCCAAGAACATAATAACAGAAACACCAAAATTAGTCCACTAGTTCAAGAACTATGGACGCTTTTGATGACCTCTCTCGGATTTGCAAGAAGATCAAGAAGGGAAGTGATATCAAGAGTAAAACACACTAAAACAGCAACAACACTTGATGAACAAGATGCAATAACAACAACATATGGTTACAAGACAAGAACATAAATGGATTACCCTAGATATAGACAAACGATTACAAAAAAGTAAAGATAGATAGATAGACAAAGGGAAGGTATAATATTAACAACCCAACATATTATTCCACTTTTGGACCTTTAATATCACAAAAAACCTAAACCTATCTCTTACGTGACCTCAAGCAAACTGGAATTCCCAAGTAATCTCCATTTCTAAGCAAATAATCAACACAAGGATTCCACCTTGTCCAAGGTTCCACCTTGATAAAGACTCTCAAAGAGGCTACAAAATATATTCTCCAAAAATATCCAGAAAATGATATAATGAGGTTCTATTTATACCTAGGTTAACTTATTACAAATAATTAAAAAACCCTTGCAAAGGGCGGATAAACAGGGAACGCGAATAAATAGTGAACAGTTTTGGAGCTTGTGGGACTTGTTCTCTACACTTCAAAGCTTGTTCCTTGGAAGGGCAACCCCCGATCTCGAGTCTTGACGTATTAAACCTCGATCATGATCGTACCCGTATTATCTTGTGATAGTTTTCACCAATGCTTCTTTTTTCTTCTCTTTCTCTTTTTTTAGAGCATTATTAGAACCATCCAGCATCTCAGACTCCACTGGACATTTTACTTTGTGTTCATTCTCTTCTTTAATTACATCTTTAATCAAACTTTTGCACACCGAAGGGCTAGTTAATATCTTACCACTTCTAGTGGTAATCACCATACATGAGCCATAATTTTACGGATTCTGGATAGTGTCACTAGGTAAAGTTCCACTTTATCTCTGGTTCAGTGCTATAAAGAGTTGACTCATTTATTGTTCCAGCTGTCTGATTGCAGTGGAGTATGAGTTTATCAGCTGACTAATAGAACACAAATCGGTCTTCATGGTAGTCACACTTGAGTTGGTAGCCTTTACTCCTTTTAACAATTTAGCCATCATGTCCTCCATGGAAATCTTTTCAGAACTTGTTGTAGTAGCCTCACGATTTCTAGGCGGGACATATATCCCGCTCCTATCATTATTGCTCCTCCAATTTCCCTACTCCTTATTTTTTTAATCAGGCTTATCATAATAATTCCGACCTTGATTCCTTTGGATATTGCCTTGGAAACCCCCCTAATTATTAACATAGTTTGTCTTTTCTTCTGGATCAGCATTAACTCTATCTTGAGATCCCACAACTTTTACCTTCTCAATATTTCCTGATAGCAAGTGCTTAGTTAGCAAGTCCATCTGTATTTTTTGGTATGCCATGTCTTGATCACGCTGTTCATCTCTCTTGCATTGTTCTGCAGTCATACACATAGAAATAGTGGGGCTTGCTACCACAGAGTCTCTTGTATGCCATGCCCGACTCTATTTGGTCATTCTCTCTAGTATTTCTAAAACCTCTAGGAATGTAAAATCAACAAATGAACCACTAGCAGCATTATCTACAATTGGTTTTGTTACAGAGTTAAGTGCCTTGTACAAAGTCTTTATCAAGTATATATCTATCATATTGTAGTTCAGACACTGCGTCAGTTTCTTTTTGAATCTCTCCTAGGTTTTATGCAAAGCTTTGGTCGGGAGCTATCTAAAGTTGCTGATCTCATCCCTAAACTCTACCCTCCTGGAAGGTGGAAAGAACCTTTCTAGGAAAGATCCTTTCAATTATCTCTAGTTAGTTATAGAATCGAGTGTCAGCTTATTAAGCCACAATGTTGCCTCCCCATACAGAGACAATGGAAACAATCTCAAATGGATAGCATTTTGACCCCCTCTTGGGTTATCAAAAGACTTACAGATGGTGACAAAGTTCACCAGATGCAAGTTCAGGTCATCCCTAGGAAGGCCACCAAACAACCCCTTCAGATTGAGGAGTTGAATCATAGTAATCGTAATGTTGAATTTAGCCCTAGGTGCCAACGGTGGAGGAATAATTGCACCCGTTTGACCTACTTCATCCATTCCATCATCATCATCATTGAGGTCATATTAGACCGGTTGGTAATCTTTCCTTCCTCAGAATGGACGGTTTATATTAGCATTACCCTGTACTGGTGCAACCACTTGCTCTGCATGCCTTGGGTTACCAGGGTTTAGAAACTCCTCATATCCCAAATCTTTATCCTCAGGATTTGGATGCCGTACTTGTTGACTGACATTCTGCACATTCACCTGAGCTCTTGCTAAGGATGCTAACATGTCAACCTCTTGCTAGTCCACCATTCTTCCAATTCATTGTAGTTTTGGATTAAATTGTAATAATATTTCCCTAAAACTTATGGTTATTGGAATACACTACAAAGATCCTGCAATAAACAAAACCAATAAATTAACATAAAACTAGGAAACTTAACTAATAATCAATTAGCGCATATAAACTTTAATTTACAATCGTATTCCCCGTCCATGGTCCCATTTTTGAAAATGATTGAACTATACCTGTCATGTGAGGATGTAAGCGATCGTTGTTAATATATAACCCAACAAGGTTGGGGTCGAATCCCACAGAGAATATGGTGTGAATCTGAGTTGTATACGAGTTAATCAACTGATAGTTAGTAGTTTCTGGTAAATTAGGGGTTATGAGAATTTAGCAAATAATTGTTTGTCACTTTAGTTTCAATGTTTGTAATTAAGAGTTTATGGAAAACCAAAATTATGTTCACTATGGGTTTTGGTACTTGACAGATGCTAATAGTGATTCAAGATTCTCACGGTAGGTAGGAACAACAGATTGTCTTTATTGAAGTTATGCCTAAATGTATCTCGACCTACTTAAGCATTTAATTACCTAATCCTCTAGGACTTAGGGAAATTATATTCACTAACCAGACTTTATCTCAAGTTAATTAACCTTGTTACAAAGTTAATTATTAAATGGAAAGTTGGTAGCTTCCAAGTCCCTGTCAATAATTCACTTCCTACTATAGTTGATTTCTTATCTCAAGCAAATCAAAGTAGGTGCTATCTATCATTTGCAACCAATAGACAATAATTAAAATCTCAAAATTATCAAGGAGTCCTATTATCTTTAGAATCTTGAACACTTAGCAACTTACCAAGACCTAACCTATAGATCCCATAATTCAGGTTAAAGGGATTTAGCCACCCATAATGTAATAATCGATAAAACAAGTTGAATTCATAATTTGAAAGATGAACTTAAGCAAGATGAATAACAATGAGTGTTTCTCAGATTAGATCAAATTAGAAATCCTAAAATATTGATGATAATCTCTTCGAAGTTAATTGTTTTATTCAAGCCATGAAAAACTAGAGAGAAAATAACAAAATACGTGTGTTCCAAAATAGGTTCAACATCCTTCTTAGAAAACCCTAAACTATGCGTTATATACTTTAGCCTAATTATGAAAACAAAATCAAAGAGTTTAGTGTTCTTTTCGGATTAGGTGACGACATGTGTGATGCCTTATCAGGAGGCTGACGACTTATCTTGGATATTATCAGCTCCTCTTTAATTTTGACAATTTCTGCTTAAGGCTAATGGTGAATCCTAATGGCTTATCAAAACTGTATGACATATCAAAAAATATCATCACTTTTCCACCTCAGCTCCCATATTCTGTCTAAGGATGATGGCAACTCTGACGGCTTATCACAAGTCTAATGGGTTATCACATGTCTTCGTCACTTCTTTTAACTGAATCCCATTCTCTGTTTAAGGCTGATGATGAAGCTGATAACCTATCAGAGTGCTGACAACTTATCAGGAATATCGTCAGCCACACTTTTATTTTATTTTCTTCCGATTTCAACTCTTTTACTTCCATCATTGTTGGTTCTCTTTCCTCTTAACTTCCACTATAAAATCAAAGATAAAATAATAAAAAATGACTAAAGTTGCTTAAGACTTTGCAATTATTCTCAGTTTAAAGCCTCAAATGTGTTACCATCTGCTCATACATCACCATGTCTAGTAGATTCTTTTTTATAGGTATGTTATGCACGATAATTATAATAAGGAGTCTACTGGGTTTTTAGGAGATATTTCCTATTCTTTCATACTTTAGCTTGTGCGATAGTGTTGTCTATATAAAAGTTATCTAAATCCTTTCTTGCTCTAATTTTATTGGCTATGTCTCATGATCGAGGCTATACAAGTGCAAAATCTTTGATTCCTAATGAGGTGGTCCTTTCTGAATGAGTCATGAAAAGTTATGAATAACACAAGGACTTAAAAGGAGTCTGTGAGTGCGTCAAAGTGTATTGACTCAAGTGTACACCTCTATCTTCATGAAACATACATTTCATCCTAGGTAAGTTATGTATTAAGTTTCTTTCAAAAGCTTTGTTATAGATGTCATGCTTAAGGGTAAAGATGTGTATCAGAATATTGGAGTAGTATTTCCACCTGAGAGGTAAATAAGTTAAGGTGTTATGATTTATGCGTAGTAAGATATCCCAGAGTTAGTGATATGAAGCCATAAGTTTAAAAGTTAGAGTGAAGGAAATTTTTGAGTTAAGAGGGTTGTTTTAGTCATATAGACTTTGAATAGAGGGTGGTATGACCTTTATAGTTATTGGCTAATATTCTTGCAAGATTTGTATATTATATGGTAGTTCGTGGAGGAAGTGATTATCTAGGACAATTATTTATTTAAATAGGGAAGGAGTTCAGTATAGAGATTTATGGTGGTTGTAAAATCATTTATAGGTTATGAACAGATGAATAAAGTGGTTAAAAATTTATAATTTAGACTTCCTTGGGGAAATCTTAGGCAAGGGGGAAACTCAGTGATGTTCATAGAATTTTGAAAGTAGTTTAAGTGTATGCATGGGTAAATAGATATAATGAGAGGAAGGAGAATATGCTAATAGACCATAATGGGATATTTAGATATTTATTATACGATTAAGAGCAACTATCCATATTATGTGGTTCTACTATATTGAGGGTCCATTGAATTTATATCTAGCAGTTGCAAAACTTTTTAGTAGGTGAGAATATATGTAGTATGTCTTAAAGTGTAATAGTAATATTGTAGATAATATGAGATTGTAGGCCCTAGTTAAGATAAATAAGAGATTTAGGTTGATTTCTCTATTCGATGGACTAGTATATTATACATGATGGTTCATCGGTGGTACATGATTGGTGCTAGGCATTAGGATTGAACTTCAGACATAGGTTGTGAAGATAAGAATGTTAACTCAAATATTGTGATGTAAGGTTTGTGGGAGTGAGTTAGTAGGCTTGATATAGAAAGGGGCCTAGGTCGATAACTTATAAAAGGTTTGAAGGGAAAATTATGATATATGTATTTTGTGTATATATATATATATGTGTATGTGTGTAATTGAAGACTAGTGTTAGAGCAATGAGTTTGTAATACACGTGGTCTTACGATCCAAAATCTAGCTTAAACAAGCCTACATAGCCCCTCTCTTAAGCATAAAATACCTTGAAAAGAGTTTGGGTGTGTTGGGGGAAAATTGGGACCAAAAAAAGGTTGTGCATTGCGAAGGGGTGGGTTTGCATTGGCTTCGCACTATGAGAAATCCTACGAGGGCTTACTTTCTTAGCTTTGCACTGGGCTACACATTACAAAGTTGTTCCTTCGTGTTGGGCATCGTACCATAAAGCTGGAGGTTTTCCTTGGTCTTTGCACCATGGACTTTCCTTCTTTAATTGATGGTACATTGATTTAAAAGTGTTATAAGGTTATTTTGGTCCTTTTATATCCTATAGATTATCCAATCTTATCATAACCCATTTTTAGGCCTTAAAATTTTTGTATTTTCTCAAAAGGGCCACTTTTTAGTCCCAAACTATGTTTGAAAGGTAGTGCGGTTAGAATTCAAGTTTATATGCTGGAAAAAGTTAAGAGTAGTTCACTTGGGAAGAATTTCATAGCAAGAAGTTAGTACTTTTCCAATAATAGTGTATTAGGGCGAGCCTGGAATTTATGTGTATAGTGATACTCCCTTTGTGGTGAGAGTTGTGGTACTAGATTTGATGAGAGGATATGTCCGCAAGTCTAGGACTATGACTTTGATCTAATGGAGCGATGATGGACAAAGTTAGTTCATGAATTTTTTCATGGTGACAAGATTCAGGGAAGAGTCATGATAAATCTATTCCTATTCTAGTAAACTCCTCCTACTTTAATTTAAGAGGATATTCTACTAATGTATTAAGTATTCCATTCATTCCTATGCCTAAGGTTTGAGTTCTCTATGTAACTTATGTCTATGTTTCGACCTCCAAAATAGAAGGAATAATGACCCTTAATAATCCAAGTTTTCAAGTATTAGAGCTCTATGTTATGATGCTCACGATCCATAAATCCATATATCACTTTATGCTTAGTTCTCAGAAACTATACTTTATATGTTCTCAACTCATTTTAAGTTATGTCTTAACACGAAATGAGTCTATCTATGCAAACTCATGGTCATTCTCAACTCTTAAATTGAGAAGCTATAGCTTCAATCAACAATCCTTTTCTTATCCCTTGTAAATATGAATCCCGTCTTTATGTTATACGACTCAGGATATATGTGCTCATGTTTCTCACTATGCCCAATCCTAAGAACTTATGTTTTGTTATATTTATTCTCGAATGACTCTATATTAATAATCTAGACATTTGATATATGAAGAAATTTGTGCCTATTGTATCATATCTTACATCTCAGGCCCTACCTTGAGTAGATCAACTAATATAAGTTATAATTTAATAGTGGTACTCCCATTCGTGATGCTTGTGCTCTATTCCCTCAATGACCCTCCTTATGTTAAAATGATAGTGGTTATGGGCGCATAGTAATTCTTTAGATAAGGAAGTAGATGTTCTTGATTGTGCAAAATTTTGGTGTGATTACTTAAGATGAGGTTACAAGTGAGAAGGGAAGAAGGAGATGAATTTTTGTTATGTGAAATAGTTAGGAAGGGGATATGTGATGAAATTTTTTTTGAGAGTAATTGAAATTTCTAGTTTTTAGTAGGGAGATACATAAAGTGGGTGTAGTAAAGATAGGCTTGAATGCTGTGATTGATGAATACACAAACCAATGTGCTATGTAGTTAGTACTCCTTGATTTAAGGCTTGAGGTTGTTTGATTATAGTGTAGGGTGAAGTAATTTTCCTAAAGGGGTGTGGATTATAGGGTCCCATAGCTTAAGCTTGCACCTTTTAACTCTGGATTAGGAATCAACATGGAAGTGCTATATAGTGGGACTCCGAATTTTGTAGTTAGGTGTATTGTGGGGGAATTTTAAGTTGGAAATGATGAAATGTGTAATTTATTGTATAGAGCATAGTCGAGTAGTGTAACTAAATTTTAGGTCTATTGGTCATATCATGTAAGGTGAAGGATACCTATATTCCTATGTCCCGTAGAACCTTATTTCATGTCAGGTGTCATATAAATCAATACCTATGATCACTAAATAAATTCATTCCTTATGTTGTGATGATTATGTTCCACAGAACTCACGTACAATGTCATCTGTATGTCATGGCGATGTCATGATGCTCTTCTTGAATGCCTATGCCTATTTTGTTGAGGTAAAATTCCTAATGTGAGGCTATATACTTTATTTCATACTTCTATAGTTTCAACAAGTTCCTACCAATCATTCGAGGACGAATGATCCTAAGAGGAAAGATAATGTAACACCCCATACTTTGGTCTTAATTTTGAACAGTCTTTCCTATGTATATAGACCCAAACCAAATGAGTTTTATTTATAAATAAGGAATAATAATCCTTTAGGGTGGGAATATCTTCGAACATGGATTAAAGTCATAAATATCTCCAAGCTCAAAGTTAAGTTGAGCCTTTTCCTATCTATTAAATTCTAGTATACAATTGTTCTTGGTCAACTTCCAACAACCATTACTCCTATAATTTAACTAGTAATGTCACTTAATATATATCAAATTAAAGTCTTTTGATTCCTCTTTCCAACACCATCGATCGTTTGTGAATTTGAGTCTGGAGTCAAAAGTTATGAGTGTTTTTGTGAGACACTATCCAAGGTGTTCAATTTACGGTTACGAGGCAATATTGGTACATCATGTTTGGGGTCATGAGGCAAAGCTGGAGTTATGCCTTTTGGGTCTGCATCGTGGACCTTCTTTCCCAAATATTAAAACATGTTTTTCCCACTTTAAAACAAGGTAAAAATAGTCCTTTCACCTCCATAAATCCCCCAATCCACCATATAAACCTAAATTGATCCAAAACTAATTAAAGCCCCCAAATACTCATTCCCTTCCTCCTAAGAACATCAAGGGGAAATTCCCAATTCCAAGGCTTATGGTTTCCAATCTCAATGTCCTTCTTTAATTTCCCTCCATTAAAAGGTATGCAAAATTATCCTACTATCCATGGGCTAAAATATGTTTTTAATACTATAGATTGTGTTTATATGTACATGGTATGGATTTGAAATTGTTTGAAGATCATGCATCATGAACCCCTTTTATGATGAAATTATGTATTTACTATGGAATTTTTCCCTAAAATTGAGTTATTTTTATGTGTATATAGGTTATAAATTTCGTGAATTGATTTGAGAGAATGATTTATGAAATTTCCTCTCTTATGATGAATTCTACTTGACTTATTATGTTATGGGTTGTTCAAATGGATGATTAAAAGCTTGAGTTTAAAATTATTTACTATTATTTATGGATTGACATTGTTTTATGATCTATTGGGAGGTTATTTTCTTGTTTAATAAATGCTCTTTTTGTTTAATGGAATAATTACATGTGATTGCCGAAAGAGATGACCACCTTATGTTAACATCTTGAAAGAAGAGCGATTTTCCATAAATTCTCATATGTTTTGAAATAAGAACTCTCTTGTGATATGTAAATCTTTAGGTGGTCATTAACATTCTTTTGAATAAAAAAGGCTATGGACATGATTAGTTATTATATGGCTTGCAAGTCTAGGTATGATTATACCTATTATGGAATGACCTTAACAAAACAAAATACGAATATTTAAAAGAATGATGCATGACTTTAAAGGACTAAAAATGGGCTTAAAGAGAGCTAAATGGTTACCCAAAGAAAACATTGAGTGTAAGAGATCATTGGTGGAAATCATATTTTTACCGATGTGGGATTTATGATATATTATCTAACATAGGGGATAATTAGGACATAATTTATATGTAATGCCTATGGTCTGTCGGCAAGGGGGTATACCAACTCATTAAAGCACCAATTCTTATGAAAACTCAGATCAGGGGTTTTGCCACCTTGTTAAGGGCATACTCAAATAGCCCTTAGGTAATTAGAATTGTAGGCTGTACCATCTAAGATCAGAATTAAAGCAAAGAGTTGAGTCAATATTTTACAAGAATGATCTAAAGATCTTTAATTATGGCTATGTATGTGTGTGTATGCGTGTATATATATATATTATGCTAAATAGTTTCCATAATGCTCTTGATTATTTTATATGAATTATAAGTTGCTTTTGGATTGTTTTGTATACCAATACATTCCAAGTATTGACTGTCCTCGTGGTGGTTGAATTTTATTATAATGTAGGTTTTGAGACTTGAATTTGTTGTCTATCACATTATTATATCATTTAGATATGTCATAGTTGGTGAGCCATTCATCTTTTGGAAGGCATTTATTTGAATGTTGACTTCGTTCAGTTTATGGTCTAGCCGGAGCCCTTATCTTAGCCTAGACAGTTAGTATTCCGTAGAGGCTTTGTTTAAGAGATTTGATTATTGCATTTTCACAACTTTATTGATATATAATGATTGTAAGATCACCTTGAACTTCATTATGCCTTCCACTCTTCTATTTTATATGAATTATGTTTATAATAGTTTGCTAAGGGGTCTCTCGAGACTTTCTTGGTTTGGGATGCCGATTGTGGCCAGGGCCTCGGCTTGGGTTGTGACAGTTGGTAACATGGTTGGTGTGGTTTTATATCTTATTTGACCCTCGATTTAGAAAATTGTGTAATTAGGTTTCAGGATTCAACATTGTCAAAATAATGTTTCTTCAAAAATCTGATATTGCCATTAAGTTTGGAGCATCGAATTTGATAGGGTAGCATAGTTTGTTCGCGTTATTGGATAAATCCTGAGGGGTCCGTGGAGACTTGAAATTCTCTATGTCTCTAGTTGGTGCACCTCTTAAGCGAGATCTTTGTCACTTAAGTAACCTAGAAGATAGCTAGGGATGTTGCTTAAGTGACTTTCTCATCGCCTAAGCGGCTGTCACACGTATATGACATCTGTGTAGCCAGTGGTTATCACATAAGCACTACCTGGTCGCTTAAGAGATAGCTTCTTCAGTGACTCGATGATTACTTAAGTGATGCCGGGGTGATATAAATTCCCTATTTTCACGATTTTTACCATTTTTGAGACTTAGAACTTGGGGATTTTTGCCCGTACGGCCTATAATGGATAATTCTTTGATTTAAACCTCAACCCAACCTGTTTTCTCTTATTTTTTCTTCTATGAGTTTCTTTAATCATAGGAGACATATTTTGGACTAAAATGTCAATTTTACCCTTGTTTTTTGAAAACCCATTTCGAGGGTCCATTTTTACCTGATCTAGAAATGGGTAACATTGGTATCATTGGCTTGATTTTCATGCATAAATTTTATATTTAGGTATTTTAGTTGATTCAGGATCCATGTATGAGGTGAAATCTCGGTGTTGATATCTTGCATATATTAGTTTTTGGCATTTGAGGTAGGTTATGACCTAACTTTCTTCAGACTAGGCTAGGTAGCTAATATTGGTCAAAAATTATGTTAAGTGTGTGGGAAACAACCATGGAAATGGCTATTCATATTGTATTGTTCCCGTGTGGGGGCCTATATTATTGTTGTTTGGTGGTATTAAGACACTATCTGCTATGTGTGACCGTGTGAGGTCTTGTATGATGTTGTTGGCCTTATATATGTATTTTGGTGGTATCTTTTTGGTGAAAATTCTAAATGTAATTTATGTGGTATCAATGATATATTGTTGTGTATTTTGATCTATTGGGATATGATTAGGTTGGATTCATGGATTATTGGCATAATGAGTGAATTTTTAGCCACTCTGTTGGTATATTGGTTGGCATTTGAGATTCTGATTATGGTTGGTTGTGAACATTGCATCCTCATATTATATGCACTTTTAAAACACTGGTACCACTATGGAAATACTGGAAACATTGGCTTGTGACATCTTTATGGACCCCCTACCGAGGAATGTGTCCAAGAGAAGTCATGGATATTGGTATTGGTTATTGGATTGTATATGGGTTGCTAAAACCCCATGGGTTCTACCTTGTGAGAATAGATCGTTAGGTGTATACAATGGTTGTGTAATAATCTCGAGAATCGTATCATCATTATCATAATAATTATATTTTATAAGGTAATTGCGTATGCTTCTCACCAACGAGATCTTAAAATGAGGCAACACTGTTGGTTTGAGTTTCTTACAAATTTATCACTTGACTATTATCTATCTTCCTGGAAAGGCAAATATAGTTGCAGATGCCTTGAGCCAGAAGTCGACTAGCATGGCTAGCTAGGCGCATCTTTTGACCCAGGAGAGGCCTTTAGTCTTAGAGGTATAGTCTTTGATCAAACAGATGGTTAGGATTGATATTTCAACACTTGGGCATATGTTGACATTTGTGGAGGCTAGGTCTTCTTTGATGGAGCAGATTCCGGTTCATTAATTTGATGATGTTGGATTTATAGTGATTTATTATAAGGCGTTGAGTGGAGAGGCTGAGGAAGCCCCACTTGATTCAAATGGTGTTTTAAGGATCGGTGGTCAAGTTTGTGTGTCGAGAGTGGGTGATTGGATTAGATTACTTTTTAAGGAGGCTCATTATTTCAAATATTCCATCCATCTGAGAGTGACTAAGATGTATCATGATTTGAGAAAACATTATTAATGGGGTAGAGTGAGGAAGGACATAGAGGATTTTGTAGCTCATTGCCTATATTGCCAGTAGTGAAGGCCGAACATTTAAGACTGTATCTTATTTCCTATATTTCTAGCAGTGAAGGATGAACATTCAAGAATTAGTGGATTTTTTTAGAGGTTACGTATTCCTAATTGGAAATAGAAACGAATCACTATGGACTTTTGACTAGGTTGCCTCTTAATTCTCATAGTTTAGATAGTGTTTGGTTCACGTGGTTTGATTGACCAAGTTTGCTTATCTCATTCTAGTTCAAGTTTCCTTCAGTGCTGAGATATTGGCTCGTATCTATATTTGTGAGATAGTTCATCTTTATGGTGTTCCAATGTGTATCATATCATATCGATGCTCAGATTTTACATCGCATTTTTTGAAGAATTTTTAGGAGTATTTGGGTACCCAAGTTAATCTTAATATAACATTCACCCCCAACCGTTGGTAAGTTGGAGCAAATAATTTAGGTTTTAGAAGATATACTCCATGTTTGTGTGATGAACTTTGGTGGTCAGTGGGAGCAACTTCTAGCTTTGGCGGAGTTCGCGTATAATAATAGCTATTAATCAAGGATTGAGATGGCTCCTTTTAAGACTTTGTATGGTAGTCATTATTTCTCTCCAGTTGATTGGTTTGAGGTTTCTCAGGTTAAACCTCGAGGTACGAACTTGTTTCATAAGTCTTTGATAGGGTTTGTATAACACCTTGGGTTTTTGAACCTTAGAAAATTTCCTGGATTTCTATTTTTTTGAAAAGTAATGACTAGGGGGAATGAGTAATACACTGGGGTACGATTGGTATGGGTTTGATGTATACTGACAAGTGATGGATGGTGAGTTGAATTTGGTTTATATAATTGATATGACTAGAGTGGTGTGAGTCATATTGGTGGATATGAGTTGTTGGGTTTTGTTCTTTCCTTCACTTATTCTTATACTTGGTAACTTAAGTTGGATCTAAGTGCGAGTGGATTACTATGAGCCATAATCTAGGGTATGAGTCGTACCATTGACTTATATAGTGGACAATGTTCAAACCTCTTGTGATTCTATTCTTCCAGGGGTACGGGTCAAGGGTACTAGTCATATACTTGGGTACAACTTGGTTTGGGTAAGTCATACCTTGGACATTATTGGGTCCAACGGGGAGGCCTTGGGTCTGAGTGGTGGGTACCACTCGTATAGGCGGGTATGATTCGTATGGGATGGTCATACACTATTATGGGATTTCTGTGTAGTTTATGTGAGGGCAATCTAAACATTTCCCCACTTAACCTAAAAAGGGCCCATGACTTTTAACATACTTGGGAGGTTATTTACCCTATTATTCTACTCATTAAGACTTAGAAACCACTCTCTAATCATCTCTAAATTTCTTGGGCAAAGGAAGCTAGGGTTTATCTTAAGGATTAAATTGGGGCTTGGTGATTTTTCTCAATTAACTTCTCAATTAAGGCATTTTACTCTTCCCTCATTGTTAGTTCCAACTAAAGGCATGGTTTTATACAATGTTTTCATAGCATGATTTACTGTATATTTTTGGGTTTTTCAAATATGTGATGGGGTTTTGGTTATAAATGCTTGATTATGGTATTCTAATATTTTAATTATGTTTTTACATGTTAAATGGTGGTTTTTGATAATTGGTTGCATGAGAATGGTCACATGGTAATTGGTTTTGGTTTTTGAAACACTATGCCCCACATGCTTGATAAAATTCCAACGATAATGCTTTTACTATATTATTGGATTGTTAATAGAACTATTGCATGGTTGGAACTTGGTAATGGAACCCTAAATGGTTTAAATGGTTTTGAATGGTTAAATGGAATTGTTTGGTGGTCATGGTTATGGTTAATTGAATATCCTTGTAGGGTACAATAGAATCCCTTAAGTAATCATATTAATGGACAACTTGTGGGGTACATGGGACTCCCCTAAGCAAACATAATGGAACACTTGTGGGGTACATGGGACTCCACCAAGTTAACTTGGTAAATGGGTACACAGGAATCCATTTACCTAAAAATACTTAGATAAGGACACTACTTGCAAGTTATAGTCGGTATGATGATGCCACTATTAATAGCCCTGGTTAATAATAATGCAATAATGGATTGGTTGGTTGGAAATGATTTTAATTGGAAAATAATGGCGGGGTATGATAGCTAACCGTGAAGGTGGGAGTTCAATGAATGAACACTAGAAACTCATATTTGCCGACATGAGGGATTGGTCATATTTACTGTATATGATACTATGAGGTATATGAAAATCCTCTAAGTACATTGTACATATGTATTATGGAGAGCTAAGGGTACTTAGGAATCCCCCTCTCTTATGGTATCTCCGGTACGTGTGGCTACATGCATTGGGGCCCGTTTAGGGGGTTACACTGGACCCATGTACTCCGTTCGTGGTTTTAGGATGGTTAAGCTACATATACCCAGGTTAATGGTTATACAATTCATGCTAAACCCATTTCCCTTTCTCAACATGGTTATATATATGTATGGTTTGAATGCATATGGTTGGTTTACTTGGTTTTACTGGATGGCATTATTTTTCCTTATACTGAGTTCATGCTTGTGTTCATCCGCTAACCCATCTTCGGTTGGCTGTATCCTCACACGATGTAGGAACCGACTGTTCTTCTCCTTGTACATAGAGATCGTATTTCAAGATCAACTTTTTGGATTAAAGTAATGAGCTTCCATCTGTACGGAAGGCTCTATTTCATGTTCATGGATTTTTTACGCACTTTATCTTATTTATGGATGTTGGTTTTAGCTATGGTTAGGTTTATGTCCCAACCAGTTATTGATTTCCTTTTGTCAGAGGCTTTTATGGAACTACTATAGGTTGGTATGGTCGGGATCGATATTGGTGGCAGCCTTAGTATTGGCATTGGCATTGGGGCTAATACTATTAGACTAATTTTCTCACTATTCCATCCTTTTTTATTTTGGGATTATCTCTAATTATTATGGAACTTATATGGTTATGGTTCTGGATTATGTTTTGGTTTGGTATTGGTTATTGGTTGGTATTGTCATTTGGGTGGTCGCGGTCATAGACCTATCCCAGAATCTTGGATTTTACAATAACACTATTTTTTTTTATATATTTAGAATTCATCCGACTCAGGATATGCATAGGTTAGTTGGGTTGGGTAACGTGGGTGGTCGTCGGTCCTAATTAGAATTGGGATTCCCATTATGACAAAGACCTATTTTGAGTCATGTGAAGTTGGTGTCTAAGCTTTAAATTCATGGTCAATATGGAGTCCACAAAACAGTGTCTAGTAGAGTCTCTTTTATGGTTGTGTAGTGCGCCGCACTTATAAAAGAGAGGCTTCAAGGCATTTAGGAATATTTTACTTTCTTGGTATTCTATTTTCAAGATTAGAGTTTAAGTCCTTGAATCTTCTCAAATCCTTGTCTTTTCGCTTTTCAGATCATGCCTCAACGATATGGACCACAAAAAAACTTTTTTATCCTATCTGGTGAAAATATGGAAGGGACATAGGGGATTCATATTCAGTCTAGGGGTCCAGTCCCTGATATTTTTAGAGTTCTATCGGTTGCTACTAGTACTCTTCAGGGTAAGGTGATGAATGTAGAATTTTATCAATTGATTCATACTATTGCTCAGTTGGTTGCTGCTTAGGCTAAGCGAGATGCATATGGTGTTTCATCTACTGAGGCCACAAGGGTTGGCCAGTTTATGAAGTTAAATCCTTTTATTTTTATTGGTGTGAAGGTGGAGGAGGATCTATAGGGTTTCTTTGATGAAATGGAGAAAATATTCAGGGTTATGGAGGCCATAAATATGGAAGGGGTAAATTTTACAACTTATCAGTTCAAAGATATTATGTACTAGTGGTATAAGGAGAGAGATAGAGATAGATGTGATATTGAGGAGTTGTCTTTATGGGAGACTTTAATAAATGCTTTTCTGGATTACTTCTCTCCTAAGGAGCTGATAGAAGCAAAGATGGAGAAATTTGTCAATCTAAGACAGGGGAAAATGTCAGTCAAGTATTATGCCTTGAAATTTCATCAGTTGTCAAGGTATGCTCCAAAATTGGTGTTTGATATGAGGGAGAGAATAAGAAAGTTCACTTATAGACTGGCTCAGTATTTGATCCTTGAAAGAAAGACTGCATTGTTGATCAAATATATGGATATTTTGAGGTTGGTGGTTCATATATAACAGGTGAAAGATGAAAAGAGAAAACAAGTTGAATTTGGGGAAAGACAGGGAAAGAAGTTCAGGTCTTATGAATAAGGTGGTGGAAAACAAGGTATTTAGGATAGTGGTAGGTGGTCAAAGAAAAAGTAGGAGTGTTTTGGTTCCTTCTCTTCTGCTAGTGCTCCTTACCTAAAGTAGTTAGGTGATAGGCGTCAACAAGGTGGTGATGATTTCTGGGAATAGGGTGCCAAATCTCAGGCGAGCAGGGCACAGTTGGCTTCTTTATGCCCTTCTTATCGATTCTGTAGTCATCTTCTTTGGGAATTTTGTGATGAAGAGAGGGACATGTATTTTAAATATGGTCAGCCACTCCATATGCTTAGAAATTATCTTGTTGGTAAGGGTTCTTCAGGAGCGGTCAAAGTTCCAGTTGCTTCATCAACTGCTCCTGTACCTAGTGGTTCCACTTCAGTGTCTGCTCCTGCTTCTGGTGTCGGTGCTGGTCGAAATACGTTAAATGCTCTTGCATCTCAATAGGTATCTGAGGCATCACCTGATGTCTTGTCTGCTTGATTTGGGGTTCACTCTTTATTATGTAACCCCATTTGTGGTTGTATATTTTGGTTTTGATCCTGAGATTATTTCAGATCCTTTTTCTATTTCTACCCTGGTAGGTGACTCGGTTATTCCTAAAAGAGTTTAAAGGGGGTGTGTGGTATTTATTGGTAGTAGGCAGACTTTGGTAGATTTGTTTGAACTAGATATGGTGGATTTAAATGTTATTCTGGGGATGGATTGGTTACACTATTGTTACGCATCCTTAGATTATTGGACCCATAAGGTTATCTTTAGGTTCCATGGTCAATCGGGTATAAAGTGGGAGAGTGGTTCCCTAGATCCTAGGCGAAGGTTTATTTCTTATCGTAAAGCTCAGAGATTTTCCAAAGGGTGTATTTATCACTTGGTCCAGGTTAAATATTCTAAATTATTGGGTCCTTCCTTACATTTAGTTTCAGTGGTAAGTGTGTTTCCTGAGGTCTTTTTGGATGATCTTCTCGGCGTTCTTCTGGATAGGGAAATTGATTTTTATATTGAGTTGGTTTCGAGCACTCATTCAATATCTATTCCTCCTTTATAAAATGGCTCCGACTAAGTTGAGGGAACTTAAGGAGCAACTTAAGGACCTTCTGGATAAGGGGTTTATTCATCCTAGTGTATCCCCTTGGGGTGCACTAATGTTGTTCATGTGCAAGAAGGATGGTTTCCTTCGTATGTGCATCGACTATCGGTAGTTGAATAAGGTAACGGTCAAGAACAAGTATCCTTTTCCAAGGATAGATGAATTGTTTAATCAGTTGCAAGGTTTAAAGTTCTTTTCTAAGATAGATCTTCAGTCTGGGTATCATCAGCTTAAGATTAGGGAGGTGGATATCCCTAAGACAACTTTTTGTACTCGATATCGACACTTTGTATTCTTGGCAATGTCATTTGGTTTGACTAATGCCCCAATGATGTTTATGGATTAGATGAATAGGGTATTTAGGCAATTTTTTGATCCTTTTGTCATTATGTTTATTGATGACCTCTTAGTGTATTCTAAGTGTGACGTGGATCATGCTAATCACCACTGTGCGGTTTTCCAGACCTTAAAAGAATAGTAGTTGTATGTTAAGTTCTCCAAGTGTGACTTTGATTGAATGTTGTAACTTTCTTGGGCCATATTATTTCTAGTAAGGAAATCATGGTGGATCCACAAAAGGTGGTTGTGGTTAAAAGGTTTCCTAGACCCATGAATCCAATCGACATTCAGAGCTTCTTGGGTTTGGCTAGGTATTATAGGCGGTTCATGGAAAGTTTCTTGACAATTGCTGCCCCATTAGCTAAGTTGACTCGGAAGAAGGTAAAGTTTTCTTGGTTGGATGCACATGAAGGAAGTTTTAAGATGGTTAAGAATAAGCTAACTTTGGCTTCAGTTTTGACATTGCCTGAAGGTATTAAGGGGTTTGTGGTTCATTGTGGTGCATCTCAGGGGGGACTTAGTTGTGTTTTGATGCATTATGGGAAGGTGATTGCCTATTCTTCCAAGCAATTAAAGGTACATAAGAGGAACTATCCTACTCAGGATTTGGAGCTGTAGGTGGTGATTTTTGTTTTAAAAATCTGGCGACATTATTTATATTGAGTGAACGTGGACATCTTTTCTGATCATAAGAGTCTACAATATGTGTTCACTCAGAAAGAGATAAATCTTAGACAAAAAAGATGGTTGGAGCTTCTCAATGACTATGATATGAGACTTCACTGCCACCAAGGTAAAGCTAACATGGTTGCTAATGATCTTAGCAGGTTGCCCATGGGGAGTTTAGCTCATATGGAGAAAAGAAAGCGCAAATTAGTAAGGTATATTCACCGCTTGGCCAATCTTGGAGTTTGTCTCTTGGACTCCAAGGATGGTGAGGCAATGTTTCAGAAGGTGGTTAGGTCATCTCTTGGTGCAGAGATCAAGGAGAAACTAGTGCTAGATCCTGTCTCGATGAAAATCTAGAGTGATGTTGGTGTGCAAACGGTGATGGTCTTTTAGATCAGTGGTGATGGTACTTTGTGGTACTAAAAGAGGTTATGCATTCCTAACGTCAATGGATTGCGACAAATATTTGGCTAAGGTTCATGAATTGCGTTGTGTTGTTTAACTGGTTCGACAAAAATATATCATTATCTCAAGTAGATGTATTGGTGGAATGGAATGAAAAAGGATGTGACTAATTTTGTAGACAAGTACATGGTGTGCCACCAAGTCAAAGTTGAGTACATGAGGCTTGGTGGGTTGTATCAAGAAATTAATTTAACTAAATAGAAATGGTAGGTGATCAATATGGATTTTGTTACTGGTCTTCCTCGATCTCAAAACCAACTTGATTCGGTTTGGGTCAATGTGGATAAGATGATGAAGTCTGCTAACTTTTTTCCAGTGAGGACTAACTTTTTTGGCAGAGAATTATGCGAAGTCGTGTCTTCATGAGATTGTGAAGCTGGATGGGGTACCTGATTTGATTATCTCTGATCGTGGTATGCAGTTTTCATCTCACTTTTGGCGATCTTTTCAGAAGGGATTGGGGACTAAGGTTAGTATGAATAATGCTTTTTATCCATAGACAGATGGATAAGAAGAGAGGACTATTCTTACATCGGAGGACATGCTTCGGGCATATGTGATTGAATATGGTGGCCATAGGGTCCAATATCTACCTGTTGTAGAGTTTCCTTACAACTATAGCTATCATTCTAGGATTGGTATGACCCCTTTTGGAGGCATTGTAAGGTAGGAGATGTCGATCTCCTATTAGTTGGTTTAAGCTTGGTGAGGCAGATATATTCAGTTCAAATTTGGTTTATCAGGTCATGGAAAAGGCAAAGGTGATTCGGGATAGGCTTAAGGCTTCCAAAAGTTGCCAAAAGTCCTATGCGGATGTAAGGCATAAAGACTTAGAGTTTGAGGTTGGGGATAAGGTATTCCTAAAGGTATCTCACATGAAAGGAGTAATGCAGTTTGATAAGAAGGGGAAACTCGATTCCCGATTTGTTGGTCCTTATGCAGTTTTGTGAAGGGAGGTTAATGTGGCTCATGAACTGGAGTTTCCTCCTAGTTTGGTCTCCATTTATCCGGTATTTCACATCTCTATGTTGAGGAAGTACATTGGTGATCTTTCTTTCGTTATTCTTTTTAAAGGATTGGGTATCTCCGATTCTCTATCTTATGAAGAGGTCTCGGTTGAGATCTTGGATCGGCAGGTTCATCAGTTCTAGACCAAGGTTGTGGGCTCAGTTAAGGTTCTATGGTGGAACCACAAGGTGAAAGAGTATACATAGGAAGCGGAAGAGGACAGAAAGTCCAAATATCCGCATCTGTTTTCTACTCCTGGGATTCGTGCAGAAGGTATGTGTTCTTCAACATACTTTTGATTTCAAACTTTGTTAAAGAAAAGATTAATATCTTTACATCTTTAGTTTCTAACTTGGTTAAAGGTTGGATTGATATTAGATAATACCAATGAATCATGCTTGTGGTTACTCTACCTTATCCATTATTTGGGGACAAATGTTCCTAGTAGGGTAGACAATAACACATTGGGGTTTTGATCCTTAGAAAATTTCCTGTATTTATGGTTTCTGGACAAGTTATGACTAGGGAGAATGAGTCGTACACTGGGTACGAGTGGTATGGGTTGGTCGTATACTGACTAGTGATAGATGGTGGGCTGACTTTGGTTCTTGGAATGGATATGACTTGAGTGGTACGAGTCGTATTGGTGGATACGGGTTTTTGGGTTTGGTTCTTTGCTTCACTTAATCTTAGACTTGGAAACTTAAGTTAGATATGAGTATGACTGGCTCACCATGAGCCGCAAAAAAAGGTAAGAGTCGTACCATAGACTCATAGTATGTACACTGTTCAAACCACTTGTGATTCTATTCTGCTAGTGGTCTAGGGTACTAGTCGTATACTTTGGTATGACTTGGTTTGGGTAAGTCGTACCTTGGACAATGTTGGGTACAAAATGGAGTCCATGGGTATGAGTGGTAGGTACCACTCATACAGGTAGGTATGATTTGTATGGGGTAGTCTTACCCTATGGTAGGATTTCAATGAAGTTTAAGAGAGGGAAATCTGGACATTTTCCCACTTAACTTAATAAGGCCCCACGACTTTTAACACACTTGGAAGTTTATTTTCCCTATTATTCTATCCATTAACACTTAGACAACACTCTTCATTCCTCTCTAAATTTCTTGGGCAAAGGAAGCTAGGGTTTCATCTTAAGGATTAATTTGGGGCTTATATTGGTGATTTATCTCCATTATCTTCTCAATTAGTGAATATTACTCTTCCCTCGTTGTTAGTTCCAACTAAAGGCATGGTTTTATACAATGTTTTCATGGCATGATTTACTCTATGGTTTTGGGGTTTTCAAATATGTATTGGGGTTTTGGTTATAAATGCTTGGTTATGGTTTTCCCATATTTTAATTATGTTTATACATGTTTAATGTTTTTTTTAGATAACTGGTTTCATGGGACTGGTCACATGGTAATTAGTTTTGGTTTTAGAAATACTATGCCCCCAACATATTTGATAAAATGCCTATGATAATGCTTTTACTATATTATTGGATTGTTAATGGAACTATTGCATGGTTGGAACTTGGTAATGGACCCTAAATGGTTTAAATGGTTTGGAATGGTTAAATGGAATGGTTTGTGGTCATGGTTATGATTAATTGAATATCCTTGTAGGGTACAATAGAATACCCTAAGTAAACATGTTAATGGACAAGTTGTCGGGTACATGAGACTCCTCTAAGCAAACATAATGGAACACTTGTTGGGTACATGGTACTCCCCTAAGTGAACTTGGTAAATGGGTACTGGGGAATCCTTTTGCCTAAAAAGGCTTGGCTAAGGTAAATACTTGCAGGTTATACTCGGTATGACGATACCACTATTAATAGCCTTGGTTAATAATAAATGGAATAAAGGTTTGGTTGGTTGGAAATGGTTTTGATTGGGTAATAATGGTGCGGTGAGATAGCTAACCGTAAATGTGGGAGTTCAATGAATGATCACTGGAAACTCATATTTGTAAACATGAGGTATTGGTCGTGGTGACCATATATGATACTATGAGGTACACTAGAATCCGCTAGGTACATTGTACATATATATCATCGAAACCTAAGGGTACTTGGGAATCCCCTACTCTTATAGTATCTCCAATTCCTACGGCCACAAACATTGGGACTCGATAAAGGGGTTACACTGAACCCATATAGCTCATGGATGTTTTAGGACAGTTAAGATACACATACCCATTTTAATGGTCTTAACATACATGCTAAACCTGTTTCCCTTTCCTGGCATGGTTATATATATATATATGGTTTGAATGTATAAGGTTGGTTTGCTTGGTTTTACTGGATGGCATTATTTTATCCTTATTCTAAGTTCATACTAGTGTTCACCTACTAACCCATCTTTGGGTGGCTATATCTCCATGCAATGCAAGAACCGCATGTTCTATTCCTCCTATATAGTGATCAAATTTTAGGTTCAACTTTTTCAATTAAAGTGGTGGGCTTCCATCTTACTGGAAGGCTTCATTCCATGTTTATAGATATTTTTACACACTTTGGTTTATTTATGGATATTGGTTTTGGCTATGGTTGGGGACATATCCCAATCGAATATTGGTTTTCTTATGGTTAGAGGCTTTTGTGGAACTACTATGGGTTGATATGGGTGAGATCGATATTGGTGTCAGCCTTAGTATTGGCATTAACATTGGGGCTCATCCTGTTGGGCTAAATTTCTTACTGTTCTATCATCTTTTATTTTGAATTATATATGATTATTATGAAACTTATATGGTTATGGTTCTTGATTATGGTTTGGTTTGGTATTAGTTATTGGTTGGTATTGGATGGTTGGGCTCGTTTGGGTAGTCACAGTTATAGACCTATCCCAATGTCTTGGATTTTACAATAACGCTATCTAGTGATATATTCAAAATTCATCTGACTCAGGATATGTATAGGTTGGTTGGGTTGGGTAACGAAGGTAGTCTCCAGTCCTGGTTGGACTTAGGATGCCCATTACGACAAGGCCCTAGTTTGGTTTGTGTCAGTTTGGGTCATTCAGGATAGATTTCAAGTGGCTCAAAGTAGACAGAAGTGCTATATGGATAGTAGACTTTGTGCCTTGTGATTTAGTATTGGTAATCATGTATTCCTTTGTGTGTCATCCATGAAAGATGTGATGAGGTTTGGGAAAAGAAACACGGTCAGCCCCAAGTATATTGGACCTTTTGAGACTATCCAAAATATTGGGGATGTGGCTTATGAGATAGCATTTCCCCTAAATTTTTATTCTTCAGCGTCATATTTTGGATGAGTCTCATGTTATTCGTTGGAATTTGGTGCAGTTAGATAAGAGGTTTTCTTTATAGTAGAGCCTATCTCAATTCTAGCTAGGGATATGAGATACTTGTAATTTAGAGATATTCCCATAGTTAAGGTCCAGTGGATACATCAACCTATAGATAAGTCTACTTAGAAGGTTGAGTCTGATATGCATAGTACTTATCACCAACTTTTTGCTCATTTATATATTTCTCTTATCTTTAGATCGAGGATGAACTATATTATTAGTAGTGGATGATGTAATAACCTATTTTTTGTGATTTTAGTAAAATATTTATTTCCATATGATTTGATCATTTTACCTCTCCATATGGTTGCTATTTGTGAGGTGTGGGGATGATTGGCGTGATTTCTAATACAGTTCAAAGCGATTTGTGCGAGGTTGTGGTTTTTGATAGCTATAAAGGCTTATTAGTTGACTTCAGTCAACATTTATTGATCTAAATGTCAGACAATAAAACGGACTATGCTAGAAGATTTGGAAGGTCGATTGTAGGTTGGTAATATGGTTGGTGTGGTTTTATGGCTTTTACAACTCATTTTAATCCTTGGTTCACAAACTTGTGAAATTAGATTTCGAAGGCCAACTTTGTGAAAAACAATGTTTTTGTGTCAAATTTGATAGGGTATCATAGTTCAATTACGTTCTCTAGATTTTAAATGAATCTCGAGGAGTTCGTGAAAACTTGGAATTCCTTAAGTCTACGGCTAGTGCACTGCTTAAGTGATATTTTGGTCGCTTAAGTGACCTGGAAGACAATCGTGGGTGTTACTGAAGCAACTTTACCATCGCATAAGCACCAATCGGGTTGCAAACATCACATTTGTATCACATAAGTGTCACCTAGTTGCTTAAGCGATAGCCTCTTAAGTGACCCGGTGATCACTTAAGCAATGCCTGGGTGATATAAATTCCCTATTTTTGCAATCTTTCCCTTTTTTTAAACTTGAGCTTGGGGATTCAAGATTTTGGTGATTTTTTCATTTTTAAAGCTTGGGTAAGCCCCAAATCCTATTTTAATTATTTTCTTTGATACTTGTCATTTAAATCCTTTTAAAAGATGAATTCAAATGTGAAATATGGGGATTTTGGACTGTAAGGCATAAATTTTGGAATTCTTCAATTTAAAAGTCAGTTCCAACCCATTTTTATTGGGATTTCTTCTACGATTTTCTTTAATCATGGGAAACATATTTATGGACTAATTTGAAAACCCATTATGAGGGTCTATTTTGACCCTGACCCAAAAATGGCTAATATGGGTATTGTTGTCTTTCTTTTGACACTAGATTCTATATTTACGTATTTTAGTTGATTCTGGATTCATTCATGAGGTGAAATCTAGGTGTTGAATAGTTGCTTATACTGATTTTCAGTATTTGTGGTAGGTTATGACTTAACTTTCTTCAGACAGGGCTGGGTAGTTAATATTGATATTAAATCATGTTAATGGTTTGAGAACCAATCATGGAAATCACTATTAATATTTTGTTGTGCCCGTGTGGGGGCCTATGTTGTTGTTATTTGGTGGTATTGAGATATTATCTGCTATGTATGACCTTATGGGGTTGTGTATCATGTTTTTGGCCTTATGTACGTATATTTGGTGGTGCCTTTTTGGTGAAAATCCTAAATTGGAATTTATGTGGTATCAATGGCATATTATTAGGTATTTCTCTCTTTTGGCATATAATTTCACCAGATTCATGGATTGTTGGTAATGAGTGTATTTTTGGCTCACAGTTTAGTATATTGATCGGCTTTCAAAATGCTCATTCTGGTTGTTTATGAGAATTGTATCATCAATTATATGCACTTGTGAAACATTGGTACCACTGTGGAAATACTAAAAACACTATCTTGTGACATCTTTATGAACCCTCTATCGAGGGATGTGCCAGAGAGGAGTCATGGGTATTGGTATTAGTTATTAATTGGATTGTATATGGGTTGCAAACCCTCCGTGGGTCCTACCTCTGGAGCATATCTCGGTAGGTGTATATGGAGGTTGTGCAACAACCTCGAGCATCATATCATCATCATCATCATTGCATTATATATATGTATTATGCTCATTCTGTGTTGTATTATTGTCCTTTATGTGATATCATCTATTTGTACACTCTTTCTTATACTTGTATTTGGTATACGTGTATATTTGTGCTTCTTTCTCTAATTTGTCTACAGTACATATGTATATTGTAGACCTGTTAGTGGAGATGGTCAGGGATATTATTTGAGACATTTTCTAATTGCTGGTGATGTGCCTATAGTGAGTATTTTATATGCTTTATTTTCTGCCTTGCTTAATTGGCCTATGATACCTATTGAGTACAAGTAGACCGTATTCACGCCTACTGCGCCCTTTCGGTGTAGATCCAGGTATGACTGTGCCACATGATAGCTGATTTAGGTGGTACTTGGAGTCTATTTGAGGTAGCAGTTGACCTACGCATTATAAGTTGATCTTCTATCTTTCCTATCTAGACTATGTCTGATTTTATACTCAGAGAGAGATTTTGATCTTTCTTTGATTAGCATTATATCTTTGACATTCGAGATATATTTAGTAGCTCTTACAGTGTGACACCAGGTTTTGGAATATTCTTATGGTATTTTTTGTTAAGTACTTCCGCTATTACCATATATGTGTGGTTTCGCTTTATTCTAGAAGTCCTGCCATGTTTGGTATTTATTTCTCATTTTCTATCAGTTTGGGTGATAGGCTTACTTGTCAAGGTTTGTCGCGAAAAGTGCCATGATGACCCTTGGTTATTGGATCGTAACAGTAACATACCATTGCATTTGTCTTATTAATATTCTTCATGTCTTCTCCCTTAAATGTGTTATTATTTTATGCAGAACAACATGAAAGATTTGAAAGATTTATGTACTTTTGGATTCTTCCATGACTATTACAAATATTATGGATGTTGTACTTGGTAGAAGTCGAGGTACATAAAAGGTCTTGATTATGGTCCTAATCCTAATACTATAAAGGCAACACAAAGGAGAATGTATGAGTTAGAAAACTCCCTCAAAAAGGCAAAACTAGAAGTTGCTAGTGCCCAAAATAAGTTACAGAAATGATTAAATGCAAATGAAACTATGGTAGAAAGCCAGCAATCACAAGTACAAGACCAGTAGTAGAAGATTAAAGCACTAAGTTCTCAATTGAATATTGTAGCGTCATGCCAAGAGGAAATGCTTTAGAAAATATGACTTCTTGTTAGCCCATTTCCATCAAGGTTATAAGTAATGAAAATTTATATGATAAGTTCTAGTTAAGATCTCTTTATCAAATATATAAATTATGTAGCACTCACTATCTGACTTTGTTTTGCTTTTAATGATGCAGTGGAGATAGAACTCCATCAGAATGCTAACTTTAGGTATATTTCTATTTTATTTCACCAACTAAAACTCCATGTTCAACGACAATTTATAGTTTATACCAAATATGTTATTATATCATAATAGATAAGTAAATACTTTACATCCTGAAAAAAATGATTAGCGTTGAACATGCACTTTAACGGCTTTATAAGTTAACTAGACAATGTAGAAGTTTGTTCTCTGGCTGTGTTTCTATACTAGTGTGTGTAGTGCAGTCGAGCCTTAAAATGTATGATTTGAAGGGTTAGATGCATAATTAAGTATAGCTATTACAAGAAAAAGTATGATAAGGTTTTAGAATAGGATAAATTGAATTGTACATCATGTTTTAGTTTTTGTTAATGTGATTTATTCATTCTTGCACTTTCGAGAATGGGAATATTGGTATATGAGGTTATTAGATTGCATGACCTACTAATAATGACTTTATTCTTAAAAGATTAGGAGAAAAATTATTCCACAATAGCATTTCCGTGATACCCAAAAATAAAATTTCGTGGTTAATGTAGCTTAAACTTCCAGTTGGTTTATGCAGTTTCTTGTGAAAACTTTTTTTCTGAGATTTTAATGAAGAGGATGAAGTATAGTAAACTAGTAAGCTAGTTGAGCACTGAGAAGAAATTATTAAGAGTTTTTGAAAGATTCCCCTGCGCTTAGGTACTAATAGAAAATTTATCTTAATTGGTTCAAAAGTAGAGTTAAGACAACTGTTTTGATTGATTTTATTGCTTAGTCATGTCTAAAATTTAGGTTTAATTGGAAAAGATCCTTTAGAAAACTTATTAACCTATGGCCTACAATATAACAAAAAATTAGATTACTTAGAAGTTAGCCTTATCATTCTAAGTCTTAAACTAGACATTTATGTTTTGTCTAATTGAAGGCCCCATTAATATTTGTGGTACATTGTTTACATCCCGATACATAGAAGTAACACCTTGTCAAGAAGCTTTCTTGGCCATAAAACTGCTCTAATTTAGCCTCCCGAAGCACTGGAAAATCTATTTGTACATCAACATATTCCAAAATGTTCTTAATGGGTCTATTTGCTGGTAGAGTTGTTAAAATTGGAGTTTTACATTTACTTTTGTTGTAACAAATACAAATTTTATTTTTATTAGTAGTTTTGTTTTTCCTCTCGATAATGTCAGTATCTGTTGCTTCAACAATGCTTACCAATATAGTTTGGTCTTATATTTATCATTTAAAGGAGTCCTTTTGATGCTTTTACTTGATAGTTTTTATCTAGATTTTGGCTTTACGGGTGTTTTATGTTAGGGGAGAGTGCCTTCTTCACTTTCTAATTTTTCATGCTTTATTTTTATTACTTCCCTCTTCTTCTTGCTCATTTTTTCAATGGATTTTAGGAGTATCCACAATGCCCTTTTTCATTCTTACATGTCTGATTCTGGCAGCCAACTAAGGCTTCGGCAAAAGATGGTGTATCACCAGTACAAAGGCAAGGGTACTGGTAAACTCTTTACTCTACACCACCTTTAGATTTTCCACATAATCAGTAACTTCATTTGTAGAAAAAGTGTCAGGTGAAACTCTTTTCTCTTGTACCTGATGAGTACCAATTTTACCCTTCTGAACAACAAGTGTAGTCATATTACAAGAGTTAACCTCAACAGGGTTAACATGAAAGCTTAGCTCACCAGTGAGAGCATCATTAATCTATACTTCCTCCATACTGTCCACCCCATATAAGACCACATAACAAGCCTTTAAACTCCCTCCACACGATCATCTAATAAACCATTAACACTAGCAGCAATGGGGAGAGGGTTGGGAACTGGGAGGATACATACATGAGGGGTTTTGTTGATTATTTAACATTTGAGGATCTTGTTGATGAGCCTGAGTAGTTGTAACACCCCGATTAGCTGAACCGAAATGCTACACGGTGCTCATGGCCCCGAGGGACCATAAGCTAATCCATGACTGATATCTGTACCTGTATACTACAAATCATGATATAATAATGTGGAATACATAAAACTGTAAGGCCATAAGGATCAACTGAATAAAACTATGTGGGTGAAAATACCCAAAACAACTCAATCTGAAAGCTAAGTCTGAACGTAAATCTGAACATAAATCTGAAAGAATCTAAACTATCTGAATAAGGAGTTGAAGAAAAATGTCTCCAACTAACTTAGTAAAACTGAAATGAAGAAATAAATAAATGTATCAAATCATATTGTCCTCGAATCAATGAGGACTCACTGTGTCTCTGCGACTGGATTGCTACCGCCACTGCTGGGCAGGAGCTCGTGTCTCAGAACCTATGGTGTAATATGAAAAGAAAGCACCATAGCGCAAATACGTCAGTACAACTAGAGTACTGAGTATACGAGGAAGGTAGGCTGAACCTAAAGGGTTTCATGCATGAACAACTCTGACTGACTAATATGAACGTGGGAGTGTAAACACACATATATAGAAACTAGGACCGTGAATATGTGACAACATGACCTATAAGCTAATACATAGTTTACTAATAACTGTCATGACTGATATTGAAACTGATAACATGGACGACTGTATCTGGAAGTCCTGTACCTACTAAAATCTGAAGAATGCCCTGAGTTCTTTTATTGAGCTTGATATTGAAACTTTGGGAAGCAGTGTTTAACCGACATGCCCCATTTATGCCGTTATGGCTAAGCTGGGGTCCAATCTCTGCCCTGACTGGAGGGGTATCAATACCGTGCCACGGGTAAGGACAACCTGTGAGTGACCCTTATCTGGCGGGTACTTAATGAGAATGGTGGGAACCCTAAACTGACAGGTTAAGCCACCTCATCAACCCTAATCTGACAGGTTAAGATGTCTCAACCTACACTAGCTACGTAGTTCTGGAACACAAGGATGACTACTAAGAATCACACCCTAATCAGGAGGGTGAGTTCCCATCCTTGGGTTCACTCTGTGCTAACCTCTACTACCATATGGAGGGGCTGGACATGAATAACTGACTGTGCATGACTTAATCTTACTGAATTCTATTGACTAGCGGAATGTTACTGATATCTAATAACTGACTAAGATTATCAGGTTTTCCTGAGTCACATGACTGACTAAAGTCTATGGAATCATAGCTTAAGTTTGGATATCGTGAAACATGACATGGCTCTAGGCACACAACTATAGTTTTCGGGTACAAGTACCTCCAGAACTCGATCGGAGGAAACTGACACACATGACATGACTTGATCAAAAGATTTGAGTCCACAATTCAAAATATCATAAGTAAGGCTTTCATAATAAGAATGATTCTCAACAAACTATCACATGATCGGGAATGCACACAACATGTATATACTTACATGGCTTAAATAACATGGTCATTCCATATCGCAACAATATCATGAGCATCTTGTACAACTTCTTCAATTCAAGACAATAGCATGGACATCACGTTGAACATAAACTTAGAACAAGGAATAGTTATTTAGGACTTATTATCTCATAAAAGCATGATTTCTATTCCCTTAGGAATTTTCACAAACACCTTACATGCACATCTTAGTCATAAGTGGATTCATCAAGATTACAAATATTCAACCACCAATTTCACATATTTATACGTTAAATACCACCATATCCTCACAATAAACATACAAAGATCCCATCTTAGGCATCATCAAACTCCAACCACATGAACATCAACCACCACCAACATAAACATCATAATACAAAATTTAGAAGATGGTTCTTAAGCTTCATGAACGAAAGGAGTCCATGAATCAACTCACGCATACCTTAGAAGGAGGATTCTTGATGATTGACGAAGGAATTTCCTTGAAATTAGATCTTCAATCTTAGTTACGCAACCCTAGCTATTTTTCTCTTTTAGTGCTCTTGGATAATGATCTTTGAGATGATAATAGGGTTGTAATATGTTTAGCAGCTATATTTTTTGTAGGGTTAAGTTTAGGGACGTGTAAGGAGTGTTAAAAGACTTCCTTAAAAGAACTCAAAACGAAGTGTTTTTGGAACTTGGAACTGACTTAGGTGGCTCCCAAGTGATTGCCTAAGCTAGGTTGGGCGGCGACTAACCAATCGCCTATGTTTGGTTGGGCGGTGCCTAACCAATCGCCTATCCTTACTGTATCTCACGAAAATAGGCACAACTTTTTGCTCGGGTATTGGATTAAGGCAAAATTGGTATTGTTGGAAAGATAATTATATTATCTACAATTTGATGGCTCTAAATCATCCAAACCACATTAAGATCGAGTTATACTCGTTCAAAGATGACCCTTCTAAAATCGAACACTAACACTTGATGGATTAAAAAACTCTTAGCTTGTATTACCTTAAGTGACTCATATGAACATGCTTAATGCATCATAAGCTATCCTATCACTAGGATATTCATTGTAAGTCATGTACTCAATTATGAATCGTAGGATAGGAGATTTCATACGTAGGAATACTTATTCATTTCCTAGCTTAGAAACATGCGGGGTATTACAATATCTCCCCCTTGGGAATATTCATCCTCGAATGAGAATTTACTGAGAAGGGATACAAGACAATAGACCCTAAACTGAACATGAAGAACTACAACTTGATCTCATGACTGACATGCTAAACATACTGAATTAGTGCATATCTGATGCATGGAAAACTGACACATGAATACATGACTGAGTATGAAACGGTTAATAGGTACCAAGTTTATATTGGAAACATGAACGTGAAACTGAATAAGATTAAGGAGAACTATTACCTTGAGCTTGATCTGAATTAGCAGGGAAGAGGTGAGGATACTTGGTACACATATCTTCTTCTGCTTCCTAAGTATCTCCCTCATGGGACTAATTTTGCCAAAGAACCTTGACTAGAGGGACTTCTTTGTTCCTTAATCTACAAGTCTGATAATCTAAGATTTGGAATGGAATCTCTTCATAAGAGAGGATGTTCTGAATATCGATGCTCTGAATAGGGATAACAACTGCTGGGTCACCTATTCACTTCTTTAGCAAAGAGATGTAGAAGACTGGATGGACTGAGGCCAGATCTGAAGGCAACTCAAGCTCATAAGCTACCTTGCTAAAGCGACAAAGAATTCTGAAGGGACAGACATACCGGGGACTGAGTTTCCCTTTCTTGCCGAACCTCTTCACTCTCTTCATGGGAGAGATCTTAAGATAGACATAGTCATTGACCTCGAACTCGAGATCCTTTCTATGAACATCTGCATAGGACTTCTGTCGGCTCTGAGAAGCTCGGAGTCTCTCTCTGATCAACTAAACTTTCTCTAAGGCATCAAATACTAAGTTAGGACCTATGATTGAGGCCTCACTAACTTCGAAACAACCAATCGAATATCTACATCTCCTACCATAGAGAGCTTCGAATAGAGCCATCTGAATACTAGAATGATAGCTATTGTTGTATGCAAACTCAATCAAAGGCAAGTGGTCATCCCAACTTCCCTTGAAGTCAATTGCACACGTCCTTAGCATATCTTCAAGAGTCTGAATGGTCCTCTCTGCATGACCATCTGTCTGCGGATGAAATGTTGTGCTGAGATGGACTTGGGTACCTAGACCCTTTTGGAACGCTTTCCAAAAGTGAGAAGTGAACTGGGTACCTCTGTGTGATATGATAGATAGCGGAACACCGTGTAACCTGACTAACTCCCTGATATAGAGCTTGGCATAATCCTTGGTGGGATAAGAAGTACGAACAGGAAGGAAATAAGTTGACTTGGTCATTCTATCTATAATGACCCAGACTGAATCATGCTGATGACTAGTTCTAGGTAAACCCATCACGAAGTCCATGTTAACTTCTTCCCACTTCCAAGTAGGAATGGTGAACTCTTGCATGGAACCACTAGGTTTCTGATGCTCTATCTTAACCTACTGACATTAGAGCACTTATCCACAAACTCTGCAACATCTCTCTTCATCCTACTCCACCAATAGATCTCCCGCATGTCGTGGTACATCTTAGTGGCCCTGGATGAATAGAGTATCGTGCACCATGCGCTTCTGCAAGAATTCGCTACCTCAATTCATCTACACCTGGAACACATAGACGACCCTAACAACGATGAAGACCATCTCCCCCTTAGGAGAAAATCTTGACTTTCTGATTCTAAATTGACTCTTTGAGCTTAACAAGGCTAGGATCCCTGTCTTGTTTCTCTTTCACCTCGGAAACTAGAGATGAATCTGAACTACTATGAATACATACACCACCCTCTGAAGAATCGACTAAGCTAACGCCTAGTCTGGCAAGCTGATGGATTTCCTGAGCCATCTTTTTCTTACTATCCTTAACGTGAGAAATACTACCCATGGAGAGTCGACTGAGAGCGTCTGCCAAAACATTGGCCTTGACTGGATGATAAATAACACTATGTCATAATCCTTCAAGAGCTCTAACCACCTTCTCTAGTGAAGATTGAGATCTTTCTGGGAAAATACATACTGGAGGCTTTTATGGTCTGTTAAGACATATACATGAACTCTATAGAGATAATGCCCCTAAATCTTTAAGGCAAAAACTACCGCTGCTAACTTAAGATCATGAGTAGGATAATTCTTCTCATGTGGCTTTAACTGTCTGGAGGCGTAGGCTATGAACTTACCATGTTGCATGAGGACACAACATAAACCCACTCTAGATGCATTACAATAGACTACAAAACCATCTGAACCATCTGGAATAGCTAGAATTGGAGCTGAGGTGAGTCGAGTCTTCAACTCTTGAAAGCTCTTCTCTCGCATGAATCTGACCACTGAAACTTAATCTTCTTCTAGGTCAATCTTGACATGGGAGATGCAATAGAAGAAAATCCCTCGACAAACCATCTGTAATCGCCAGCCAAACCCAAGAAACTCCTAATATCTGATGGAGATACGGGTCTGGGCCAATTTCTTACTGCCTCAGTTTTCGGAGGATCTACTTTAATGCCATCACCAAAAATAATATGGCCAAGGAATGCTAATGATCTTAGCCAAAATTCGCACTTGTTGAACTTAGCGAATAACTGGTGATCCCTGAGAATCTGACGAACAATCCTGAGATGGTCTGCATGATCACGCTCTCTGCGAGAATAGACCAGAATATCATCTATAAAGACTATGACAAACATGTCCAAGTACTGATTGAACACACAGTTCATCAAATCCATAAAAGCTGTAGGGACATTGGTAAGACCAAATGACATGACTAAAAATTCAAAGTGACCATACCAAGTACGAAAAGTTGTCTTTGGAATGTCACATTCTCTAACTCTGAGCTATGATAGCCTGATCTGAGGTCTATCTTGGAGAAGTAACTGGCACCCTAAATTTGGTCGAATAGATCATCAATCCTGGGAAGAGGATATCTGTTCTTGACCGTGAGCTTGTTGAGTTTACGATAATCAATACACATCTTGAGAAAACCATCTTTCTTGCACATGAATAACACTGGCGTACCCCATGGGGAAATGCTGGGTCTGATAAATCCTTTATCTAAGAGATCCTTTAACTGATCTTTCAGTTCCTTTATTTTTGCTGGTGCCATTCTGTATGGAAGAATAGAAATAGGTTGAGTATCCAGAAAAAGGTCTATGCCAAAGTTTATTTCCCTTTCGAGAGGAATGCCTGGAAGATCTTCAGGAAAGATATTTGAGTATTCATTAACAATAGGGACTGTTTCAAGGATGGGAGATTCAAAACTGTAATCTTTAACATGCACAAGATGATACACACACCCCTTAGAAATCATTTTCCTTGCCCGAAGGTAGGAAACAAGTTGACCCCTGACACGAACTTGCTCTTCTTAGCTCTATTGTCTATAACCACATGAGGAGCATACCTGGATAGCTGAGAAAATATGAGAGAGTACTCCCTAACCATCATATTCCCTGCTTGAGGTTGATGAACTCAAGAACTTTGGATTCCCTTAGATCTTGGGGAAAGAATCTGTCTAAAAAGGTCGTGACAAATTCCTCCTACTCAATAGGACCTGTATAATCTAACCTCTCAGACTTCCACTGTTTGTACCAATCATGAGCAACATTCTATAACTGGCAGCTGGCTAACTCAGTACTCTCAATAGAAGTAACACCTATGAAGTCAATAACCTTCTGGACTTGGTCAATGAACTCCTGAGGGTCCTCATAAGACTTAGACCCATGGAAAGATGGAGGGTTCATCCGGGTGAAGTCCCGAACCCTAGCTGCTTTGGGATTGGCCACTGGATTGGACGAAATGACTGGTAGACATTTATTCTGTGTAGCCATGGACTCAGCAAGTGTGGTAAATGCGGCTCTAAACTCCGCATGGGAAACATGTTCGCCCAAAGGATCTTTGGGCTGAGGAGCTGACTGGTTTATTCTCTTTGGGGCCATGGTTTGGAAAAAGAGAACAATGGATTAGACTTAGAGTTTAACTTGTGATTATGCTCACTAGCATGACATGAATAATAAAGAAAGGGGACTATTTCTAAAATATCTTATAGCCTCCCGCACATAAATGTGGCGCGCAACACACCCATGTACAGGACTCTACTAGATGTGGCTTTTAGACTTCCTAGGACTCTATTGAACCTTAGGCTCTAATACCAAGTTTTTAACACACCGATTCGCTGAACCAAAATGCTACACGTGCTCATGACCCTGAAGTACCACAAGCTAAGCCATGAATGATATCTATACCTGTATACTGAAAATCATGATATAATAATGTGGAATACATAAAACTATAAGGATATAAGGTTCAACTGAATAAAACCATGTGGGTGAAAATACCCAAAACAACTCAATCTGAAATCTAAGTCTGAACGTAAATCTGAACATAAATCTGACCATAAATTTGAAAGCGTCTAAACTATCTGAATAAGGATTTGAAGGAACATGTCTCCAAATAACTTCGTAAAACTAAACTAAAGAAATAAATAAATATATCAAATCATATTGTCCTCGGATCAATGAGGACTCACTGTGTCTCTGCGATTGGAATGCTACCGCTACTTCTGGGTTGGATCTCGTGTCTCGGAACCTATGGTGTAACATTAAAATAAAGCACCATAGTGCAAATGCATCAGTACAACTGGAGTACTGAGTATACGAGGAAGGTAGGCTGAACATAAAGGGTTTCATGCATGAACAACACTGACCGACTAATAAGAATGTGGGAGTGATAATACACATATATAGAAACTAGGATCGTGAATACGTGATAGCATGACCTGTAAGCTAGTACATAGTTTACTTATAACTATCATGAATGATACTAAAATTGATAACATGGACGACTATATCTGACAGTCCTGTATATACCAAAATCTGAAGAACGCCCTGAGTTTTTTAATTAAGACTGATACTGAAACTGTAGGAAGTAGTATTTAACCGATATGCCCCATGTATGTCGTTATGGCTAAGCTGGGGTCCAACTTCTACCCTGACTGGAGGGGTGTCTATACCATGCCACGGGTAAGGACAGCCTGTAAGTGACCCTTTTCTGGCGGGTACTCAATGAGAGCGGTGGGAACACAAAACTGATGGGTTAAGCCAACTCATCAACCCTAATCTGATGGGTAAGATGTCTCAACCTACGCTATCTATGTAGTTCTGGAACACAAGGATGACTACTAAGAATCACACCCTGAACTGGCGGTTGAGCTCCCATCCTTGGGTTCACTCGGTGCTAACCTCTACTCCCATCTGGAGGGACTGGACATGAATAACTGACTGTGCATGACTTAATCTTACAGAATTCCATTCACTGGAGGAATGTTACTATATCTAATAACTGACTAAGATCATGAGGTTTTCCCGAGTCACATGACTGATTGAAGTATGTGGAATCATAGTTTGAGTTCAGATATCGTGAAACATGACATGGCTATAGGCACACAGCTATAGTTTTCGGGTACAATACCTCCAAGACTCGATAGGAGGAAACTGACACACATGACATGACTTGATCATAAGATTTGAGTCCATAATTCACAATATCATAAGTAAGGCTTTCATAAGAAGAATGATTCTCAACAAACTATCACATGATCAGGAATGCACACAACATGTATATACTTGCGTGGCTTCAATAAAATAGTCATTCCATATCGCAACAATATCATGAGCATCTCGTACAACTTCTTCAATTCAAGACAATAGCATGGGGATCACGTTGAACATAAACTTAGAACATGGAATAGTCATTTAGGACTTATTATGTCATAAAAGCATGATTTCTATTACCTTAGGTATTTTCACAAACACCTAACATGCACATCTTAGTCATAAGTGGATTCATCAAGATTACAAATATTCAACCACCAATTTCATAAATTTATACATTAAATACCTCCATATCCTCACAATAAACATACAAAGATCCCATCTTAGGCATCATCAAACTCCAACCACATGAACATCAACTACCAACAACATAAACATAATAATAAAAAATTTAGAAGATGATTTTTGAGCTTCATGGACGAAAGGAGTCCATGAATCAAGTCACGCATACCTTAGAAGGAAGATTCTTGATAATTGACGGAGGAATTTCCTTGAAATTGGACCTTCAAGTTTAGTTACACAACCGTAGTTATTTTTCTCTTTTAGTTCTCTTGGATAATGATCTTTGAGATTATAATAGGGTTGTAATATGTTTAGAATCTATATATTTTGTAGGGTTAAGTTTAGGGACGTGTAAGGAGTGCTAAAAGACTTAATTACCCTTAAAATAACTCAAAACGGAGTGTTTTTGGCACCTGGAACTGACTTAGGTGGCGTCCAAGTGATTGCCTAAGCTAGGTTGGGTGGCGCCTAACTAATCACCTATGTTTGGTTGGGCGGCGCCTAACCAATCGCCAATCCTTACTGTCTCTCACGAAAATGGGCATAACTTTTCGATCGGGTATTGGATTAAGGCGAAATTGGTATCGTTGGAAAGCTAATTCAATTATATAAAATTTGGTGGGTCTAAATAAGATAAAATACCACATTAAAATTGAGTTATACTCATTCAAAGATGGCCCTAGCATAATTAAACACTAAAACATAATGGATTTAAAAACTCTTAGCTTGTATTACCTTAAGTGACTCATATGAACATGCTTAATGCATCATAAGCTATAATATTACTAGGATATTTATTGTAAGTCATTTACTCAAGTGTGATTCACAGGGTAGGGGATATCATACGTCGGAATACTTATTCAGTTCCTAGCTTAGAAACAAGTAGGGTATTATAGTAGTACTTGGATCTATATACCTTTTGTTGTTGATGATGATAAAGTTGTTGTTATTGTTGCTCTTTTTTCCTCTTTTCTCTGGTTTCACCATTATTCTTGGTATTGATCTAGTACATTTTCTTTTTTTCTGATTTGTGCTCTTTAGTGCAGGTGTGATTTGGTTCAATTGAGCTGTTGTGTCAATATTGTTGTCTCCATTGCCTTGCACTTGATCATTACTACTTTTTGCAGCTTCTTCTAGTATCTTCTTTTAAATTCATCATCCCTTTTCTTTTGATTATCATCATTAATCTTAATTTTTTCTCTTTTCCACAGGTATAAAAGTGAGAGTTGAATGAAGACTAATTGCCAGATCAACACACTATTGATTCTTTGGAAGAAAGCTCTACATATATGTCTTAGTTTATTATAGGAGTAATATTTTGTACTATATTTTAGTTATGTTTTCTTTGTAATTGGACTTGTTTTACTTTTATTTTCTCTGTGAGGAGATAGTACCTTAGTACAATTTTAGTTTTCTAAATCGTATGATTGTGGGTGAATTTTATCGTTATCTGGCATGTTTTATAATACTATTTTCAATTTATTCAATTCTAATTTAAAAAATAATATCAACATAAATAATTAAGCATTTTCCCAAAGTTTGTAATTAGTGACAAAAGATTTTATTATCAAAGATAACTTTTAGCAATAATTAAATTAAACTTTTCAAGACAAATACTTTTGTCCCAAAATAAACTAGTTTGTCATAAGTTTGACTATATTTAGTGACAAATGTATTTGTCTTAGTATCCTCTTTTGTATTTGATATAAATTAATTTTGTATTTTATGACATTCGTAATTATCACTAATTATAATAATTGAGTGACGATATACCGTAAGCAAAAATCATTATTTTTAGTGACAAAATTATAGATTTAACTACAAAATTTATAAACATTATTAGAATAATAAATTTATCACTAATTCATACATTTAAGGACGAAAATATTTGTTGTATATAAAACGTTGACAATAGTGACAAATATATATTTGTTCAACTACGAAATATATATAACTCTAGAGATAATTGTTGTTGTTGCTAATTGAACTAAATAATTAGAAATGATGAAATTTTATCGATATTAGTAAATTTTTAGTGACAAGATCATATCATCAACTACAAAAAAATTATAGTTTATGACAAATAGATTTGTCACAAATGTTATACATTTCGGGACGAATTCCTTTTTTGTAACTAATTTAACATTTTAGTGATAAAACACTAAATCATATTTGTATACTTTTAGTGATCCACTTTTGGAGACTATTGATTGACGAAATTTTTTTTATCACGCTAAATTTTTTGTGATGAAATATGACTTATATATGAGAAAAGTATTCGTCCCTGATAATCAAATTTGTTGTAGTCAGATTAAGATATAAGTGCATATAATGGACTAGAGAAGTTGCGTATTATTCAAAACATAAAAGAACATCTACACTTCGTCCGTTCAGTACATATGAAATGTATCAACACAAGAAGTTCAAATATTACCACTCCCATAATTAAGATCAAATTAAATTTAATCTTGTGCTATAGTTATCTAAATGTTTGCCGCACTTCACCATTGATTGTGAATATTAATTTATAACTTATAAGAACTGATAATTTCAATCTTCCGTGCATGAGTTAAATAAATTAATAAAAAATCATCTACTATATATGTAAATGACACACATTTTCAAACAATGATCTATTCAAATAAAGACTTAAATTAAGTAAATAAAAGAAATTGTCCTTACATGGGATCAAAACATAATACTACAACATAAATCACATAGTTAGTAGTATATCATAACAATCTCCCACTTAGACTGATAACCATGCACTCACAACTCTAACACTCATTTTTTCCACATGCTTATCAAAAATATTTTGGGTTAAGCCTTTTGTAAATGGGTCCGCCAAATTATTCTACTTTAACTTAATCTTCAAAACTCTCACATCACTCCTTTGAGTAATATTTCAAATTATGTGATATTTTCTCTCAATGTGCTTACTAATTTTATGGATTCTCTATTCTTTCGAGTTTGCAACTGTATCACTATTGTCACAATAAAATATGATTGATGCTTGAACTAATGGAACCACTCCATGCTCTTTTCAAAAGTTTTCATGCCAAACAACCTCTTTAGTTGCCTCAGAGGCATCTACACATTAAGACTTTGTGATGGAATCAACAACATATAATTGGTTGATTTTCCTCTAAACTATGGCTCCACCTCTTAGAGTAAACAAATATCTTGAGGTAGGTGTTTTAGAATAATTATCTGACTTGAAGTCTTAGTATGTATACCCAATAGGTACCAGTTCTCCAAAGTGAAAAATAAGCATGTAATCCCTAGTCCTTTAGAGGTGCTTGATTATATACTTAACTGTAGTCCCAATGTTGTCTTGGATAAGAATAAAATTTCCTAACCATGCCTATAACAAAGTCAAATTAGTTCTAGTACATAACATAGCATACATGAGACTCCTTATAATAAAAGCATAAGAGACCACCTTAATTCTCTATATCTCATTGATCATTTTGGGTGATTGGTCCTTTGATAGATAATTCCATTCTATAAAGGAAGGAATTCCTTTTAGGAATTTTGCATGCTAAACCTTGCAAGAATAGTGTCGGTATAAAGTGATTGAGGTAAGCCTAATATCCATTCTTTGTAATCTCGCATGAGAATGATCCTAAGGATATGAGCTACTTCTCCCAAGTGTTTCATATCAAAATGTGAGGACAACCTCTCCTTACAAGAATTCAACATTCTCACATTATTTTCTATGTGAAAAATATCATCAATGTACAAAATAAAAAAAGTTACTTTGACTCCATCCTATTTCATGTATATGCATGTATCGCTTTTATATTTATCAAAAGAAAAAGTCTTTATCAAATTGAAAGACGAGTATTCCATTCCGAAATGTCTCTTTAAATCTAAAAATGAATTTCTTCAGTCTACAAACATGTGTTTATCGCCTCTTTTTCTGAAATCTTCTGATTGTGACATATAAATGTACTCATCAAGAATTTCATTTATAAAAGTCGTATTAACATTTTTTTTTTTATCAAATTTCATAATCATAATGATCTTCAATGGATAAGAGAATCCTAATATTTAAGCATGGATATCGGTGAAAAGGTTTCCTCATACTCAACTCCTTTAATTTGAGTGAACCCTTTCGCAAAAAACCTAACCTTAAAAATTTATATTTTTCATCCACGCCTCATTTTTTTCTTGTAAATCCATATAAAACAAATGGGTTTGACCTCCATAGTTAGTTCTACAAGACCCTAGACTTGATTAGAGTACATAGACTCTACTTCAGATTTCATAGAAATAATTCATATTTTAGCAACTTTATCTTGTAGTGCTTTGACATAATTAAGGGGTTATATTTTAGGTTCTTCAAAAATTCTATAATTCTCCCAAGATATCAAACATATAGGCTTTCTAATAACTCTTCCACTACCTGATCCGCTATATCTTGAACTATGGTTTGAAAATCATGGACATTTTCCACAATAATTGCAGGTTGCTCAACATTACTCCCACTACTTTGAGGTAGCGAGATGTCAGGATTTTACTCAAGTGCAACCTCTTGCGCAACTTATTGCCTATTGACATTTCTCCCACTACATGATCACAATGGTATATTACTAATAGTTTGAGGAGTTCATTCTTGCATTTGATTAATCATCATTCTATTGCTCAATCCTGTAAAACAAGTTTACCACTAGGAACATGGTTCATTAAATTGTCCTCTTTTAGAAATCTAAATTTTTTTTAGACAATTATCTTTTGTCCTTAGGAAAATAAAATAAACTACTTTCATCTTTTTAAATGTCCAATAAAAACCCACACTTCCATCTTAAAGTCCAATTTATTAGTTTTTATTTTTAGCACATGTGTTGGATAATCTCAAACTCAAATATGTTGCAGACTAGTCTTGAGCCTACTCCACAATTCTTATGGGGGTATAAGTACTGACTTTAAATGAATCAAGTTTAGAATATAATTTGCACTTTCTAATGCACACCCCTAAAAGGAAAAGACAAATATGAATAACTTAACATTGATCTAACCATTTTCATAGGAGTTCTATTTCTTTGTCCTGCCACAAAATTTTACTGTCATATAACTTAAGTAGAATATTAAAATGTAATTTCTGATTTGAATAGGTACTAAATGAATTTCGTAGAAAGGCATTCACCACCACAATCAAATTGTAATGTTCTAATAAATTTGTTATGTCGCTTTTTCATTTTTATCTTAAATTCTATAAATTTTTTAAAGCATTCAGATTTATAGTACAACAAATAAATATAGTTGAGTAATCATATCTGAAAGTCATAAAATACTCAAAACCATTTATTGGTTGTATATTCATAGGACAACACAAATAAGAATGAATTAATTTCAATTTTGACCGGTTCTATTTTCTTTGGAAGGGAATGCTGTCTTGTTCATTTATCCTTTCAAACAGAATTCACAAGTTGGAAATATCTCCACTTTTAATGAAATCAAGGGTCTATTAGAAATCATTTGTGAAATCCTATTTATCTTTATATGACCTAGACGTAAGTGACATAAGTAAGTTTCACTCAATTCTAAAACATGTTTTATTTTATGTAATCGGTTATTCTTATTAATTTTTATTAAATTTAGAAAGTTATGAGACACATCAAATAAAAATAGATCATGTAGTACTGGAGCGTGAATTATGAAATGCTTACTATACTTAATAATTGCAGAATTGTTTTCAAATAAACATTAAAACTAGAATCTATTATTCTGGGAATAGAAAGCAAATTCCTTTGCATAAAAGCTACATAAAGATATTGTTTAAAATCAAAGTTCTAGAACTATTGAATGAAAAGAAAATATTTCTTATAGCTAAAGGCTGGTGCTGGATCCACATTTGCTTGAAACATGCAAACTTCATTCTCATTTAGGGCACGCTTTCTAAGACCCCTGCAAAGGATTTTAAATATGATTAGTGGCTCCCATTTCTATAGCACAAAATAGGGTAGAAATAGTCACTAAAAAATTTCAATGACATTTAAAGAAGAAGTACCTTATTTGTCTAGTTTTGCTACGAAACCTGGGCATTGTTTCTTTGTTTACTAGGTTGTTCGTAATGATAAAAATTTTCCTTAATGTTGGCATACCACTATTTGCACCGCTAGATGCCAAAACCTTACTGGACTCCTTTTGGCTTAAAAGACGAAGTTAAAGGTTTGTCAACCATTAATACAATAGCAGGCTTGATGATGGATTTTGCTGCTTGTAATTCATTCACTAGTTTTGCATGGGATAAGTCTATCTTATTCATTTTATGGTTTAAGTAAAGCTACTGAAAACTATCCTGCAGAGTCTATATGACCATCTATTTCTAAGATTCCTTATCAATAAATGCATAAAGAATTTCTAGTTCGATATATAGACTCGTCATCTTTAGAACATATTCCTTTGATAATTCTTCACCCATTTTTGTGGTCAAGAGGGATTTCATGTCCTTCTACTTTGAAGTATGATTCTACTCACAAAACATCTCTTTGAGAGATTCGAACATAATCTTGCCATCTTGCCACAAGACTAATGTTAATGTTGTAAGACATTTGCCACAGAGTCAAGAATACAACATCTTGCCATCTCATTACCCCTTACCTACTTACCATAGGCATTGATCTCATCAGTGGGATCTACAGGCTTTATAGGGAATTCCTCACCCAACATAAATTTAAAATCTTTAGCAAGAAGAATAATATCTATATTTCATTTTTAGTCTACATATTAGGTCTTTTAAGTTTATTTTGGTCCAGGATTGATGTTTGAGAATTGAAAGAAGACATTGTTAATGTGTTATAGAAACTAAAAGAGAGAAAAATAGAAAAATATTTCTTTATCATTCAAACCTATTTTGAGTTTTGAAACTTACTAATAAAACTTCATATTTTTAGAAATAGAATCTTCACTTAATCTTTAATTAATTGTCTGAACATGATTTAAGAAAGCTGAAATTCTTTTGCATTTTAAACTCAAATTGTTACCTAAAAATAATTTAATTAATTGAACTTATATATGTATTTGATTTTATCTTGCAAATCAAATACATATATATTGCTATTTAGGGTAATTAGCAAAATATTGCTATGTGTCTTCTAATTAATGGACTAGTTTGTTATTTCTAAACTTTTCCTATTTTAATTAATGGAATGTACAGGAATTTATAGAGTGGTGGGTCCAAACCACTCATTAAATGCTTTCAAATTTTAATGACGTACGTTTCAACCTCAGAATGTTCTCTTTTAATAAAATTAGAAAACGGTCTATTCCTCTAAAGAGTGCTTTAACTCTAATTTACAGATCCAAAATTTAAATCCCCATAATAATTATACAAAAGATTCACATTCTAAAATTGTTATTATATCGACTGCCAACATTAATTTTCATAAAAAAGGTTTCAACAGATAGATTTGAAAAGTAAGACCTGTTTTGAAAATTCTAAAAATCAACAAGATGGAGGTAAATATGCATCTTTCTCTGATACCAAATGTAACTGATAACATAGAAATAGCCCAGCAGAAATTAAGAATAGACATACCTCTTTCCATTGATATAGAGATGTAGCAGTCCTTGATGGCATCAACATTCATTCGGTGAGTCTTCTGAGAACTCAACCTCACTTTTAGATGGTGTGAATTTTTTTAGACAAGATTGCACTTAGGTATCAGAACTAGAGATGGCATATATATAATTTTTCCACCATAAAGAGCAATTGGGTAGTTCTTTTAGGTAAGGGTGAGTGGTTCCAAATATAGAGGTTACGAGCCATTTCAATTTCAAATTATGCCAACTTCTTTCACTATCAACAGTTTCCATAAGAAGCTTTAAGGATTGTAATCAATAATACCATGAAAAAAATGGATGTCCAAAATAGATATTCATCTTGATTATTAGCTACTATGGAGTGGATTGCTAGATGAGGTGTAGCTATAGATCTCTATGCAACTCTTCATTTTTTAGTGTGAATTAGTTAGAGTAGTCCGTAAGCAATTATTTAAATGGTAGGACATTGGAAAGAACTAACTTATCATCGTCTGAATGCTCCATAAAAGTGGAGCATCAATGCATAAAATGGTCATAACTATTGTCAAACACCACATGTAGAGTGCAGGGATCTTTTCAAAAAAATTAAGCTTGTTCAACTCTTGGTTAAAATATTAGTTCAAGAAAAATGTATGCAAGAGCGAGTTTATATCCTCGACTTACCATTTAAATGAAGAAGATGAACTTTTATCCCGAATGCATGAGTAAATGTTTACTAGTTCTTGATTTTTTTTCCAATTCTAGTTTTATTCGACTTCAATTCATTACTTTGTTTTTTACCAATTTATGATCAAATAATCCTATGAGAGCAAGTTAATTAATCGGGAGAGAATTGATTGTAAGACGAATAAAATTTGAGTTCTCAAAAGCAAGGGTGAATCTAGTAATTTAGGATAAAATGAGAACAAAAGGATAATTTTTTGTTTACTAATAAATCTTAAAATGTAAATGAATAAACTATAGAATTTTCAAAATAAGTGTGACCAAGACAAAAACAACAATAGACCCAGTGTATTCCCACAGAGTGAGATCTGGGGAGGGTAAAATATACGCAGTCCATATTGCTACCTCTGAGGAAAGAAAGAAGTTATTTTCGATAGACCCCAACATACACATACATATATATATATATATATATATATATATATATATATATATATAATATAGAATTTTCAAGATAAGTGTGACCAAATATAGAATTTTCAATATGAATAATTTTCTATTTACTTATCTTTTATTTAAAAATTAATTACATTAGAAATTAAAGGAAAAACAATCAAACTTTTGTTACTGTTTTTCCATTCTAAATTATTGTAATCTCATAATGGATTCTCTGGATAAGACTCGCATAAAATAACATAGTGAGTCTAGCTTAGCTTAACATATAATTTTGGCTAGATCGCATTGTATAAGATCACTTATTACAGTAGTCTATAAGCTTCCTAGCCCTTTCTCTCACTCATCAAATTTTAGCTCTCTCAACACTATTCTAGAAAAACTCTCTGATTGGCTTTGACAAAAATTCATCCCTGAGAATTCACTAATGAGCTGCAATTGAGGTGAACTGCTTGGAAAATAAAACTGTCATTTTTCTTAGTTAATTGATTCACCGTCAATTAATTTTGCTTCCTAATAAATGTATGATCGGCTTATAAGTGCCTAAATTTGTTCTAAATAATTGTGGAAACAGATATTAAAGTTTTATATTGTTATAATGGAAACATTTTTAGTTTATTTACTCATTTGGACCTACAACAAGACATTGCAAGCGTTTTTTTTTCCTTTTTTTATTGGTTTATAATAATGGTGATTTTAAACTTAGCATATTTTCTTGAGAAGGAACCAATTTATTTATTTATTTTAAAATTCAACAAATTTTTGTGCTCAGTTTGGCAATGTTATTGACTTTTCAGATTAAGAGTGAAATTCTCTCTCTCTCTTATATGTGTGTATATATATATATATACACACACCCCACAGTGTTGGGGGTTCGAATCCTTTCTCACCCACAACGGTCAAAAAGGGAAGTACCTTTCACTTCGGGGGTAGGAAATTTATGATCGGAATAGTGAACCAAAAGCTATAGAACTTGGGTGTGGGTCTTTAGTCTAAATGGAATGACTTTTCTTTTTCTCTTTTTATTTATCGTAAATGGGGAAATCATTATACATTGTATGCCCGATCAACATATTGTTTTGTTTTACGTTCCGTAACTCTTCCTCAGTCATGCTTGGGTAGAATAGCAGAGCAAGTATTAGCAACATAATAAGAAAGCCTTCCTCGTCATTAATATCTTTGCTTGCGGCAATTGTGACCTCTCGGGAGAATCGATGACTGCATGAAAGATGCAATGCTAGTACATCTGAAACATATATATACTATAATCTATAATATATTAAAAGTGTGAAGGTCCTTAGAAAAGTTATTTGAAGTTTTCACCCTTCATTAAAACACACTGTAATAGACAAAATTGTTATTTACTATTTTATTTAAATTATTATTTAATTATTTTTATAGTTTTAGGACTTTTAACTCAACAAAAATTTTAATAAGAAAAAAACCCTAATTTGAGTCTATATATGTATTTATTAGGGACACAAAACGTGTTTCCATGGAATTTCATACTTCTCGGCTAAAAAAGATGACAATCTGATGAAAATCAATATTATATTCTTCGAATTTGAGTAATAACAACATTAGGTTAGTATGTTAATTCGTTCTTATTTTGCTATTAATTTACTAATTATTTTTAAGTGTACTTTTTTCTTTAATTCTGATGTTATTTATTTTATTGTAGTCCAAAGAAAGTAGAGATAAAAAGTAAGTCAAATCAGTTTTTTATTTTTTCTTTTTGAATCTATGATAGGTGAGTCAAATATTAAAGTTTACATCATTTTTTTTTGATGATTTTTATGTCTCTCTCGGCTTTTGATCATCTAGGTCACTAATCTTATTCATAATATTATTATTAAGATTTTATTTTTATTCTTTTGATCTATGGTAGGTGATATTCAAATACCTCTGCTTTTGATCTCTATTGTAATTAGATGTTCGCGCCTATGTTGAAGTTAAACAACAAGATAAGAATTTTAAGTTTCTCTTTTTGTACATGCAAGTTTCATATTTTTTTCCTTGATCGATAATTGTGTCTCTTTCAGGTTTTAAAGTTGACTGCTACAAAAATCTTGCATGTATCATATTTTTTTCTGCGTTAATGATTATCTCACTCATTTGTCTCTTTTTCAGGTTTTTAGATTAGATTCTGATCTTCATCAGCTCACTTTTTCTCCTTGTTCTATTTTTTAGGTTCTCTTGGTGATCAGGTGTAATACCCCGAAAATCCAAACCACTATTAAACCCATGTACAAGCACATGCATAGTACATCATGATTCTTTTATAGTTTTATGATTAAGTTAGATGTACATTAAGACTTCAAATAACTCCCAGCTATCAGACGAATCAAAACATTCCTAACCGATTGAATTCTTGAGAAGGATATTGATATAGTTAACTTCAAACGAGCATATCTCTTATTATACTTGGAATTTTTGAGATCATGACCTATCAACAGATAGATAATTGAATTATATTTCCAATTATACCAACTTATCCTAAATCCAATATTGGAGCAAAGAGTTATTCCTATTTTACTCCAGCATGTTAGTATGGAAACAGTGTGACGACATTCGTGGTAGCTTACCACATTTGTGATGCCCTATCATGAAGGTCGTTAGCCTTAGGAAAAAACCAGCCACTAAGTGATGACCTTCATGGTAGCTTACTACATTTGTGATGCCCTATCACGAAGGTCGTCAGCCTTAGGCAGAAACCAACTTTTAAGTGACGACATTCATGGTAGCTTACCACATTTGTGACGCCCTATCACGAATGTCGTCAGCCCTAGGCAGTATCCAACTTCTGTGTGACGACATTTTTGGTGGATTACCACATTTTTGATGCCATGTCACAAATATCATCAGCCTTAGGAAGAATCCAGCTTCTGTGTGATGATATTTTTGACGGCTTACCACATTTTTGACACCATGTCACAAATGTCGTCAGCCTTAGGAAGAATCCAGCTTCTGTGTGATGAAATTTTTGATGGCTTACCACATTTTTGATGCCATATCACAAATGTCGTCAGCCTTAGGAAGAATCCAGCTTCTACGTGACGACATTTTTGATGGCTTGTTATATTTTTGGTGCCTTGTAACAATTGTCGTCAGCTATTATTTTCAGCAACTGAGAATTTATTTCATAAGGGTATTTTGGTATTTTTACTTCACTTCCCACGACTTATAACCCTTAAGGAACGTATTATCTTCCATTTTCTTTAGTTCAAAAATCTCAGAAAGCTCTCTCATACACTTTCAACCACAAGATTAGAATTTTCTCTCAAGATTATCTCCTCAGGAACAAGAACATTCTTTCCCAAAGGGATTAAAGCCTAGTCAAGAAAAATCAAGGGCAAGCCTAAGTAATTCTTCAAGAACCTTTAGAAACATTATATCTCTTTCAAGATTCAATCATTAAGGTATGCATAGTGTTCATCTATGGATCCAATCTGTTCATAGAGCTCAAGAACTATGTTTTAAGTATTATTTTGTAAACGTTTTGTGGTGATATGAGTATCTACATATTGACGATTGTTGTTTAAGTTCAATATGATATCTAAAGGTGTTTTCATGGAATATATATGTTTGTTATTTGAAAACCATGGACTTTAGGTGGTTTAATATGGTGCAAGTATGAAACCCACATATGCCTTAAAGAATTCATGCAAGGTGTTTGATAAAATGCTTAGGATGCTAGAAATTCATGTTTGTATGGTTCTATGATGTCTAAATGACAAGTTCATGTTAGTTGTATACTTCGATATGAATTCCATGCTTTTCTTGTGTTGCTATTGTGGTGGTATGAAGTAGGCAAGATAATGGAGATATATAATATGTACACAAAATATATCCATGCATTCCCTACAATGTTTAAGATGTTGAATAACTATATGAAATATGATATCCCCTACTTACGATATTATGAATTATGGAATCAAATCTTGTGATCAAGTCATGTCATGTGTGTTAGATTCCTTCTATCGATTCCTGGGGGTATTCATACCCGAAAAACATAGATGTGTGCCTAAAGTCATGGTATGTTGTCACGATAATATTAGTCAAACTATAATCTATAGAACTCAGTTAGTCATGTGACTCAGTAAACCTCAGAAATCTCATAATATTAGTTAACTCTCAGATAATCTATCCATGTACAGTTAGTCGAATCATTTTAGTCTCTTCAGATGGGAGTAAAAGTTAGCACCGAGTGAACCCAAGGATGGGGACTCACCTAGAAGTTTAGGGTGTGTTTTTTAGCAGTCATCTTTGTGTTCGAGAACTACATAGCTAGCGCAGGTTGAGACATATTAGCCTCTCATATTAGGGTTGATGAGGTGGCTTAACCTGTTAGTTTAGGGTCCCACCGTTCTCACTTTGAGTACCTTCCAGATAAGGGTCAATCACAACTGTCCTTACCAGTGGTGCGGTATTGACACCTCTCCAGTCGGGGTAGAGATTGGACTCCAGATTAGTCATAATAGTATACACGGGGAATGTCGGTTAAAAAACTACCTCCCACAGTTCCAATATCAGTCTCAGTAAAAGAACTCAGACATTTATTTAGCTATCAATATATTAGGACTGTTAGATATAGTCAAATTCAGTTATAGCACGGGACTCAGGGAGTTCTACCAGATTCAAGACTGTCAGACATAGTTGCTCATGTTATCAAAACTACCATTCTAGTTATGTATTAGCATACAGATTTAGCTACCACGTACTCATGATCTCAGTTACTATGTATGTATGTTTGTACTTTTACGTTCCTATCATTCAGTCAATTAGCATTATCAATGCATGTAAACCCTTTGCATTAGCCTACCTCACTCGTATACTCAGTACTCCAGTTGTACTAGCGCATTTGCACTATGGTGGTTTCTTTTCATGTTACACCATAGGTTCAGAGACACGAGATCCAGAACAGCAGTAGCAGTAGCATTTCCAGTCGCAAAGATTCAGTGAGTCCTCTTCATTCGAGGATAATATGATTTGATTTATTCATTATTATTTTAGCCATTTGTCAATTTACGAAGTTAGTTGGAGATATGTTCCTTCAAATCCTTATTCAGACAGTACTTATAGGCTTTCAAATTTAGTATTCAGACTTATGTTTATATGTGATTCAGTTTTCAGCTATTTTGGGTATCTTTCACTCATATGGATATTATGTTTTGACAGATTCTTTATCCAGTTGAACCTTATTGCCTACATGTTCATGTTTTCTGCATTATTCCATTATATATGCAGTGTACAGGTACAGATATCAGTCATAGGTTAGCTTATGGTCTCTCAGGGTCATGAGCACCGTGTAGCATTCTGATTCAGCAAAATCGGGGCTTTACAAACTTGGTATCAGAGTCTAAGGTTCAATAGAGTCCTAGGAAGACCGAAATCCGCATCTAGTAGAGTTTTGTACATGAGTGTGTTGCACGCCATATTTTTGTACAGGACGCTATGAGATATTTTAGGAACAATTCCCTTTCTTCAGTATTCATGTCATGCTAGTAAGCATAATTTCAAGTCAGCCTCTCAGTCTAATCCACTCTTCTTTTATTTCAGAAACATGCCTCCAAAGAGAAGAAATCAGCCAGCTCCTCAGCCCGAAGATCCTTTGGGTGAAAATATTTCTCATGCGGAGTTCAGGACCATATTCACCGCTCTTAATTAGTCTGTATCTATCCAGAATAAATGACTAGTAGTCATTCCAGCCAACCCAGTTGCCAATTCAGTAGCAGCTAGGATTCAGGACTTCACTCGAATGAACCCTCATCCTTCTTTGGGTCTAAGCCAGATGAGGATCCTCAGGAATTCATTGACCAAGTCCAGAAGGTCATTGATATCATAAGAGTCACTTCTTATTAGAGTGTTGAATTAGCCGCATACCAATTTCAGGATATCGCTCACACTTGGTACAAGCAGTGGTTAACAAAAAGGTTAAAGGATGCAGGTCTTGTTGAGTGGGAAGAATTTATCATGGCTTTCTTAGACAGATTCTTTCCCCAAGAGCTGAGACAAGCCAAAGTTTTTAAGTTCATCAATCTCAGGTAGGGAAATATGACAGTTAAAGTGTATTCTCTTAGATTTACTCAGCTAGCCAGATATGCCCCTCATGTGGTTGCAGACAACAGGGCTAAGATGAGCAAGTTCGTGTCAGGGGTGAATGATAGCGTGGTAAATGAGTGTAGGTCTATGATGATGAATAGTGATATAACTTTATCCATGCTCATGACGTACGCTCAACAGATATAGGAGCAGAAGGTCAAGACTAGGAAGAGATAGAATAAGAGAGCAAGAGTAGGCGGTTTTATTTTTGCTCAGCCCAAATCAGAGGGGGAAGATCATTCACGTTTTCATCCTAATTTCACAGTTATAGACCCTTCCTCCGCTAGTGCCCCAATGATGAAGTTCAGGGATGGCAACAGAGACAGAGCACTAGGCTCTAAATCTTAGGGCAGTGTTAGAAGTGCGCGAACAAACCCCCTTTGTCAGACTTGTTGTAAGAACCATAAGGGTATTTACAAAGCCGGTAGTGATTTCTATTTTGGTTGTGGTAATCTAGGCCATAAGATTAGGGAGTGTCCTCATCCAGGCCCTCAGGGTCAGCAGAATCATTCCATAGCTCAGTCCGGTCACCTGAACCAGCAGGGTGTCACTTCTAGTGCTACTAGTGGGCAATGCCAAAATAGACTCTGTGCTTTTCAGACCCGTCAGGATAAGGAAAATTCTCCTGATGTTGTTACTAGTACATTACAGATTTTCCATGTTCATATTTATGCTTTGCTAGACCCAGGTGCATTCTTGTCTTTTGTTACTCCATACATAGCAGGTAATTTCAGAATAAATCTCAAAATTTTAGCAGAGCCCTTTTTAGTCTCTAACCCAGTGGGTAAAACCATCATAGCTCGGCGGGTATACATGAACTGCCCCCGTTATGATATTTTAAAAATCCACATCAGCAGATTTAGTCAAGTTAGAGATGACTAATTTTGATGTCATTCTCGATATAGATTGGCTTCATTCCTGCTATTCCATAGTCGACTACAAAAATAGGATAGTTCAGTTTTAGTTCCCGAATAAGGCCGTCCTAGAGTGGAAGGGTAGCACTTCGTCTTTTAGGGGTCATCTTATTTATTACCTTCGGGCAAGGAAAATAATTTCTAAGGGGTGTGTGTATCATCTCGTGCATGTTAATGATTCCAGTTCTAAATCTCCCAGTCTCAAATTAGTCCCAATGGTTAATGAATATTTAGATGTCTTTCCCAAAGATCTTCAAGGCATTCCTCTCGAAAGGGAAATAGACTTCGATATAGGCCTTCTCCTAGATACTCAGCCTATTTCTATTCTGCCATATAGAATGGCACCAGGAGAACTCAAAGAACTGAAAGATCAGTTGAAGGATCTCTTAGATAAGGGATTCATCAGGCCCATTATATCACCATGGGGTGCGCCAGTCTTATTCATGCGCAAGAAAGACGATTCTTTAAGAATGTGTAGTGATTACCATCAGCTCAACAAAGTCACGGTCAAGAATAGGTATCCACTGCCTAGGATAGATGACTTACTTGACCAACTTCAGGGTTCCAGTTATTTCTCTAAGATAGACCTCAGATCAGGCTATCATCAGCTCAGAGTTAGCAAATGTGACATTCTGAAGATAGCTTTTCGTACTCGGTATGGCCACTTTAAATTTCTAGTCATGTCCTTTGGTCTTACTAATGCCACTGAAGCTTTCATGGACTTGATGAACCGGGTGTTCAATCAGTACTTGGACATATTCGTCAAGTCTCCATAGATGATATTCTGGTCTATTCTTGCACAGAGCGTGATCATTCAGACAATCTCATAATTGTTCATCAGACTCTCAGGGATCACCAGTTGTTCGCCAAGTTTAGTAAGTGTAAATTTTGGCTAAGATCAGTAGCATTCCTTGGCCACATTGTTTCTGGTGATGGCATTAGAGTAGATCCTGAGAAAAACTAAAGCGGTAAGAAACTGGCCTTGCCCTGTCTCTCTATCAGATATCAGGAGTTTCTTGTGTTTGGCTGGCTATTACTGATGGTTTGTAGAGGTATTTTCCTCTATTTCATCTCCTATTTCCAGGTTGACTTAGAAGAAGGTCAAGTTTCAGTGGTTAGAACCTTGCAAGAAGAGTTTTCACGAGTTGAAGACTTGACTCACCTCAGCTCCAGTTTTAGCACTTCTGAATGGTTCTGATGGATTCATAGTATATTGTGATACATCCAGAGTAGGTTTAGGTTGTATCCTCATACAGCATGGTAGATTCATAGCCTATGCCTCCAGATAGTTAAAGCCCTATGAGAAGAATTATCCTACTCACGACCTTGAGTTAGCAACAGTCGTCTTTACCTTAAAGATTTGGAGGCATTATCTATACAACGTTCATGTAGACTTCTTCACAGATCATAAGAGCATTTAGTATGTCTTTTTCCAGAAAAATCTCAATCTTCGTCAGAGAAGGTAGTTAGAGATCTTGAAGGATTATGACATGAGTATCCTTTATCATCCTGGCAAGGCCAATATAGTGGTCGATGCACTCAGTAGACTGTCCATGGGTAGTGTTTCCCATGTTGAGGGTAGTAAGAAGAAATTAGCTTAAGAGATTTATCAGCTTGCCAGACTAGGCGTTTGCTTATTCGACTCTTCAGAGGGTGGTGTATGTGTTCAGAGTAGTTCAGAGTCATCTCTAGTTTCCGAGGTAAAAGAGAAGCAAGACAGGGATCCTAGCCTTGTCAAGCTAAAAGAGTCAGTTTAGAGTCAGGAAGTAGAGGTTTTCTCCCAAGGGGGAGATGGTGTTCTGCATTGTTAAGGTTGTCTGTGTGTTCCCAGTGTAGATGACTTGAGGAAGCAAATTCTTGCAGAAGCACATGGTGCACGATACTTTATTCATCTAGGGGCCACTAAGATGTACCGCGACTTGTGGGAGATCTATTTGTAGAGTGGGATGAAGAGGGACGTTGTAGAGTTTGTGGCTAAGTGCTCTACATGTTAGCAGGTTAAGATAGAGCATCAGAAACCTAGTGGTTCCATGCAGGAGTTTACTATTCCTACTTAGAAGTAGTAAGAAGTGAACATGGACTTCATGATGGGTTTTCCTCGAACACGTCATCGACATGATTCAGTTTGGGTTATTATAGATAGAATGACCAAGTCAGCTCATTTCCTTCCAGTTTGTACCTCTTACTCAGTCGAGGATTATGCCAAACTCCATATCAGAGAGTTTGTCAAATTACATGGTGTTCCACTATTTATTATCTTAGATAGAGGTACCCAATTCACCTCTTACTTCTGGAAAGCATTCTAAAAGGGTCTTGATACCCAAGTTTATCTTAGTACAACGTTTTATCCTTAGACAGATGGTCAAGAAAAAAGGACCATTCAGAATCTAGAAGATATGCTAAGGGCGTGTGAAATTGATTTTAAGGAAAGATAGGATGACCACTTGCCTTGGATTGAGTTCGCATACAACAATAACTATCACTTGAGTATTCAGATGGCTCCATTCAAAGCTCTCTATGGTAGGAGATATAGGTCTCCAATCGGTTGGTTTGAAGTTAGTGAGACCATATTCATAGGGCCTAACTTAGTATTCGATGCCTTAGATAAAGTTCAGTTGATCAGAGGAAGACTCTGGGCTGCTCAGAGCCGACAGAAGTTTTATGCGGATATTCGTATAAAGGATCTATAATTTGAGGTCGATGACTATGTTTTTTTAAGATATCTCCGATGAAGGGAGTGAAGAGATTCGACAAGAAGGGAAAGATCAGTCCCTGATATGTCGATCCCTTTAGGATTCTCAGTCGCTTCGGCAAGGTAGCCTATGAGCTCGAGTTGCCTAAAGATCTAGGCTCAGTCTATCCAGTCTTCCATGTCTCTTTGCTCAAGAAGTGCACAGGTGAAACAACAGTTGTAGTCCCTATTCATAGCGTTGACATTCAGAATAGCCTTTCTTATGAAGAGATTTCAGTCAAAATCCTTGACCATCAGACTTATAGGCTAAGGAACAAGGAAGTCCCTCTAGTCAAGGTTATTTGGTGGAATCAGTCCATGGAGGGAGACACTTAGGAAGCAGAAGCAGACATGCAAACCAATTACCCTTATCTTTTCTCCTCTAATTAAGACTTAGCTCGAGCTAACCATTTTTCTTTAGCTTATTCAATTACATAGTCAAAATTACAGTATAAAATTGGTATCAAGTATTAGTGCATAGCTTATCATGCATTCATGAGTTCAGCTTATCATTCATGCATCAGATATGTATGTTCAGTTGGGCTATATTCAGTTTAGAATTCAATTAAGTCCTAAAATCATGTGCTAGTTGAGCATGATCAGTGTATGCATCATTTTATCATTTCTCCCCTCTAAAACTGTCATCATTCGAGGACAAATATTTCTAAGGGGGACATATTGTAATACCCCAAAAAATCCAAACCATTATTAAAGCCATGTACCAAGATCATGCATAGTACATCATGGTTCTTTTATAGTTTTATTATTAAGTTAGATGTATATTAAGGCTTGAAATAACTCCCAGCTATCAGACGAATCAAAACATTCCTTACCGATTGAATTCTTGAGAAAGATATTGGTATAGTCAACTTAAAAAGAACATATATCTCATTATAATTGGTCTTTTTGATCTCATGAGCTATCAACATATAAATAATTTAATTATCTTTCGAACGATAACAATTTTTCCTAAATCCGATATCGAAGAAAAGAGTTATTCCTATTTTACTCTAGCATGTCAGGCTGAAAATAGTGTGATGACATTCGTGGTAGCTTACCACATTTGTGATGACCTATCCTGAAGGTCTCCAACCTTAGGCAGAAACCATATCCTAAGTGACAACATTCTTGGTAGCTTACCATATTTGTGATGCCCTATCATGAAGGTCGTCAGCCGTAGGCAGAAACCAACTCCTAAGTGACGACATTCGTGGTAGCTTACCACATTTGTGATGCCCTATCATGAAGGTCATCAGCCCTAGGCAGTGTCCAGCTTCTGTGTGATGATATTTTTGACGGCTTACCACATTTTTAATGCCATGTCACAAATGTCATCAACCTTAGGCAGAATCTAGCTTCTGTGTGACGACATTTTTGATGCTATGTCACAAATGTCGTCAGCCTTAGGTAGATCCAGCTTCTTTGTGATGACATTTTTGACGGCTTTTCACATTTTTGTTACCTTGTCACAAATATCGTCATCTATTAATTTCAGCAACTGAGAATTTATTTCATAAGGGTATTTTGGTATTTTCCCTTCACTTCCCACGACTTATAACCCTCAAGGAACGTATTATCTTCCATTCTCTTTAGTTAAAACATCTCAAAGTGCTTTCTCATACACTTTCAACCACAGGATTAGGGTTTCCTCTCAAGATCATCTCCTCAGGAACAATAATATTCTTTCCCAAAAGGGTTAAACCCTAGTCAATAAAAATCAAGGGAAAGCCTAAGGAATTCTTCAAGAACCTTCAAAAACATTAGATCTCTTTCAAGATTCAATCACTAAGGTGTGCGTAGTGTTCATCTATGGATCCAATCTTTTCATAGATCTCAAGAACCATGTTTTAAATATTATTTTGTAAACTTTTTGTGGTGATATGAGTATGTACATGTTGACGATTGTTGTTTAAGTTTCAATGTGATGTCTAAAGGTGTTTTCATGGAATATATATGTTTGTTAATTTAAAACCATGAACTTTAAGTGGTTTAATATGGTGCAAGTATGAAACCCACCTATGCCTTAAAGAATGCATGCAAGGTGTTTGATAAAATGCTTAGGGTGCTAGAAATTCACGTTTGTATGGTTCTATGGTGTCTAAATGACAAGTTCATGTTAGCTATAAACTTAAATATGAATTCCATGATTTTCATGTGTTGCTATTGTGGTTGTATGAAGCATGCAAGATAATGGAGATATACAATATGTACACAAAATATATCCATGCATTCCCTACAATGTTTAAGATGTTGAATAACTATATGAAATATGATACCCCCTACTTATGATATTATGTATTGTGGACTCAAATCTTGTGATCAAGTCATGTCATATATGTCAGTTTCTTTCTATCGAGTCCTAGGGGTATTCGAACCTAAAATACATAGATGTGTGCCTACTGCTATGGCATGTTGTCACGATAATCTCAGTCAAGCTATAATCTATAGAACTCAGTCAGTCATGTGACTCAGGAAACCTCAAAAATCTCATGATCTAACTCTCTGATAATAGTACAACTCTATCAGTCAACAGAACTCAGTTAATCTATCCATGTACAGTCAGTCGAATCATTTTAGTCTCTTCAGATTGGATTAGAAGTTAGCACCGAGTGAACCCAAGGATGGGGACTCACCTAGCAGTTTAGGGTGTGTTTTTTAGCAGTCATCCTTGTGTTCCAGAACTACATAGCTAGCGCAGGTTGAGACATATTAGCCTGTCAGATTAGGGTTGATGAGGTGGCTTAACCTGTTAATTTAGGGTCCCACCGTTCTCACTTTGAGTACCTTCCAGATAAGGGTCAATCACAACTGTCCTTACCAGTGGTGCGGTATTGACACCTCTCCAGTCGGGGTAGAGATTGGACTCCAGATTAGTCATAATAGTATACACGGGGCATGTCGGTTAAAAAACTACCTCCCATAGTTCCAATATTAGTCTCAGTAAAAGAACTCAGACAGTTCTTCAGATATCAGTATACCAAGACTGTTAGATATATTCAAATTCAGTTATAGCATGGGACTCAGGGAGTTTTACTAGATTCAGGACTGTCAGATACAGTCGCTTATGTTATCAAAACTACAATTCCAGTCATGTATTAGCATACAAATTTAGATACCATGTAGTCATGATCTCAGTTACTATGTATGTATGTTTGTACTCTTATGTTCATATCAGTCAGTCAATTAGCATTATCCATGCATATAAACCCTTTGCATTAGCCTACCTCACTCGTATACTCAGTACTATAGTTATACTGACGTATTTGCGTTGTGGTGCTTTCTTTTCATGTTACACCATAGGTTCAGAGACACGATCTCCAGACCAACAGTAGCAGTAGCATTTCTAGTCATAGAGATTCAGTGAATCCTCTTTATTTGAGGATAATATGATTTGATTTATTCATTATTATTTTAGCCAGTTATTCATTTACGGAGTTAGTTGGAGACATGTTCCTTCAACTCCTTATTCAGACAGTACATAGAGGCTTTCAGATTTAGTATTCAGACTTATGTTCAGATTTGATTCAGTTTTCAGCTGTTTTGGGTATCTTTCACCCATATGGATATTATGTTTTGACAGATTCTTTATTCAGTTGAACCTTATGGCCTACATGTTCATGTTTTTTGCATTATTACGTTATATATGCAGTGTACAGGTATAGATATCAGTCATGGGTTAACTTATGGTCCCTCGGGGTCATCAGCACCATGTAGCATTCCGATTTAGAAAAATCAGGGCGTTACATCAGTATTGGGGCAACAAAAGAATATAAAAGAGCAACAAATGATATTCAAAATACTGTCACATTAGTCGATGAAGAGGTAAATTTTTAATTCGTCATTAATTTTTTATTTTTCATCAATTTTTCAATCATTAAAGTTGGCACTCCACAGTATTTCAGGCCACAAAAAATTACTACTTAAAATATCACTAATACCTAAATACCAAGCCTATTGATATTAACAATATATACTTTAATGTTCATTCTTCTTGCTTTTGTTCTCCCCAGAATCTTCAGGTTCAAACCTATTAGTTGATTTATGAATGTCCTTTGTTTCAAGTTTTACTTCATATTTTTAGTTTGTGCTGATATTGGTCTGATTATGTGTTTGTACTTACCTGTAATATTAAAGGACGTATTTAAACTAACAAATAAAATTATTTAGGAATAGTGTGGAAAATAACTCCATGATCAAGGTGGTCTCTTTGTTGGAATCAAAGTGTGCGTTGTATAAGTTAGGCAGATGTCATCGTGACTAGAATGTCTCTCTTAGTTCCAATTAAATTGTTGAGGAAACATATTTGTTGTATTTTTGGACATCGCACAAGTGGTATAGCTATCAAAATCACCGAAGAAACTATAGCAACCACTAGTAAAAAAGACAGGGAAAAGATTTTGACCAACACCAAAAATAGTAATTTTAAGCTAAACGGGGATAGTTAAAAGAAATAAATGAGTGAAGGATAGATTACCTGTAGCTCCGGTAGCATGAGTCCCAGGTGCTACTCTAATATTGACCTATCAAGGCAAAAAGGATACCTCATAAACAAGCAGATTTTATAATTGTGGACAGCGAAATAATTTAAAGACATAGCTAACTATAAAAAAGCAATGTTAAAATATTACTTCAAAAGATATGAAATTGAACTACAGTATTTGCATTATTATTTCATTTTCTAGTTAATAATGCAACTAAAAAGTTGAAACAGCAGTGAGACTAGGTTAAAGGGCTGATACAGATTATACACATCATGCAGGAAACAGTCAGTCGCTTCCATATCTGACATCCAAAAGAAATTCTTCACACAACCTTTTTCAGTACATATTTTGAAGAAATAAGAAGTTATGTTGTTGCCACAATAACTAAATTTTTCAAATACTCACAAATTAGACACGCACCAAATCCACCCTAAATAACTAAATATCTCCAGTAAGGTAGAGACAAAAAACCATTCAAAAGATACACCTTGCTTTGAATTATAACAAAAGAGTATACAAACATCTTAATTATTAGGTAAAAGGTAAGTACCTCCAAAATTATAAGAAGGAAGAAGAGGACACTTATTTCCTTTATAATCTATCTTCTTACCCCTCCAGCATCTTAAAGATTAATGAAATAACTTTCTAACATTCTGAAGTATTAAGTTGTATATAACTTCATAAGAAAAGTTCATTATCTATAGTTTGATTACTAATTTAATAATGTAATATTCAATATTTTGTACATATTGAATCATTAAGCCACTCCGGAGATTTGATAGAATTACAGGGTCGGCTCAAGGGCCAAGCAAGTGAAGCAATGGCTTGAGGCCCCCAAAATTTTAGGGAGTTATTTTTATGTAATGCAATTTGAGTTGATATAGAATTTAAGATTTATTTCGAAATAGAGATCAAAACTAAGTTATAAGTATATGTGTGGTTATAAATCATCTCAGAATAAATGAGATTTAAGTAAATTATTTTTTAAAAAGATTGATAGGTGTCTTCTTTATTTTTATTTTTTTTGGTTGATATTTTATGGTAGAAAAGTACAAGTTTTTTCAATATAAAAAGTACTTAGTCAATATGATTGATAGTCAATGATTGTTAATTTATATTGTAATAATACTCCTTTCATTTAAATTTATGTGTCTTATTTACTATTTGGAGAGTCGATAATTAATTTCTTTGAGCATGAATCTTTTAAAAATTTTGAGTTGTTAACTAAATAACTTATACTATTTTTATATAGTTTCTAAATATGTAACCTTTTTAACTAGTATATGTAAATAGGCTTATACAATATTTTTATATCTTAAAAAATTAAAGATTTTATGTCTTAATTTATGCAAAACATTAGTTGAAATTGAAGCCGCTTAGTAAAGCTTCAATTTAGGCTCCAAATATTCTTAAGACGTCCTGGACGGAAACTTAGGAGAAGAGTTGACTCACTTCGAGAATCAAAATTTTAGACATAACTTTAGTTAAAGCATAGTAGTAGAAAACAGAGAAACAAACAATTAATATATATTGTTATTGGAAGATCACATCCATTTTGTAGTTTGTACACCTCAAACACCTTTTACTCAACATATATATGTAACGCCCCAAGTCTGCACCCCGGATGTCACACGGTGCTCATAATCTCGAAGGACCACAAGCTAACCCATGACTGGTATCTGCTGTAATAACTAAGAAATAATAGTATAATAGTGCGGAAATTAGGCTGAATCTACTATAAGGTTCATAACTAAAATCAAATACTAGTAAATAAATACTTAAAACTGAGCATCTATCTAAAATAATCTAGTTTGAAAGTCTCTAACTGTCTGAAGGAAGATTTGATGGGACAAACCCTAACTAACTCTAACTACTGGAAATATACTGAAATAACAACTCTATCCTCAAACTATAAGAACTCACCACTAAGTCTGCTGCTGATAAGCTGGGCTGCTAAGTACAGTTAGGAGCCCATGCGTCTGAACCTATGATATAAGACATCATAGCACAAAGAAGAGGTATACGTCAGTACTTTAAATGTACTGATATGCCAAGTGAGGTAAGGCTGAATGCATGGGTTCATATGCATGAACAATAACTAGCTGAGTAACATGAATATAACTGAATGAGAATACACGTATATATGAAACTGCTGTACATACTGATAATGAAATACAATGCACATAACTACATATATTGTAACAGAGATCATATTAACACTGGGTTCTATGTTCTGATAACTGAATGACTGATAACTGTATTACTGTTAGCTGGGTGACTGTTTCTGACAGTCCCAATTCTATAGAACTGAACTGAATTCTATACTGAGCTGGGTGACTATTTTTGACAGTCCTAGTGCTGTAGAACTGAACTGAGTTCTATACTATGACTGAAACTGAAACTGTGAAAGGTAATCATCTAACCGATATGCCCTTTTCTGAAATAATTGGGGTCTAACCTATAACCCCAATTAGAAAGGTGTCAGTACCATTGCATGGGTAAAGACAAGTTGCTGAGTAACCCTCATCTGGCAGGTGCTCTAAATGAGAATGGTGGTACCCTTAATTGGCAGGTAACACACCCCATCAACCCTCAACTGGTAGGTTGATGTCTCAACCTTCGCTGTCTACATAGTTCTGGAATGCAAGGACTGCTTCTATGAATCACACCCTCTACTGACAGGTGAGTCTCCATCCTTGGATTTACTCAGTGGTGAATCCTACTCTCGACTGAATAAACACTAAACTGATTTTTAAACTGTACTAGGCTAGACTGAACTATTATTGATCGTGTTAACTGGCTGAACTAGACTGAGTTCAGTGACTTCTGATATATAAATGAATACACTAAGTTCTGTACTGACTGAATACTACTGATCATGATATTTTTGAGACTATTCTGTAACTACTGTAGCTCTAGGTCAACAACTAGTTTTTTTGGTATTGAATACCCCAGGACACGATGGCATGTTAAGTAAAACATAGCATAACCTTAGAAGCATAATAATACTTGCTTACTAACAATTAATTTATTTAGACATTTTGTCAAACATTTGATATACATGATCTTGTGCCTGAATGGAACTACATAATAACATGTCATGCTTTCACTAGTAAATTCACATAAGCATTTAACAAACACTTGGGAAGCATTGTTATTTCATACAGCAATAAACATATGATAATATCATGGCTACTACATTCAACTAGTAGTTCAAGAGTTCAATATGAAGATCACAAAAATCAACCCACACTTATCTAGTTTTCATGAAACTTGTAGTAAATGATGGAATTAAACCCGAAACATCAATTCACACATGAACATAATCCAATTCCAACATGTAAATCATGAAATCATAAACTTGTAGTTTTATAAAAGGTTCTTGGACTTCATGGGTGAAAGAAACCCATGAATGAACACCTAACATACCTTGGTAATTAAATTCGTGAAGATTGATGGTTTGTTCTTGAAGATAGGTCTTAAAATTTGAATGCCCTAAGGTTTGTTCTTGAGTAAACTTTAGAGAGTATGAGGGATTACGCCTTTAAAGTAGGTTAATCTCATATTTTTGGGCTGATTAAAGGTGGGAAAATTACCCAAATACCCCTATGGGCACGGAGTTTTAAGGATTGAAAATGTGCCTAGGGACGTGTTAAGCACCATAATGAGTCGAGGGTCAACACAATAGCCAACGCGACATATCGGTATAGTGTTGGCTCACTAGAATTTACAGAAGGAGTTGGGGAAAATATTTATCGACATGATAGGCAATGCGACGCATCAAGATCACATCGATGCACTATTTTGGACTCCCAAATGTGTCCCTAACGATTGTTCGAAAAATTTAAAACTTGTCCAAGGACACCTACTAACATTCCTGATCATGAATCAACCTAAAAATCGACATTTTGAGGTCGTAAGAATGGTAAAATAGGATAGCCAACTTATGAAGGATAAAATAATTCTAAGTATAAACACATAGCTAAAATTTCTAAGTATGAAACCTCTTTTCAAGTTTTAAAGGACTGAGTTAAGCTTAGGATTTTACGGGGTCTTACAATATCTCCCCCTTGGGAACATTCTTCCTCGAATGAGACTGACTAAGTTGAGAATACTGATAGAATGGGTTTACATACTGAATCACACACTACTGAAGCATGATTACATGACTGAGACTACTGTCATACTAAGTTTTCATACTGGATATGCATAACTGAAGCATGGCTAAATTCTGAAAACATGACACATGACTGAGTTATTTTATGATGATATGCGTGATATGAGTATGCTATGCAACTGAAATCGATACTGAGTTTATAAAGGTAATCTAATCATGGAACTGAGTAAATTCAAGGAAAACTATTACCTTGAATTGAGCTAGAGTTTGCGGAGAAGAGGTGAGGATACTTGGTACACATATCTTCTTCTGTTTCCCAAGTATCTCTCTCAACGGACTGATTTTGCTAAAGAACTTTGACTAGAGGAACTTCTTTGTTCCTCAGTCTACATACCTAATAATCAAGAATTTCACTTGGATTTCCTCATAAGAGAGGCTGTTCTGGACATCAATGCCCTCTATCGGGACTACAACTGCTGGGTCACTTATGCATTTATTTAGTAAGGAAACATAAAATACTTGGTGTACTGAAGCTAAGTCTGAAGGAAACTCAAGCTCATAAGATACCTTTTTGAAATGGCTGAGAATTTGGTAAGGACCGACATATCGGGGACTCAGCTTCCCATTCTTTCCAAATCTCTTCACTCCCTTCATAGGAGAGATTCTCAAATACATATAATCACCAATCTTGAACTCAAGATCTTTTCTTCGAACATCTGTATACGATTTCTGTTGGCTCTGAGTTATCTATCTTAAGACTTTCCCTGATCAACTAAACTTTTTCTAAGGTATCAAATACCAAGTTAGGCCCTACTATTGCAGCTTCACCCACTTTAAACCAACTAATGGGAGAAATACATCTCCTACCATAAAGCGCATCAAATAGAGCCATCCGAATGCTGGAATGATAGTTGTTATTCTATGCAAACTCAATCAAGGGAAAGTGGTCATCCCAACTACCCTTAAAGTCAATGGCACATGCTCTTAACATATCTTCTAAATTCTTAATGGTCCTTTCTTCTTGACCACCTGTCTGAGGATGGAAGCTGTACTGAGGTGAACTTGGGTACCAGGACCCTTTTGGAAGGCTTTCCAAAAATGAGAGGTAAACTGCGTACCTCTATCTGAAATTAGGGACAACGAAACTCCTTGCAAGGTGACCAACTCTCTAATATAGAGCTTGGCATAATCCTCGGCTGAGTAAAAGGTATGAACTAACAAGAAGTGAGATGATTGAGAAATCCTATCCACAATGACCCAAATAGAATCATGCTGGCGACAAGAACGGGGAAACCCATCACAAAATCTATATTCACCTTCTCCCACTTCCATGTAGGAATACTGATCTCCTACCTAGGTCCACTAGGCTTCTTATACACAATCTTGACCTACTAATATATAAAGCACTTAGCCATAAACTTTTCAATGTCTCTCTTCATCCCACTTCATCAATAGACCTCCCACAAATCATAGTACATCTTGGTGGCCTTTGAGTGAATCGAGTAGCACCCTTCATTCACTTCTGCATGAATCCATTATTTCACGCTATCTACACATGGTACACATAGTCTACCCTGGCAGCACAATACACCATCTCCCCCTTGGGAGAAAACTTCTACTTTCTGATCTCTGACTGACTCTTTTAGTTTAACTAAACTGTGATCTCTATTCTACTTTTCTATTGCCTCGAAAACCAAAGAGGATTCTGAACAATTTTGCATCAATATGCTACCCTCTATTGAATTAACTAAATGGAAAAATAGTCAGGAAAGCTGATGAACTTCCTAAACTAACTTTTTCTTACCATCCTCCACGTGGGAAACACTACCCATAGACATCCTACAGAGAGCATCATCCACTATATTGGCTTTTCCCGTATGATACAGAACACTCATGTCATAGTCTTTCAACAACTCTAACCACCTTCTTTGATACAGATTTAGGTCTTTCTGAAAAAACACATACTGCAGGCTTTTATGGTCTGTGAACAAATCAAAATGCACCCCATACAAACAGTGCCTCCAAATCTTTAAGCCAAACACTACTGTTTCTAACTCAAGATCATTAATAGGGTAATTATTTTTATGAGGCTTAAGCTGTCTAGAGGTATAGGCTATGACCTTACCTCTCTACATCAAAACACACCCCAAACCAACTCTGGAAGCATCACAATATACCAAAAACCCTTTTGATCCATCTAGTAAAGTCAAAATTGGGGCGGTAGTGAGTCGAGTATTCAACTCTTGAAACTCTTCTCACAAGTATCTGACCACTGGAATTTGACTTTCTTCTAAGTCATTTTGGACACGGGGGATGCACTGGACAAAAATCCTTCAATAAATCATCGGCAATAGCCATCCAACCCAAGAAACTCCTAATATTTGATAGAGAGATTGGCCTGGGCCAATTTCTTACTATTTTGGTCTTTTGGAGATCAACTCAAATGCCATCACCAGAAACTATATGGCCAAGAAAATCTACTGACCTTAGCCAAAATTTTCACTTACTGAATTTGGCGAACAACTGATGGGCTCTAAGAGTTTGAATACTATTATGAGATGGTCTGTATGATCACTTTAACTGTAGGAGTAGACCAGAATGTCATAAATGAAGACTATGACGAACATGCGATTCATTAAGTTCATGAAGGCTACTGGAGCATTGGTAAGACTAAATGATATGACTAGGAATTTGAAGCGACCATACTAAGTTCTAAAAGTTATTTTTGAAATGTCATATTCTCTAACTCTGAGATGATAATAGCCTGATTTGAGGCCTATCTTAGAAAAGTAACTGGCACCCCGAAGTTGGTCAAACAACTCATCAATTTTGAGAAGTGGGTACTTGTTCTTGACAGTGACTTTGTTCAACTGATGGTAGTCAATACGTATTTTGAGATAACCATCTTTCTTGTGCACGAATAAAACTGTTGCACCCTAAGAGGATACCCTAGGTCTGATGAATCTCTTATCTAGGAGATTCTTCTATTTATTTAATTCCTTGAGTTTTGCTGGAGCTATTTTATATGGAAGGATAGATATAGGCTGAGTATTGAGAACAAGATCTATTCTAAAGTCAATTTACCATTTGGGAGGAACACCAAGAAAGTCTTCGGGAAACACATCAGGAAATTCACATGCTACTGGAACCGACTCAATATTGGAAGTATCTAAACTAGAATCCTTAACTCGAACAAGATGATAAAAATATCCCTTAGATATCATTTTTCTTGCCCTTAGGTAAGAAATAAGCTGACCCCTAAGTGCTGAAGTACTACCCCTCCATTCATGGACAAGTTTATTCAAAAACTAAAAGTGGACAATTCTATTTCTATAGTCAACTGAAGAATAGCATGAACAAAGCCAATCCATACCGAGAATGACATCAAAGTCTGTCATCTCTAATTCTACTAAGTTTACTGAAGTGGCTTTTTGAAATACCATAACTGGACAGTTTCTGTACACCTGTCAGGATATGATAGATTTACCCACTGGGGTAGAGACTAAGAAGGGTTCTTCTAGGATTTTGGGACTGACTCCAAAGTCAACAACTATATAAGGAGTTACAAAGGACAAATAAGCTCCTGGATTTAGCAAAGCATAAACATATAAATGATAAACTTATAATGAACCAGTGATCACATCAAGAGAACTTTCCTGATCCTATCGGGACTGGAGTGCATAGAGTCTATTTGGGTGATACCCACTGGTGGCACTGAAAGCATCACCCTACTGATTTGGGCAACCGAACTGAGATGAAGGACGATTATAATGACCCTAAGAACCTGACTGGGGACAATCTTTGATTCTATGGCCCAGTTTTCTACATCTAAAACACAAATCACTGCCAGCTCTACAGATACCCTGATGGTTTCTACCACACTTCTGGCAAAGAGGATTTGTTTGAGTACTACTAACACTACCCTGGGGTTTTTAGGCAAAACTAAGAATGATTTCCACCCTTTGAATTAAGCTGAGCAAAGTTGAAGCTACCTGTTCTAGCCCTCTTATTCTCTCTTTCCTTCTCTTTATTCTTAGCCTCCTTTATCAATTGATAATGGACCATGAGCCTTGATATGTCCATCTCCTTAATCAGCATTACGGTCCTATAATCCTTGACCACACTGTTAGATACATCCAACACAAACTTACTCATCATAGATCTACTATCTGCTACAACATGAGGGACATATCTAGCTAATTGAGTAAACTTAAGAGAATACTCTTTTGTTGTCATGTTGCCCTATTTTAGATTAATAAACTCCAAAACCTTTTCTTCCCTTGATTCTAGTGGAAAGAACCTATCCAGAAAAGCAATGGCAAAGTCCTCCCATTCTATAGGCCCTACATCAGTGGTCCTCTCTGTCTTCCACTGCTTGAACCATGAGTGAGCCATATCCTGCAACTGATATACGGATAACTTAGCACTCTCACAAATAGTTACCCCCATAATATCTGTGACTTTTTGCATTTCATCAAGCAGTTTTTGTGAGCCCTTATCTGAGTTAGACCTTGTAAATAATGGGGGATTCATTCGGGTGAAGTCCTGGATTCTAGATGCAGTAGTATTGGTCACTGGATTAGCCTGAAAGATAGTTGGACATTTATTCTGGGCTACCACAGAATGAGCTAGAGTTGTGAAAGCTGCTGTGAATTCTATATGGGAAACATGCTCATATTGGGGATCTGGCTGGACAGGCAGAGATGCGGGTTGGTTTCCCGTTCTTTTTTCGTTTGTCTTTTTTGGAGTCATATTATATAAATAGAAGGGAAACTTGAGTTAGACAGAAAGTTTAACTTGAGCTCATGCTCACTCGCATTATATAAATACTAAAAGAAGGGAAACTTTTCCGAAAATGCCCCATAGCCTCTTCTTCATAAGTGTGGCGCGCTACACACCCATACCTAAAACTCTACTAGACGTGGATTTTAGAATCCCTAGGACTTTGTTGAACCTTAGGCCCTGATACCAAGTTTGTAATGCCCCAATTTTGCACCTCAAATGTCAGACGGTGCTCATAATCCCAAAGGACCACAAGCTAACCCATGATTGGTAGTTGCTACAATAACTGAGTAATAATACTATAATAGTGTGGAAATTAGGCTGAATGTTCCATAAGGTTCATAGCTGAAATCAAATATTGGTAAATAAATACTGAAAACTGAGTATCTGTCTTAAATAATCTAGTTTGAAAGCCTCTAACTGTTTAAAAATAGAGTTGATGGGACAAACTACCAACTAAATCTAACTACTTGAAATATACTGAGATACTGAAATAATAACTCTACCCTTGAACTATAAGGACTCACCACTAAGTCTACTGCTAATAAGCTAGGCTACTAAGTACGATCAGGAGCTCGTGCATCTAAACCTATGATTTAAGACATCTTAGCACAAAAGAGAGGTATGCGTTAGTACTTTGAATGTATTGGTATGCTAAGTGAGGTAAGTCTGAATATATGGGTTCATATGCATGAACAATAACTGGCTGAGTAACATGAATATAATTGAGTGAGAATATACGTATATATAAAAATGCTGTACATACTGATTATGCAATAATATGCACATAACTACGTATACTGTAATTGAGATTATATTAAAACTGGGTACTAAGTTTTGATTATTGAATGACTGATATCTGAGTTCACTGATAACTATATTAATGTTAGCTGGGTGACTATTTCTGACAGTCCTGATTCTGTAGAACCGAATGAGTTCTATACTAAGTTGGGTGATTATTTCTGATAGTCCTGGTGTTGTAGAAATGGACTGAGTCCTATACTGAGACTGAAACTAAAACTATGGGAGGTAATTATCTAATCGATGTGCCATTTTCTAAACTAATTGGGGTCCGACCTATAACTCCAATTAGAAGGGTGTCAATACTGTGCCATGGTTAAAGACTAATTGTTGAGTCACCCTCATCTAGCAGGTGCTCAAAATGAGAATGATGGTATCCTCAACTGGTAAATAAGACAACTCATCAACCGTCAACTGGATGGTTGATGTCTTAACCTACACTAGCTACATAGTTCTGGAATGCAAGGACTGCTTCTAAGGATCACACCCTCTACTGGCAGGTGAGTCCCCATCCTTGGATCACTCAGTGCTGAATCGTACTCCCCACTAAATAGACACTGAACTGATTTTTAAACTGTACTAGGCTGGACTAAACTGTTACTGATTATGTTTACTGACTGAACTAGACTTGGTTCACTGATTTTGTATATCTGACTAATTATAATGAGCTTTGTACTGACTAAATACTACTAATCATGATATTTCTGAGGCTGTTCTATAACTACTGTAGCTCTAGGTCAACAGCTAGATTTTTGGGTATTGAATAACCCCAGGACTCGATGGCATCAAAAGTACAATATTGCATAACCTTAAAAGCATAATAATACTTGCTTACTAACAATGCATTTACTTAGATATTTTGTCAAACAATTGATAAACATGAGCTTGTGAATGAATAGAATGACATAATGGCATGTCACACTTTCACCATTCAATTCGTATAAGCATTTTAACAAACACTTGGGGAGCATGGTCATTTCATATAGCAATAAACATGTAATAATATCATGGATACTACATTCAACTTGTAGTTCAAGAGTTAAACACGAGGATCACAAAAATCAACCCACACTTATCTATTTTTCATGAAATTTGTAGTAAATAATGGAATTAAACCTCAAACATCAATTCACACATGACCACAATCCAATTCCTACATGTAAATCATGAAATCATAAACTTGTAGTTTTAAAAAAGGTTCTTGGACTTCATGGGTTAAAGGAACCCATGAATGAACACCTAACATACCTTGGTAATTAAATTTGTAAAGATTGATGGTGTGTTCTTAAGATGGGTCGTGAAATTTGAATGCCATAGGATTTGTTCTTGAGTAAATTTGAGAGAGACTGATGGATTTTTTCTTGAAAGTAGGTTAATCTCATGTTTTTGGGGCTAATTAAGGGTGTAAAAATAACCCAAATACCCCTACGAACACAGAGTTTTAATAATTAAAAATGTGCCAAGGGATGTGTTGAGCGTCGTGCCGCATCGAGGGTCGATGCGATAGCCAATGCGACACGTCGATATCGCATTGGCTCTTTAGAATTTGCACTGAGATCTGGGTAAAATATTTATCGATGCGATAGGTGATGTTATGCATCGAGATCACATCGATCCACTATTTTGGACTCCAAAACGTGCCCCAAACGATTGTACGAAAAAATTGAAACTCGTCCGAGAACACCTACTGACATTCCTGATCATGAATTAGCCTAAAAATTGACATTTTAAGGTAGTAAGGATCATAAAATAGGATTTCCAACTTATGAAGGCTAAAATAATTCTAAGTATAAATCAAATTTTTTGGAATTTAACCCTTTTTTATGTTATGGATTTCGTTGTTAAAAAAATGATTCGCAGAGAAAAGAGAGAGTTTGTTTATAGATTTTTGAGTAGAATACGATTGTGAAGTGCATATGAAAATAAGGTTTGTATTGCTTAAACACGTGTCGATATATCTATAATATCCGTCTTTCTTCTCTTTTCTTGTTTTATTGTCGTTCTATGTTTTATTCAAGGCAACACAAGTTGTGCTCTACAAAAACAGAATTTCAATTCTCTATTAAATTCAAAATTCAAATTGAAGCATGCTATATTTCTTATATCTGATAATTATATGTCGGAATAGGACCTCTTTTCAAGATTTAAAGGACTGAGTTAAGCTTAGAATTTTGTGGGGTCTTACAGTATAATATAACTTTAAACTATAAACGACATAGAGAGTTGTACACTTAGTCTAATTAAGTTATGTCACCTGCAGAGTCTTAGAGAAGATCTATGATAACCTAGGTTAAGAATGTCATAACGGTCCGCAGTCCCTGCGAAGACTGTGCTCCAGCTGATGGTGAAGGAAAGGGGGAAGCGAACTTGTTCCTTCCTTGCAGATGAGTTAAAATAGACTATGAAGGCTTCGTTTATTTATATCTTTCTTTTAATTTTCTTTTATTTATCTAAATAATTAGAACTTATTGTTTAAGGAATCTTACTCTCTAGTCTTTGACACTTTCATATGATAATGGTAGTGTCTGGGCTAACTTAAACTAGCTCAACTGATTCACTAGGTGTCTGTTATCTTTCACTTGCACATGTAGCACTCACTATCCCACAAGGACATAGGTAGAAGTGAAAAAGTCACCAAGAGTTTTGTTCTGCTAGATTTTAACTCTCTGGGTTTTGACACTTCTCTAGGGTTTTAGTCTATTATATAAACTGCATAATTTCTTTGACGTTCTCTTATGGTTGCTCAGGATCTTCTGCACTCTAACCATCCATCGTGTCTTTTACGCATTCTTTAGGAAACAGAGATGTCAATTTATTATGGAATATGAGATGGTGACCCTCTATAAACCAAAACAACATGTTTTAAAAGTAAGCATAATCTTTAGGGGTGTAACTTGCTAATGCCAAACAAATTATTCTATACAAGCAAGTGCACTCAACCCTTTTACAGACAACAAAAATGCAAGTATCATGAACATGTAAAAACAAAGAAAACTTACTGATTCCTCACACTAAAATTCAATACTATTTTCATGATTAATTCAAATTCTTCACCAACTCAGACTAATGTCAAATTGAGCAAGATGAGCTCCATAACATAGGATTAACCACTTCAGAATTAAAGTACATATGACGTTAAACAAACTGCCTGTGAGAATAAATAGAGGAATACATATTGACAATTTAGTCCCCATGAAAATAGAAGGTCGAGAACTATCAATTTCAAATAGAGATTACTTGATTAAAGAAAACTGAAAAAGTCCCCCCGTCAAAAATATAATGTTCAAACCTTACCCTTGTCTATTGATAACTAAATTGATGCATATAAATGAATACTACTAGTATTGAGGATTCCTATAGTATTTAAGATAGAAGAAACAAAACTCTCCGCAAGCTTTTAGGATGGGTTGATGGCAGTATAAACTTCAAGTAACATAAAAAATTCAAAGATTGGGCAATAAGACCGGTCAAAATTTCAAAATATCACATTTTGCAAAGATGAAAATGAGATACAGGTACATGGTAACAAGAAAGAGAATAGTAACCACAACATCTTGTGTGATAGCAAGAAAATATCACATCACAAAGAAAGGAAAAGACAAATAAGTTTGAAATGACACTTTTTGGTTAGGTCCCTTTTCAAATAGAAAGTTTCAATTTCAAAGGTTGATGACATTCAGAAACAAAGTGCATAATAGGACATTAAATGAGCCAAAAACAGATTTTAGTTTTCACAACTGAAACTCAACGACAGAAAAAAATGTTTAAATCTTTTTGAATAAAATGAGGCAGAATCAATAAATTTTTTCTCAATTATTCACCAGAACGAGAGAAAACAATAATATCAACTCCAAGTATCCTGGTACTTGTCTTAAACTCTAAGTATTTGGGTACTTGTCTCAAGTCCATTTCCATCTATATAAAAGAAAAAAGATAACTTATATCTTGAAGTAAACAATTGGTAATCTGCATAACAATATTAAACGTATCTCGGTTAAAACTAGCCTTCACCAAAAGTAGATGCTATTTTATTTTTCATGTAATTGTAATACCCCAGGAAATTTTTCGTTGAAATTTTGTGTGTAAATGTGTTGAGTTCTATCTTTTAGAATGAATTATAAATTTTCCACGCGAAATGTCTTAGTTATGACCCACCATTGCGTAGAGTATCGAATAATCTTTCTAATTATTTGTGGATCATCTAAAACGGACACCCAAGAGATGAGTTATGAACATTTCGATCGAACCATGAATAGTAATAAACAGTAAAACGTGCAGGAAAAATTGCTGAGGCCTGGCGTATTTTTGCTCCAAATTTAAGCAATCATAACTCCTTGTACATAATGAACTGGGTAATCTACTATATATCAACGGAAATCTCTATGAGTCCTATTTCCAATGAAATTGGTTTCATCCAATTTTTCCATTGGAGTAAAACGTTATGGTCGATCTACTTCAGTCTAACAAAAGTAAATTTTTTGATCAACTTCAAATGATCATAACTCCTCGTAAATAATGATCTGGGTAAGATACTATATATCAAAGGAAAGATATGAGAGTCCTCTTTCTAATGAAATTAGTTTCATCTAATTTGAATATCGGAGTAAAACGTTATGGTTGATCTTCATCAAACTATCAAAATAGTCCACCAAAGGACAGATTCGAGAATTTTTTTGAAATTTAAGGGTGTTTTGGTCATTCCCCCTCTCCCAAAATCCGTCCAAACCCTATATTAAAGCCTATTAGAAGCATTATATATTATATTTCATAAAACTCCCTCAAAAAGAAAACCCTAAGCTCCTACATCACACTTCAAGAATCTCCAAAGTTCACCATTAATTCTGTAAATTTATTCAAGATTCCAAGTTCCTAGTTCAAGAACACAAAGAACCATCATTCAAAGGCATGATTGACATCTCAAAAAAATGAGTATCGATCTAAAGTTCATCATTCAAGGTATGTGGGGTTTTTCAACAAGAACTCTCTTTCGTTCTTGTGCCCAAAAGTAATTTTCGTTACAAAGGCATGATTTTTATTTGATTTTTTTATGAATTTGAAACATAAACCCATATATTATGATGATTATTATGAAATATTTATGTTTATAATTTTGAAAGATGAATTTACATATGCGGTGATATAAAGCATGAATCTTGAATGATGTTTATCATGATTTTGCTATTTGGGTCGTGAATCCCCATTGGAATTTTTTTTTTGAGAAAGTGTGTGTTATATGCACGTTGATATTGAACATTTGAGATATTTGGAATGATTTGACCTTTTGGTCTTAAAGGAGTTGTTTTGAACTCGAGTACGAAAGAAATGCACAACGTGGTTGATTTTGATAGATAGGAAGCATAATGCTCCCGATGTATATTTATATATTACTGAAATTGATTTGTTATGGATTGTCTTTGAAATGATCTGAGATAAGTCGGAAGAAATCTTTAGCATCGAGTGGGAGGTATAAAGCGAACTTACTTTTCCAGAACTACGTGCCCCCATAGGAGTGAGCCTGAGGCTGATTTATATAGTGATCACTAGTTTATGTCGATTTGATATCGATAGTCGTACTCCGTTGGCAAGGATAGGACGGCTCTCCCCAATGTGGGTTGTACGTTGGACTCCATGTAGCTCACATGGTTTATGTCGGTTATAGGATCTCTTAGTGTGTGTGTTTCCATGTATCTATGGTGAATGGTGAAGTGATTTGAAAGTGGAATTGTGAAAGTTATTCTTTCGAAAGATTTAAATGATATTTACATTATGAGAATTGATATTCTTGATGAACTTAAAGTGATTGACAAATTATATGGTGACTCACATGTGTTATTGTACTTATTTATCCTCTCATGATTATGATGATTTTTTTCGGGCTATGTGAGTCTTTCATACATCCTTATATTTCTTATAAATATTTATGATGATGATTTTTATACAACTGCATGCACCCACATATACTCGGTTTCTTTTCATGGTACTGACCCACATCTTCGAATGTAGGTTGCATTTTCTCAGAATGTAGGTTCAGGTGCTCAGTTCCTGGTTCGACAGTGATTAGTCGAACATGTTGTTCTACATCCCCTGTTGTGGTGAGTCCTCATGTTTCGAGGACGTGATGTCTGATGTTGGTTTCATGGAATTATTTACATTTGATAACTGAGTATGAGTCAGTTGGGGCATATCTCAATGGCTCACTGATTTTATTGATTTTCTTAGAGGCTTGTCAGACTAGTATAGATCTTGGGAGTTGACTAATAAGTCATATTTTGTTATCTTTCTAAAATTCTTTTGTTTTTAGATGATGATTACTCTATTGATATTTGAGGGTTATTTATGAAAACCCCGTTGATTTATGTTGAACTGAACAAAAATGGATCAAAGGGTTAGCTTGGGGCTACTAGTAGCCTCAAGCACCGTGCGATACTTCGAGGCCCATTTTCTAGGGCATTACAAACTTGGTATTAGGGCCTAAGGTTGTAAGGTATCCTAGGGAGTCTGACAAGCTGTGTTAAGTAGAGTCTTGATCATCGGTGTGTAGCGCACCACATCTATGAGCAAAAGGCTACAAGACATTTTAGGAAAAAGTGTGATTCTTTCTTTCAGAAGTCTATCGTTCTTAAAGTGTCTCTCTTTGCTATTGATTTGTGCTTTCCTCTTTCAGAAATATGCCTCCACGTCGAGCGAGAAGTAATAATGATGGTCAACAACCTGAACCCGCTGACCCATTGAATGAAAACGTGTCTCATGCTGAATTTTGAGTAGCCTTTCAGGTGCTGGCCTAAGCTGTTACTGCAAATATTTAGGACAACCTATCCCCAGCTCCAAAATAGTAAGGAGGTGATTCAGCTGCTGCCAGGATCCGTGAATTCATGCGGATGAATCCACCAGAATTCTATGGGTCGAAGTCTGATGAGGATCCACAGTTGTTTTTAGAGGAGGTGCAGAAGATTACTCAGGTTATACATGTATCTGAGGAACATAGTGTGGATTTGGCTGCGTATAGGTTGAAAGACTTTGATTATGACTAGGTTGTTTCTTGGAGGAAAGGTAGAGGTGAGGGAGCTGTCCCTACAACTTAGCAAAAATTCCAGGATGCATTCCCAGATAAGTTTTTCCCTTTGGAGATAAGGGAGGCGAAGGTGGAAGAGTTTATGAACCTGCGACAGGGCTCTATGAATGTTAGGGAGTACTGTCTAAATTTTAATCAGTTGGCCAAGTGTGCTCCTCACTTAGTGGCTGATAATCAGGCTAGTATGAGTAAGTTTGTGACTGGAGTGACTAGTTATGTGGTTTAGGAGTTGAAAGAGCAACTCAAATATCTACTAGATAAGGGTTTCATACGGCCCAGTGTTTCTCCTTGGGGTGCTCTTGTGTTGTTTGTGAGAAAGAAAGATGGCTCTTTGTGTATGTGCATTGATTCTCACCAACTGAATAAAGTCACCATAAAAAATAAGTACCCCCTTCCGAGAATAGATTATTTTTTTGACCAATTACAAGGTGCAAGTTATTTCTCAAAGATAGACCTTCGTTCCAGCTATTATCAACTCAAAGTTAGGGAGTGTGACATCCTAAAAATTACTTTCCGAAATCGTTATGGCCATTTTGAGTTTCTTGTTATGTCTTTCGGGTTAACTAATACCCCAACAGCTTTCATGGACCTCATAAATCGAGTGTTTAGATCATATCTGGATATGTTTGTCATAGTGTTCATGGATGATATACTGGTGTACTCCCATAGTGAGGATGGACATTCTGAACACCTCCAAACTGTCTTGCAAGCCCTTAAAGATCACAAGTTGTTTTCCAAGTTCAGTAAGTGTGATTTTTGGCTAAGTTCAGTTGCTTTTCTGGGTCATATCATTTCTTTCGAGGGTATTAGAGTTGATCCCCAAAAGATCAAAGCTGTTAGAAATTGGCCTAGACTTATTTCTTCGACTGATATCCAAAGTTTATTAGGTTTAGCTGGCTATTACCACTATTTTGTTAAGGTTTTCTCTTCTATAGTGTCTTCTATGACTCGGTTGACCCAAAAGAAAGTGAAGTTCTTGTGGTCCGAATCTTGTGAGAAGAGTTTTTAGAAGTTGAAGACTCGACTCACTTCAGCCCTTATTTTGACTTTGCCTGATAGTGTTGATAGTTTTGTGGTGTACTGTGATGCTTTAAGAGTTGGTTTGGGTTGCGTATTGATGCAGAATGGTAAGGTGATAGCTTATGCTTCTATACATTTGAAACCCCATGAGAAACATTACCCCACCCATTACCTTGAGTTGGCTGCTGTTGTGTTTGCTTTGAAAATTTGGAGACACTATTTGTATGGTTTCTATGTTGATGTTTTCACTGATCATAAGAGTCTGAAGTATGTGTTTACATAGAGAGAATTGAATCTTAGGTCGAGACGATAGTTAGAATTATTAACGGACTATGATATGAGTGTGTTTACCATCGGGGCAAGGCCAATATTGTGGCGGATGCCCTAAGTAGAATGTCCATGGGTAGTGTTTCGCATGTGGTAGAAGGTAAGAAAGAGTTGGCTCATGATGTACATCATTTGGCTAGATTGGTGGTTAGGTTGTTTGACTCTGCTGAAGGTGGTAGTATAGGGGTTCAGAGTAGTTCCAAATCCTCCTTGGTTTCGGAAGTGAAGGAAAAGCAATACTTAGATGCTAGTTTGGTCAGACTGAAGGAGTCAGTCAAGGACCAAAAAGTAGAGGTTTTATCCCAAGGGGGAGATGGTATATTGAGATTGCAGGGTAGATTGTGTGTCCTGAATGTTGATGATTCGAGACAGAGGATTATGGCTGAAGAGCACGGGGCGCGATATTCTATTAATCCCGGTGCCACCAAGATGTACCGAGACATGCAGGAAATCTATTGGTGGAGTGGCATGAAAAAAGATATAACAGCGTTTGTAGCTAAGTGTACAACATGCCAACAGGTTAATGTTGAACACCAAAGGCCTGGTGGTATGATGCAAGAGTTTAGTATTCCTACCTGCAAGTGGGAAGAGATAAATATGGACTTTGTGATTGGTTTACCTCCTTCCCGACGTCATCATGATTCCATTTGGGTTGTGGTTGATAGGTTGACTAAGTCTTCTCATTTCTTGCCTGTTCATACTTCATATACTACTGAGGATTATGCTAGATTGTATATTCGAGAGCTATTTAGACTGCATGGAGTTCCCTTGTCTATCATTTCGGATAGGGGTACTCAGTTTACTTTGTCATTTTGGAAAGATTTTCAGAAGGTTCTTGGTACACAAGTGCTTTTGAGTTCTTCTTTTCATCCACAGACCGATGGTCAGGCTGAGCAGACCATCCAGACCTTAGAGGATATGTTGAGAGCTTGTGCACTTGACTTTAAGAGAAGTTGGGATGATCACTTACCGTTGATAGAGTTTGCTTACAATAACAGTTTCCACTCTAGTATTGGCATGGCTTCATTTGAAGCCTTATATGGGAGGAAGTGTATATCACCCATAGGTTTGTTTGAGGTGGTTGAAGCAGCTGTGAGTGGTCCTGATTCGGTATTTGAGGCTATGGAAAAAGTTAAGTTGATTAGGGAAAGGTTGAAAACTGCGTAGAGTCATCAGAAGTCATATGTGGATGTTAGAAGGAGAGACCTTAAGTTTGAAGTTTGTGACCTAGAGTATCTGAAAATTTCACCTATGAGGGGGGTGAAGAGATTCGGAAAGAAGGGGAAGCTTAGTCCCCGTTATGTTGGTCCTTACAAAATTCCTATCCATGTTAGTAAGGTAGTTTATGAAGTCGAGTTGCCTTCCGAGTTGTCCTCTGTTCATCCAATATTCCATGTATCCGATGTTGTGGTAGTGGATTCCTCTGTGAGTGCTGACATTCAGTAAAATCTATCTTTTGATGAGATTCCTGTTGAGATTCTTGATTTCAGTGTCCGAAGACTAAGGAACAAAGAAGTTCCCTTGGTCAAGGTATTGTGGAGAAACCAATCTGTTGAGGGTGCAACTTCGGAAGATGAGGCGGATATGCGATCCAAGTACCCGCACCTATTTTCCACGAACTCCGATAAATCCAAAGGTACCGTTCTTTCCTAAATCATGCACTTTTGATAAAAGTTGCAGCAGTTCAGCTGTCATTATTATGTGTTCAGCTGTAGTTTCTTGAATTTATGCATTCTATGTTGAATTTCAGCTATATGCTCTATTTCCTATCTAATCTGGGCATGTCTAGCATTATTCGAGGACGAATGTTTCCAAGGAGGGAATGATGTAATACCCCGGGAAATTTTTCGTTGAAATTTTGTGCATAAACATGTTGGGTTCTATCTTGTAGAATGAATTATAAATTTTCTGCACAAAATGTCTTAGATTATGACCCACCATTGCATAGAGTATCGAATAATATTTCCAACTATATGTGGATCATCCAAAACGGACACCCGAGCGACGAGTTATGAACATTCCGATCGAACCATGAATAGTAGTGAACAGTAAAACGTGCAGGAAAAAGTGCTGAGGCCTGGCGTATTTTTGCTCCAACTTTAAACGATCATAACTCCTTGTACATAATGAACTGGGTGATCTACTATATATCAACGGAAAGCACTGTGAGTCCTCTTTACAATGAAATTAGTTTCATCCAATTTGTCTATCGGAGCAAAATTTGATGGTCGATCTACTTCAGCCTATCAAAAGTAAATTTTTTGATCAACTTCAAACGATCATAACTCCTTGTAAACAATGATCTGGGTGAGATACTATATATCAAAGGAAAGATATGAGAGTCCTATTTCTAATGAAATTGGTTTCATCCAATTTGAATATCGGAGTAAAACGTTATGGTTGATCTATTTCATACTATCAAAACAACCCACCAAAGGATAGATTCAAGATTTTTTTTGGTTTTTAGGGGTGTTTTGGTCATCCCCCCTCACCAAAAATCCGTCCAAACCCTATATTAAAGTCTATTAGAAGCATTATATATTATATTTCATCAAACTCCCATAAAAAGAAAATCCTAAGCTCCTACATCCAACTTCAAGAACCTCCAAAGTTCACCATTAATTCTGCAAATTTATTCAAGATTCCAAGTTCCTAGTTCAAGAACACAAAGAACCATCATTCAAAGTCACGATTAACATCTCAAAAAAATGAGTATCGTTCTAAAGTTCATCATTCAAGGTATGTGGGGTTTTTCAACAAGAACTCTCTTTCGTTCTTGTGCCCAAAAGTAATTTTCTTTACAAAGGCATGATTTTTATTTGATTTTTTTATGAATTTGAAACATGAACCCATATCTTATGATGATTATTATGAAATCTTTATTTTTATGATTTTGAAAGATGAATTTACATGTGTGGTGATATAAAGCATGAATCTTGAATGATGTTTATCATGATTTTGCTATTTGGGTCATGAATCCCCATTGGAAATTGTGCTTTTTTTTTTGAGAAAGTGTGTGTTATAAGCACGTTGATGTTGAATATTTGAGATATTTTGAATAATTTGACCTTTTGGTCTTAATGGGGTTGTTTTGAACTCGAGCGCGAAAGAAATCCACAACGTGGTTGATTTTGATAGATTGGAAGCATAATGGCTCCCGATGTATATTTATATATTATTGAAATTGATTTCTTGTGGATTATCTTTTAAATTATCTGAGCTAAGTCTGGGAGAAATCTTTAACACCGAGTGGGAGGTATAAAGCGACCTTACTTCCCTAGAACTACGTGTCCCTATAGGAGTGAGCCTGAGGCTGATTTATATAGTGATCACTAGTTTGTGTGAATTTGATGTCGATAGTCCTACTCCGATGGCAAGGATAGGATGGCTCTCCCCAACGTGGGTTGTACGTTGGACTCCATGTAGCTCACATAGTTTATGTCGGTTATAGGATCTCTAAGTGTGTGTGTGTTTCTTTGTATCTATGGTGAATGGTGAAGTGATTTGAAAGTGGAATTGTGAAAGTTATTCTTTCGAAAGATTTAAATGATATTTACATTATGAGAATTGATATTCTTGATGAACTGAAGGTGATTGACAAATTATATGATGACTCACATGTGTTATTGTACGTATTTCATCCTCTCATGATTATGATGATTTTCTTTGGGCTATGTGAGTCTTTCATACATCCCGTATATTTCTTATAAATATTTATGATGATGATGTTTATATAACTGCATACACCCTCATATACTCGGTTCCTTTCCATGGTACTGACCCACATCTTCGGATGTGGGCTGCATTTTCTCAAAATGTAGGTTCAGGTGCTCAGTTCAAGGTTCGACAGTGATTCTTCGGGAATGCTTTCTACATCCTCTGTTGTGGTGAATCCTCATATTCCGGGGATGTGATGTCTGATGTTGGTTTCACGGAATTGTTTACAATTGATAACTGAGTATGAGTCAGTTGGGGCATGTCTCAATGGCTTGCTGGTTTTATTGATTTTCTTAGAGGCTTGTCAGACTAGTATAGATGTTGGGAGTTGACTAATAAGATGTATTTTATTATCTTTCTGAAATTCTTTTATTCTTGGATGATGATTACTCTGTTGATATTTGAGGGTTATTTATGGAAATACCATTGATTTGTGTTGAATTGAATGAAAATGGCTCAAAGGGTTAGCTTGGGGCTACTCGTAGCCTCAAGCACCTTGTGACGCTCCGGGACCCATTTTTTGGGGCGTTACAAATTGAAAATTCTTATATTCGAGGTTCCAATTGGGATTGGTAGACCAAAGGATTGTAAATCCTCATCCCACCAGTTCCAATTAGGAATACTAGGGGACTCTAAATCCTTGTGTTCATGGTTCGAATTTGGATTGGTATAGCCCTGAAAATCCTTGGGTTACCAGTCCCAACCTTGATAAAAAATCTGGATCGGGAATAGCCAGGATAGATCAATTGGTAGAGCAGAGGACTAAAAATCCTCATATCACCAGTTCAAATCTGGTTCCAAATTAGGACATGCAATGCCTCATTCCATCAGGAAAGATTATTACAAATCAGAAATAATGAAGCAACAAGCACAAGAAGGAAAAAACAATAGCTATCAATCAGTAGCTATGGAATAAAATAACGTACACATAATAATTTATTTTTCGTATATATTTATTCTTAATTATCATTTATATACACCCACATTTACAATACACACATCTCCACACCATGTATGACACAAAACTTCAATATATACACCTGCACCAATACCAATCAGATAGAAGAGGCTACATCCATACACACAAATACAATAATAAAACAAAGTAGTGAAGAGAGCGCAAAAAAAGTAAAGTTCCTTTGATATTGGTGAATTAAGTTCCTATTTTCATTGGAGTTTTCAGTAACTCTAATGGCACACATTTTTGCTTCTATTTTCAGTTAGTTCATCATACACATTTTACTCAATATCTCTCTGTTGACTTTAAAGATTTTATTGTAAATCAAAGTCTGATATAAATTTATTTTAATTCAAGTTTAACAGAGTATTTGGCTTGATCAGTACATTTATAATGCATCTGAATATGAGTTATTTCTGATTTGATATAGTGAAATTATAGATTATAAAAAAAATACCTTATTTGTGGTAATAAATTTTGTGATGAGATATGAGTACACCATATTAATGAGAGCAAGATGAAACAATAAAAAATAAAGTCCACCTCTATTTAATTTTCAAATAAGTCTTTAGTTCATTTGTTAGAAATTCTCTTTTATATCATGATCGTAAGCAGTAGTTGTCAAATATAAAATTTAATAAAGATTGGGATCAAATTTCACAAGAAATATGGTGATAATTAAATCATAAGTAATTCAAATGAATTTACTTTCCAATGTTCGTGAAATGGGGGACTTTTTATGAAACATTGTAAAAACTATTTTAACTTATTTAAAGTGAATGATGGTTAAAATCACAAAATTTTATGAATAGACAAAACAGATTAGGATTGTACTTACCTTGACTTCATATCAATCGAGTTTAGGTTGGTGACAAATTCATTTGAATGCACATAAATGCAAAGCAATGAGTTAAAATATTCACCTAAATGTTTCCCAATGTAATTAGGCGATGTTGGTGTATATGCATTTTATTATTAAATTAATATATTAAGTGCATATGTTAGTAGGTATAAATTGTGTATTATGAGTATTATTATTTACATTTATTAGTGGAAGAATGTGGTCATGAGTTTCTTGAAACTCCTATAATCACTAAATATTTATTTATCCATTATACTATGTAATTATGCTTGTAACTCATGTAACATCCAATCATTCAAGTACCCAGTTTACTACATCACATTCTTCCTATTCAATACATGAGTTGATACCTCACCTATAAATAGATGTTGTCTTGCAAGTACAAGAAAATATGATAAGTGTGGAAAAGATTATAGTGCGTAGTAGTGAATGAAAGAGTTGAGACAAAAAAAATATTCTAAGTCTTTAACTATATTCACTATACAAAGAGAGTAAATATATGTTGAAGGAAGGTGTTCTTATAGTAGAGCTTTGGACTATTCAACTAATCCGGAGTTGTTTGAGTTGTACATCATTGATAGACTATTGTATCTTGGAGGAGACAAGTCATGAGATATACTGTTGGTTCAGTGTAGATTATGCTACAGTGGTGTTGAATCTTCTTAAAGAGAGCGAGATATCTGGGCTTCAGCCAAGAAGAAGATTATTTTATTTTCTTCAGTTTTGGTTCATTTGATTTCAACTATAATAAGTATTTTAATTTGTGGTATATTAAACCAACAATTTTAAGGAGATTCATGTTTTATTACAGTTTGAAAAATCATGGATATCGAGATGAGATATCTCAAAAGATGGATGGCAAGAGATAACAAGTAAAGTATCTTTGTACTTGCTCAACTCAAGGGGATGAAAGGTAGAAAACTTTTCTGTTTGTTGCAGAGAATAGGTAAAAAAAATTACCTAATTTATTTTGAATAAAATGATACTACTTTTCATAAACATAGGTTGTATTTCAAATGCTCAACATAGTAGGGGCTAACGAAATGTAAAAATATCGCCACAAAATTGTGACATTTGCACTTTTGAGAATGAGTTAAAAATGTGTTATAAGTGCATAATTATTGTTGGAGTAAATCACATGTCAGTATTAATTTGTATATAGCTTGATGTCTTTATATTTGGCTCTAGCATGTTATCAAAGAAAGAGTAAAAATGTTGAGTATCCATTTGACATTAAATATTTGGGTGAGATAAATTTCATTCTTGGAATGAAAAATACCTAAATTATGTGATAAACTTTTCCTTGACATGTCACATTATGGTGAAAAAGAAAAATTGTGAAATGCATTTTGTTGATTATATGATCCATGCAACTTCTTTTGATTTAAATACGTGTAAGTGGTGTGAAAAAAAAAGGAGTTTACTAGCCTAATGAATATGAGATATGTGGCTAGTTGCACTTGGCATGAAATTATGTAAAAGTACTTAAACAAGAAAATCAAGTATATTTTCTTGGTTAAAAAAAAGTTGTGGTTTGTTTTACTTAAAAGTATTTTTGATGCAAAATGAGGAAAAAAAATAACTTGATGATATTTACTAATGAGAAATAAATTATGATTTGCTAACTCATTATGGAGGCTGAACTAACTATTTTAGCTTCAACTAGTGAAAAGGTGAATTGATCAACCACTTTATGGTGAGAAAATGATTTCTCTAATTTTGAGTTATGTGATAGCACCAAAAATTTATTAATAAAGTATAAACTATTTTTATAATGAAAAATTCAGACCATAATGAGAAAAACACAATATTGTGAGATCATATTGATTAATGGTGTACCAATATTAGTTATGTTAACTTTGTGATAATCGTGCAGATTCAAAACTAAGGTCTTAGTAAGAAAATGGTCTAACTCACATTGGTAGGGAGGGGGGGGGGAAGGAAGCCTATAAAAAAATCATGAGTCATATATGAGAAAACCCAACCTGGGGACTAAAGATCCTATAACCAGGTTTACTAGGAAGAACAAATCATATGATGACTTGGTGTGAGATGCACTATTGTTTAATCCTTCCTATGATGAGAGTGTATTGTTCCTGTAATAATTTGTGAAGGTTGAGACAAAGAACTCTTAATGAAATTCTATATCTCGTTTGAGTGGGTTATAAAATTACAAGATCACCTTTGACAGATTTCACCTATGAGTGTAGAAGTTGGCCACTTCCTATGAGAATAAGGATTATTCTAAAAAACGCTCATAAAAAACTAGGATAGGAAGTGGCTATTAAATATTATGTCAAAACCTTTATTATTGTGTGTAAGCAGTAATACTTTATTTTCCTTAAACAGTCATAGTTCAAGTCTTAGATCACTACTGACCTAGAGTAAAGGTTATTGTTTTACTAAGTGGAGGTTCAATGCAGAGCACACCTTCATTATGCATAATAGTTTATCTTCAACTAAATTGGTGAACTCTCATAATTTAATATTAAAATAGTGGAGGAATGTTGGTGTATATGCATTTTATTATTAAATTAATATAGTTAGTGCATATGTTAGTGGGTATAAATTGTGTATTATGAGTATTATTATTTACATTTGTTTGTGGAAGAATATGGTCATGAGTTTCTTGAAACTCCTATAACCACTAAGTCTTTATTTGTCCATTATACTATGTAATTATGCTTGTAACTCATGTAACATCCAACCATTCATGTACCCACTTTACTACATCACATTCTTCCTATTCAATACAAGAGTTGATACCTCACCTATAAATAGAGGTTGTCTTGCATGTTATTGCATGTACAAGAAAATATGATAAGTGTAGAAAAGATTATAGTGTGTAGTAGTGAAATAAAGAGTTTAGACAGAAAATATTCTAAGTCTGTAACTATATTCACTATACAAAGAGAGTATATATATGTTGAAGGAAGGAGTTCTTATAGTGGAGCTGTGGATTTTTCAACTAATTAGGAGTTGTTTGCGTTGTACATCGTTGATAGGCTATTGTATCCTAGAGGGGATAAGTCACGAGATATACTACTGGATCAGTGTAGATTATGCCACAGTGGGCTTGAATCTTCTTAAAGAGAGAGAGATATCCACGCCTAAGCCAAGAAGAATAATATTTTATTTCTTTAATTTTTGTTTATTTGATTTCAACTGTAATAATAATTATAATTTGTCGTATATTACACCAACAGATGATTATCCCTTTAATTCTTTGAACTTAAAGTGGTGGAAATAATTACTCAATTTTTTCCTCAAGTGAATAATCTCGTTAGAGTATTAATCATTAATGGAGGTTAGAAGCTACGAATTCTCGTTGTTAAATTCTATTGTGATTTTAACCTCTTTGTTAAAAAATGCCAAGTCTAGGACTTGTTCTAATATTTTCAACTATTAGAAATCTGTAAAAGGAAGGAAGTAACAAGATATTTATGAGTATCATTCAAATTTACACAAACATAAACTCTAGAATCGATAATCAACCAAGAATTCCATGATTTTAATTATGAGGTTTTTAGCCACTCATGGTTATTGAAAAGAGAAAAGAAATAAATTTCATAAGTAAAAGAGGTCGTCTTACAAAGAATGAAAATCAAGCCTTTGATTCTTTACAAAATGTCAAACAAGGTTTGAAAATGCTCCCAATCGTGATATCTATTCAAAATTCTATAATAGGTATTGATAGGTTTGAGGAACGTGGGATTTAAAATTTAAAATTGGGATGCCGCTTCTTCTCTAGAGTCTCACTTGACGGCTCGTCAGATGCATGATGGTTCGTTGGAAGAACACTTCAATTTGCAATATGTTATGTTTAGTTCAAGGAAGGACCGATGGTTTATTATTGTAATACCCCAAATTTTCTTTCTAGCAAATTTTGTCCCAAAAATGCCTAGTATTAGCTTCTAATGTGAATGATGATTATTTCATGAGGAATTTTTAAGATTTTCATTTTTTTTCATGTGGAAAATTCAATAAGCTTTCCATCGATATAAAATTTGCCCAAATCCGACCCCAGGGCGAAGAGTTAGAGCCTTTTTAGTGAGACAGTGTATCACCTGAGCCTCCAGCGCATCGCGGAGATAGCTCAAATGGAAATTGTCAATTTCTAGTGTTGCTCCATGATAGTCGCGCGTCGCGCTAAATTTACAAATAAGGTAGCAACGCGATAGCTCCGCGTCGCGCCCCCGTGCAATTTCCCAGTTGTCCCTTTCCAGTGACTTGGCACTATAGTGGCGGCGCGCCAAGTATGAAAATTGGGATATTTTTTTAGAAATTAAAGACGTGTCCTAGGGTTAAAAGAGTCGATTTCCCCACCCTATATAAGCCTTATAACACGAGATTAGGCCATAATTCAACAACTTATACTCAATTACTCTAAAAAATTCTCAAGAACAAACCCTACGGTTTGCATAGAAGGTTCAATTCCAAGGGAATTCATCATCAAATTTCAAGAATCTCTCCATCAATCGTCATGAAATCACTAACTAAGGTATGCATAGTGTTCATCAATGAATCCCTTTCATTCGTGGAGTCCAAGAATCATGTTTTAAATAACCTATTGTGATTATCTTGTGGTGATTTGATCTTGTTCTTGTTGATAGTTGTTATTTATGATTCAAGATGGTTTGTTGATGACTTTCCATGAAATATGTGAGTTTATTGATTGAAAACCTATGAGTTTGGGTAGTTTTAGATTCTTAAATTGATTATTTCACCTATTTTATAAAGTGTGCATGTAAGGTGTTTGATAAAATGCCTAGAATGATAGAATCATGTTCTTTATGACTTAATAGTATCTAAATAACAAGTCCATGACAACCCTTATGATGCAATACAATTTCCATGCTCTTGTTGTGTATTGACTGTTGTGTTATGCAACATTCATGATATTGAAATCATGCAAGTATGTATATTTTATATGCATTCCCTTCCATGATCAAGACTATGATAACCACGTGAAGCATAAAATCCCTTATTTATGGCATTATGAATTAGGAACTCTATTTCTATGATCAAGAAGTATTATGGATTGTTGGTGTTGGTCATGTATTCAGGAATGTCATGCTTTGTCAGTTTCCTTCTATCAAGTCCTAGGGGTACTTGTACCCAAAAAATATAGTTGTGTTCCTAGATCCATGTCATGTTTTCACAATACTCTCAGTCAAGCCATGTTCCATAGAAGTCAGTCAGTCATGTGACTCTGGAAATCTCAGAAATCTCATGAACTCAGTAATTAGTAAGATCAGTAATCTCATGAACTTAGTCAGTTATCAGATATCAATAGTATTCTGCCAGTCGATGGAATTCAGTAAACTCAGTCCATGTACAATCAGTCAATCATGTTCAGTCTCTTCATATGGGAGTAATAATTAGCACCGAGTGAACCCAAGGGTAGGAACACATACTGTCAGATGAGGGTGTGATTCTTAGTAGTCATCCTTGTGTTCCAGAACTATGTAGCCAGCATAGGTTGAGACATCAACACTGTCAGATGAGGGTTGCTAAAGTGGATAATTACTATTAGATGAGGGCCCCACCGTTCTCTTTTGGGGACACTGTCAGATGAGGGTACCCAAAGTTTTCTTTAACAGTGACACGGTATTAACACCCTTCCAATCAAGGCACAGATTAGACCCCAGCTCAGTTGTTCTAGTGCATTTAGGGCATGTCGGTTAAATAACTATTCCCATAATTTCAGTATTAGTCTCAGTAAAAGAACTCAGATAGTTCTTCAATTTTCAGGACTGTCAGATACAGTCAACTCAGTCACAGTATAGAACTCAGATAGTTCCATCAAATTTAGGACTGTCAGACACAGTCACTCCTGTGATCAGTTATTTCAGTTATCAGAACTCTAGTATCAGTTATGCTAGATATAAGTAAATTCATTTCTTCAGTATATAGACTCAGTTATCATGTTCTCACGATCTCAGTTACTATGTATTCTTGTGTGCACTCTCATAATCATATTAGTTCATCAATTATTACCATTCATACATGTAATCCCCATGTATTCAGCCTACCTCACACGTATACTCAGTATATTTTTTTGTACTGACATATTTGCGCTATGGTGTTTTCTTTTTATGTTACACCATAGGTTCAGAGACACGACTCCCAGATCAGTAGTAGTAGTAGCATTCCAGGTTTCAGAGTTTTAGCAATGAGTCCTCATTCTCTGAGGACATGATCATTTTATCATATCAGTTCATTTTTCAATTGACGGAGTTAGTTGGGGACATATCCCATCAACTCCTTAGTCAGACAGTTAGAGGCTTTCAGACGACTACAGTATTTTTTTCATGATTTTCAGATGTCATTATTTTTGTTTTGTTTTAGTATCGAGATACCACTCTATGTCAGACGTTATTATTATCATTAGTTATGTTCAGTATTGAACTTTATGGCCTCTTAGTGTATGCTTCTGCATTTTCATGTCATATTATGCAGTTTACAGGTATAAATATCAGTCATGGGTTAGCTTGTGGTCCTTCGGGGTCATGAGCACCATGTATCATTCCGGTTTAGATAATTGGGGTGTTACAATTAGTCTCTTAGTGGTTTGCCTAACTTGTTTCGTCATGCTTGAGATGTTCTCAGCACACACTATTTCTGTTTTGACAATTTGGGTAATGACTCACCAGTGTCTTGGCGGTTCGCCAGCTGAGTTATCACCTAACTTCCTTTGAGCATCAATTCATTTAAACTTGGCAACTGAAGTGATGGCTCATTGAGGCTCTGACAGTTTGGCAGTTAAGCCGTTACTTACCTCTTTTCAATACAGTGTTCAACCCTTTTTATCCTTTAGCCTATTTTCTATGAATCATCACAGAAAGTCATTAAAATTATCAACGGTTGCTTAAAAACTCATGAATTTTCTTAGTTAAAAGCAGAAAATGTGTATTCATTATCCCCCACATCAACTTACGGCAACATACATCATCAACAAACTTCCTACTACTTTTCTCAACAATAAATTCCATTTTTATGAGCTACTATAAATAGGAAACTTACCTATTCACATCTTAAGAACTTTGGTTGCCTTTGCTACTGTAACACCCCAAGATCCCATCCCAAGATGTCACACGATGATTGTGACCCCGAAGGATCATAATCTAACCCTTTACTGATATCAGTACCTGTACACTATATAATATCTGGAATAAACGCAAAAACTGGACATATCTATACTATATAATACATCCATCTGAAAAGTCTCTAATCTTACTGAACTGTGGAGTTGATGGGACAGGTCCCCAACTAACTCCGTCAACTGAAAGTAAATAAAATTTTGATTACAATAATAGAAAACTAAAACTCATCCTCAAAAGAAGAAGACTCATTGCTACTGCTACTGACTAGGACTAACCTGCTGGTGATACTCTGGGTCCTGTGCCTCTAAACCTATGGTGTCAAATGAGACACCATAGCGCAAATGCATCAACACAAAATGTACCGAGTATGTAGACGGGGTAAGGCTAAATGCAAGGGCTCATGCATGCAAAATATGTATAACCTAAATGATCATGAGAATACCGCACGAGAACAAGCACACATAAAAGAATGCATAAATCATACTCATAATCCTCACAACTCTAGAGACTTGACCTTGGATACCGCTTTACTACTAGCTAAACTTACTACCATCACTGAGATACTTAACCACTAACTAATCTTCTATTGATAACAGAGGATCTGAGTATACTTATATCAAAGACTGAGTTTTGAGCTTACCGCTTTTAACCAACATAATTAGAGATTCAATTTTTCTAATAGATAACTTTGGAAGCTTTATCAATGATAATAAAATAGGATTATATATGAATCCGACAATAAGAATACTCAACAAATTCTGAGAAGGAGACCAAGCCTATCTGATGGGAGATCTTTAAATATGATAATAAGAATATTCAACATGATCTGAGTCTAAGATCAAGCCTCTCTGATGGGAGATCTTTAAATATGATAGTAAGCATCTGTATATGAGGCCAAGCGTATCTGACGGGATGGTCCATGAATCAATGAAACTATCTGAGTTCCTTACTGAGATAAACAGCGATACCACACGGTCTTGACTTCTAAAGATTGATACTGAGACTGCAAGTATGGGAAGTAGTCACTTAACCAATATGCCCTGACCTACCATAGGTTGGGTCCAACCTATAACCCTAGCTAGAAGGCCATCAATATCGTGTCACGGGTAAATACTTACTATAGAGTCAAGCCTCTCTGATGGGATGACCCTTGTAGGAACTCGACCTGAAGTAATTTTATAGTCAACCTCTCTAACGGTGGCAGCCTCTACTGATGGGAACTCCTGTATCCTACGTTGGATACATATTTTTGGAGTTCAGGGATTTCTACTAACGAATCCATCCACTCTTTCTCTGAAGGGAGGAATCGCCATCCCTTTCCTCGCTCGGTGCTAGTTTCTACTCCCAACTGAAATAATATTACTGAACCCTTAGAATGAACACAATAAAGATGAATCTATTTACATGATCATGTTTCTCAAATGATCTGGCTAAAATATGATGAGATCACTTGGTTTCGTATTTGACAAAAATAATATTGAATCACGGTATCTGACTGACGATACATAGCTTGATTAGATTATTCAAATCATTTTTGAGATTTGAATTGAATCATTTAAGTTCTATTAGTACTGGGCTGAGTACAGGTTTGAGGCTATATTACTAGCGATACAAAGATTACAGAGATATCTGAGATTACTGAGCTTTATTAAGCTTCGCACTTGTCTGAGGATACAGAGTTCTATAGTTCATTGAGTTTTAAAAATCATGGCTCGATTGGAATTATTGAGAAACTGACACGAGCTCTAGACAACAACGCTATTTTTGGGTACAAATACCCCCAAGACTCGATAACATAAAAGTAAAGCATCACTATTCATTCAAGCATCACAAGCATTCATGCATCATTACCATCATTCAGGCATATTCACAAGAAACTCAGAAATCATGTCATATATTCAATTTCACAATCATAAGAAATCACCTTAAGGATCCAAGGATTCACAAACATCTACACATCATCACAACTACCAAGGGGTCACTTTAACCATTTCAGAATCATAACATACTTTCCCCCTCACAAACCTTACGGCATCACATCTATCAGTTAGGAAAAATAAACCTCTATTCACCATCATGATTACCAAAGTATTGCTCCCAATATTTAGGGGGTCATCAATATCAATTCATCATCACAAACTACCTTTAGGAAGATATGCTATTAAATTATGCCCCATTAAACGAAGTCTTACATCAAGTACTTTACACCTATATCGGTCTCGACATATATCTAGATATCATGAGATTTCTGGAGAACTTCACACTATCATGTCATTACTCTCTTACTAACCACTTAGCATGTATCAAAACTTAAAATAAATCAAAGAGCACTCACTTGGGAGATTTACTATTTCTTCTCAACTTACTTACTATGGTCTTTTGACAACCACTAGACATATCTGGTTCTACACCTACTTGGGGATTCCATATTATTATTATAGCGCATTCCGCTCACTAAGGCATTTTATCAAACACTAGGTATGCATGGACTAGCCCACAACTTTGGGTTTCCCCTTTAACATACTATAATGCTCTATATGCTTCACCTCAGCCTTTTATCCAACCTATGGGGTGCATACTCCACTTATTCAACCATCTCTACACCCTAATGTTATAAACACCTCACATAGACACCAACTCCAAAATGGCTCATCACAACATCACATAAATTCCACATACTAGGGTCAAAGACAATAAATCTTGCAAAAAATTATAAATCCAAGCTCAACAACACAAGTAACATTAACTTCAACTCATACAAATCATGGAATATCACAAAACATAAAATCCTTAATTTTAAAAAAAGGGTACTTGAGATTCGTGGATGAAAGGGACCCAAGAATCAACATCTACATACCTGAGAATTTCTTTTCTTGAAGGCTTTTGGAAGGAGTTCTTGATTTCTCTAGATCCTTCTTGATCTCTCTTGAATTTTATGAAGGAGAAGAGAGTATTTTGATTTTGAAAACATTTTTGGGTAGAAGAGAGAAAAATGAAGTTGAAGGACCTTGGCCCGGTATTTATAGAGCTGGGGGAGGATGTGAAAAAAACCAAAATGCCTCTTTAAAATTTGTCTAGAAAATTTTGATTGGGGTGTGTGACGGTCGACCTGACAGTCTGTCAAAGGGATTGACGGTCCACTAAGTCGTCCGTCACTCAAGTGCTAAAATTGGGATGTTATGTCTTAGAGTGACGGTCGAAGTGATGGTCGTCGAAAATCTGATGGTCCACCAGATCGTCCATTACTCAGGGTCCAGGAATGAGACATTTTGCCTCGGTCTGACGGGCCTCTTGACGGTCCGTAAACTTTCTGATGGTCCACCACATTGGCCGTCACATGATGACCGAAAAATAAAGACACTTCCTTGGTTTGATGGTACACTTGACGATCCACCAAGGACTTGGCGGTCCGTCAGATCGACCGTCAAACCTGCGATTCCGATAATGCTTAGTAAAACGGCCATAACTTCTTCGTTCGATGTCGGATGTTGATGAAATTGGTATCGATAGAAATCTTACTCAATGCTCTACATGAAAAAGTATAAATTAGGGAAATTACACATGATTGAAAGTGTTTCATACTTGGGAAGATACTTGTGAAACTTTTAGACTCAGATTTTCCGCTTTGCTGGATACGCTCTAAGGCTCAGACTAGAAGAGAACTTTGCGGGGTATTACAATATCTCCCCCTTGGAACCATTAATCCTCTAATGTCGCTTGGTAGGCTGGGAATACTGATCAACAGAACTTACTCAAGAAATAGAAACATCTCAAGTCATGACTGCGTAACTAGAATGACTAACATACTGAGTACTCATACTGGTCACGTATCTCTAACACATGGAACACTCGATTGAAGCTACTTGGAGCTGAATCCTTATAGCATACATGAACATATGATGCATAGACTCATACATGGTCTGATGTCACGAATGCATTGCTGAACACGCACTGACAAGCTGAACTCTTTCTACAGAATGTGCATATCTAATGCATGGATGTCTAACTGAACTGACCTTCAGAAGCATGACTGAAAATGCAATGATCACTGATGCTAGCTTTATTAGAAGAATGTTAGCATGCATCTAAATAAAGTTAAGGATATGTAAACATCATAACACTATGGGGTATCTCCCCCTTGGGATCCTATATCCCTCTAATCATACTTTGCTGAAATACTGGAGTGGTGCATAGGGCACCTACCGCCTGGGTCATGATTGACCGATTAAGATTTAAAACTCATGCATGACTCATGCTAAAATATCATGCTCAAGATAAAATAGACGGATCTAACAATGCATGTCATATAGATGAAGGGTTCATAACATACCCGGGTCTATGTCGGGGAGACCTTCATGATCAAGATGAGCCTGAAGTGCACGGAGTCTACCCCTCTGTGTTAACACTCTACAGTCTCGCATTCTATGGCCTGGATCACCACACCCAAAACACACATGACTACCGGTTCTACACATGCCTCGATGGTGCTTGCCACACTCTTCACAAAGCGGATGGGTACGAACACCACTACCACTACTCTGGGCCTTGAAGCTTGGTGCTCTCTCGGATCTGACACCCCCAAACGCAGGTGCCGATACACTAGACGAAGATAGAGCTGGAACTAAAAATCTCCAACCATGCTGAGAACCAGTACCACCTTGGGACCCTGACTGGGAGAAACTATGAGTACCTTTCTTGGCTCTCTTACTCACACTCTCTCTTTCTTTCATTTATTCTGCCTCAATTTACTGTGGATGCATCATTATCCTAGAAATATCCACATCTATATTTAGCATAGCAGTTTTAGAATCTTTCAATACATAACTCGAAACCCCAAACAAAAACTTACTCATGCTTGCTCTAGGGTCACCTACCAAGTTGGGAACATACTTAGCTAATTGGTTGAACTTAAGACAATACTCTTTCACAGTCATAGAACCTTGCCTTAGGTTCATGAACTCTTCTACCTTAGCTTCTCTCATATCAAGTGATACACCCAAATTACAGCTCTCATTAGAAAGTGTAAGCGGTCGCTGTCAAATATAGAACCCAACTGGGTTGGGTGTCGAATCCCACAGGGAATACTTGCTCACTAAGTGTTGCAATTATTAGTAGACTGTTGGTCAAAAATTCTATGAAAAAGGGGGGATTGATTTATGCGTGAAATAATGTTAACAAAATAACGAATGAGACGATGTATTTAGTAAGATTTAATCACAGAGAATGATAAGTTAGGGTTATGTCCACCTTGTAAGTTCTACTTCTCTATTAACTATGAGTAACGCGGAATTTAGACATGCATGCACTTATAGAGAATCGTATTCTAATTCTAAATCCAAGTGTTTCTCAACCATCAAGGATTTATTTCACTTTAGCTCTCTCGAGCCTAAAGCGTATAACTAATGGTACGAATTCTCCAAGAAAGTTAATCCGGTTAAGGCATTAACGTGTAAACAGGGGTTGGTAACCCTATTTTCTTGTCACACTCTCTTTTCCAAACATGTAACTTTTCTCTCGAACAAGTTAATTGTATAATAGCGTGTTCTCTATGTTTCCAACCATGAGAATTCAATTAAAACGAACAGAGTAATGATATAAGTAGCATACACATCAAGAATTCACAAACTCATAGTAATAGATAATATCTTACAAGGTTTCCATAACCCTAACAGAGAAGTTTAGCTACTCATGATTACAACGGAAATCACAATAGACATAATCATCATACCACAACCTAGAATAAACTTGGTGATGGAGATGGTTTTAGCGTCAACTAGGGGTTGACGTTTTTTGCCCTCTAGTCGTTGCTCTCTGAGCCGTTTTTCTCTATCCCAAAGCTATTACAGAATCTGAAAACTGAATAATGAATAATGATAATAATGCTGAAAAATTCAGCAATAAGGTTTTTATTTATATCCTTGTCCACTAAGTTGCTACTACCTCCTTAAGTATTTAAATATACTGGGTTTACCCGGGAAGAAGTTCCCATGCATCACTTTCAGTCCAAAAGCTTCCTTCCCTCTAATGTGAAGTTTTCCCTTGATGCTCACAAGTCCATAAAGTGTTGAAATCTTCATCATTAATACCTGAAAAACATGCTAATCACGTAGGTCAGCTCATTTAAAGGAAAATGGACTAAAAGTGCAGGAATTATATATTTTATCCTCAAAACTTAGCTAAAATATGGGTAAATTATGGTTCTTAGGGGTATAAATACGCCCAACATCACCACCCCACACTTAAAGCTTTGTTCGTCCTCGAACAAAATATTACATCCATGCAAACACTCAACTAGAATTTCACAATAGCAACACAAAATGTTCAACAAGACATGCACGACAATCATTAACAAAGAGTAGGTTTCTTGATCACTACTAGAAACAATTCAACCTCCAACATAGACTCGTGAGGATGGTTAATTCGTATCCATAAGTTAAGCCACAAAGAATCATATAACACTACCCAAAAATCATCAACCATGTGTGTCTCACACAAGATATTACCCATAATCACTTATCGTTTTGCATTTTTCGAAACATGGGTATAAGACTCTCCTTGCTCTCACTCTCACAAAGAATTCTTATACTGCAACTGATGACCATAGGCTTTCCCTTAGTGTAATGCTCCACTAATATCAGAATGCTAAGCTTAAGATCAAATAGGTCTTTACAGGTTTTAATGTAGGCTAAGGGACAGGTAGGACTATTTTGGCCAGAAATAGTGACTATGTTCCCTAGGCGCTTTAATACACTACGTTATGCCATTTACACTCTCTTTTAACAACCCTTCTACCTTTCTTTCATCTACCAACCCCTTTTCACCTATTTTGTTATTCAATCATAAACAGAACTATCTTTTTATTTTTCTATTTCTCTTTTTTATTTATTTATTATATATATATATATATATATTTTATAAAGCAACTCTATGATAGCCACTCTTTTTCACAACATTTTCAAGTACCAATACACTTTGAGGCATCACTTTCTCCCAATTTCCTCTTATTTTGTCACATGACTCTACAATTTAAAGCGCTTAGGAATTTGGATCAAATTATGGTCTTGAAAAAAAATGGATTAGGCTACATATGAGCCTGTCAAAGAAAATAGGTAAAGGCTCAAAGAGGGTTAACTAGGACAATGTACAAAGGTAGGTAAAAAGAAGGTAAACAAATTCAGGGCTGCCAAAGAAATGCCTAAATCATCTCCTAAACTCACACTCTTTATTTTGCTTTACACACACACCAGACAAGTTCTAGCATCAGTCACAACACAGAATATACTATAACCTCACACACACAAGGCACATGGTCAACTTAATTAGGAGCAATATAGATTATTGACCCAATAGATGAATGAATTAAACCACACAATTATCACACAGTGAGTCACACTTAGAGCCTAAATGTCTCAAAAGTAATGATTTAGCACAAACTCTTGTCATAATACCTTGCCGTCTATCAGAACAATTTCATACAAAATCTAAAAAATCTAACTAAGTAACTAACTACGACTAATTCAAACAAACAAAAACAAGAATAAATGTAGGCAAAGAAGTACAACATACAAATACCAGCACCCCACACTTAGACGGGACACACTGCCCTCAGTGAAAAATAAATAAGGAAAACCTGATTAGTCGGACTCCTCTTCTATGTCTGGGGTCATACCCCCTACGTTGGAATCATCATCAGAGTCGTCATCCTCAGAGTTGTCCTCCATATCTGATTCTGGCAGTCGGCGATCATCGTCAGTCGGCACATCATCATCGAGAGGTTCTTCAAAATGTACCCCTACTCCACACATAGACCGCGCATGATCATTCATCGGGTAGTCATAGTCCAGCTGCTGAAGCTCTGCATCAGTTGGAACACGACCCCCACTCATCATTGTGAACCGAGTCATGCAATATAGATGGAGAAAGAAACTTTCATCTCGAGCATGTCTTTATGAAGTGGTAAGGTTGATGCCATGACAAATTTCAGGCTCTTTAACTTTAGTGAGATCAACCTTCTTCGGGTTGTGCGGAAGCTTATGGTGTACAGGTTCCTCTTCAATGTGCTCCTTCCTTAAGATTGTAGTCAACAAATTGCCAAAGCTGAAATGGGACCTTTTGTGCAGCCTTGCTTTACGCATTGATGATCGTATAACCGCACCAATGTTGATGGGAATATTCGTCATCAGTGCGTACACCAAGCATACTCGATCACATGTGATCTTTGTGTACTGTGTCCCAGGAATCAAGAAAGAGTTGACTATCCTCAACCATATACGAGCTTTTCTGTTCAAGGAAGCATACGGGAAGGTATTATGCCGACCGTTATCCTTGTGGCAAATCCACCGGGCCATGGACCTTGTTCCGCATAGTGTATGTCTGATTGACCTGTAGGGAGGTCTGTGATAAACTCCTTGAGCGGTGATGGATCTACAGATGGAAGGCCCAGAAAAGAGTTGAAGAACTCCGCATTCAGTTGCAAGTCTTGGCCCCGAATCTTTACTTCACTTCCGGTAGTCTTTGGGGACCAATTGGCATAAAACTCTCACGTTAGATCAAGATGGCATTCCCCCATATCTCGAAAAATGAAATAAAGATTTAGTGCCATGATTTTAGCCAAAATGCGGGGCTCTCTCTTTGCTAGACTCTCCTGCTGCATCAAATCCACGTGAACATATTTTTTCACTTTGTTGTTCTTGTACCACTCCTTTCCTTCCTCCTCTAGGACCGACTTTATCCCGAAAGTGCGCCGAGGTATTTGTAGAGAGGAGGACTCAGCTTGCTCCTTTCTTGACCGTTTCTGACCTTTTTGTGCGGTGGACAATTTTTCTTTTCCTTGTCGTCCTTTTGGGGCCATTCTACCTGAGATTAAAATAGAGTCATGTTAGCTTCATCTCGGAAGATTCAATCGAAAAACAAACAATAGTGGCACCACCCCACACTTAATTTGTTGGCACAGACTAATTAAGTGAGTGATGTCAATTACTCAGACTTCATCGACATACATTTAGGCGATATGTTCCAACAACATGTTTAGCACAGTCATACTTTCATGTAATCTCTGAATATCCTTTCCAACTTTATTTCATGTAATCTTAACTATACTTTCATGTTTGGATTAATGCACTTCTTGAATAAGACTACCACATAGAGATCGTATCAAGTTATTGCATAGAAATAATCACAACATCTTATGCTTGTGGTCAATCATGATCGTTATCTTGATGAATGAGTCATTCAAACATTCAAGCTTTCAACTTTCAAGATTACGCATTAACTTCCCAATTTCGACTCCATAAAAATATGACAGTGTATAACAATCAAGTACAAGTCGGAACAAAGTCAAGAACACCCACACGTATTCTTTCACTCAACTAGATGTATCATAACAAACCAACCACATTCTAATCACCAACACCACTTCAAAATCTAATAAATCATTATAAACGTAGCATTTCAACAACTACGTAATATAAAAGAATAACTTACGTGATGATGGATTCGGAAGATGAGCTTGCAAGATTAGATGAGCAAAAAGAAAATTTTTTAGAGAATTGGGGAGCTTGGGCGGTGCCTATCTTGAGCAAACAATGGACTTTTGTTCTAAGATTAGGGATCTATTTAAAGACTAAGCCATGGGTCGAGTTTGATCCACGTACAATCGGGTTAGGAGACAAAAAATGATAAGTAGGCGGCGCCTAATGCTTTGCCTATGCTTAGCATAGGCGGCGCCTTTGTCAACGCCTAGTTGAGCATAGGCGGCACCTTTGTCAATGCCTAGTTGAGAATAGGCGGCGCCTTTGTCAATGCCTAGTTGAGACAGTGAGCATAGGCAATGGCATAGGCGTCGCCTATGGCATTGCCTAGATTTGCATAGGCAATGCCTTGTCCGTTGCCTAGATTTGCATAGGCAATGCCTTGTCCGTTGCCTATGTGAGGCAGTGAGCATAGGCAAGGGTATAGGCCTTGCGTTGTCTATTGCCTAGATTGGAATTGGCATTGCCTTTTCCATTGCCTAGAATAGCATAGGCATTGCCTTGTCCATTGCCTAGATTAACATAGGCAATGCCTAACCGATAGCCTTTGCTCCTTCATTCCTAACTTACCACCTTTAACATGGCTCACTTTCAAATCAAAATTTGGGACTAATCCCCTTCTTTGTACGTCTTGCACCTGCACTTAATCAAAAACAACAAAAACTATTAGAAGGATGGGTTGCCTCCCACCAAGCGCCTTAGTTTTGGTCGTGGCTCTACTCTTCTTTTTGGATTTTTATTTAACAAAAACAAACTCCTAGTAAAACAAAACGATTAAAAACGATGGGTTGCCTCCCATGTAGCGCTTGATTTATTATCACGGCACGACATAGTTATCTCGATTACTTAGACTTCATCGAGATAGATAGTGGCCATGCATTTTATCGAATCGGGTGGACCGATATATGGCTTCACTCGTTGGCCATTCACCTTAAAGACACCACCAACATTGTTTTCTAACTCCACTACTCCAGACGAGTAGACTTGGCTAATTCTGAATGGACCAGACCATTTAGACTTCAACTTACCTGGAAATAGCTTCAGTCTAGAGTTGAAAAGAAGTACCATATCACCCTTCTGAAAGTTTCGTTGGATAATCCTCCTATCATGGTACTTTTTCATCCTTTCCTTGTAGAGGTATGCTCTTTCATATGCATGTAGACGGAATTCATCCATCTCATTGAGCTGGTCCAATCTCAGATTAATAGCATCATCCCAATTTAGGTTAAGCCATTTCAATGCCCACACCGCTTTATGTTCTAGCTCAATTGGCAAGTGACAAGCCTTCCCGTAAACTAGTTGGTAAGGTAAAATGCCAATTGGTGTCTTGAACGCAGTCCTATAAGCCCATAAGGCATCGTCCAGCTTTCGGGACCAATCTTTCCTACTAGCATTTACAGTCTTAGCAAGGATTAACTTGATCTCCCGATTAGAAACCTCTACCTGCCCACTAGTTTGTGGGTGGTAAGGTGTAGCTACCTTATATTGCTTGACCCTATATTTCATCAATATGGCTCTGAACAACTTGTCGCAAAAATGTGATCCTCCATAACTTATGATGGTACGTGGTACCCGATATTTCTCTTTAAGAACGCTACAACACGTTTACCTTCATTATCAGCTAGCGCGACTGCTTCGACCCATTTGGATACATAGTCCACAGCAACTAGGATATATTTTATCCCAAATGAACTCACAAATGGGCCCATGAAATCAATACCCCAGACATCAAATAACTTTACCTCAAGTATTTTAGACATAGGCATCTCATGGTGCTTTGATATAGCGCCTTGCCTCTGACACTGATCACATCTTCTCACGAAATCGTAGGCATCCTTGAATAATGAAGGCCAATAATAGCCACTTTTCAGTACTTTCCTGGCCGTCCGATCACCTGCATGGTGACCCCCAACTTGGGAAGCATGACTTGCTTCCAATATGCTAGGCACCTCCAGATCTAAGATGCATCGCCTAATAACACCATCAGCACATCATCGAAAAAGATATGGTTCATCCCAGAAGTAGTATTTCACATCATGCATGAACTTTCTCTTTTGATGAAAGGAGAGATGCTAAGGAATCACTTTACTTACCGCGTAATTAGCAAAGTCTGCACAAAATGATTACTAAAAGATGGGAAACTTCTCCTAAGAACATCCTATAGCCTCTTGTACATAAATGTGGCGCGCTACACACCCATGCACAAGACATTACTAGATGCAGCTTTTCAGACTCCCTATGACACTCTGAACCTTAGGCTCTGATACCAAGCTTATAACGCCCCGAGATTCCATCCCGAGATGTCACATGATTCTTGTGACCCCGAACGATCATAAGCTAACCTTTTACTAATATTTGTACCTATACACTGCATAATATCTGGAATAAAAGCAGAAACTGACCATAAGGTTCAACACATCTATAAATACACAAAATATAAAATTGAATACTATATAATACATCCATCTAAAAAGCCTCTAATTTGACTGAACTATCGAGTTGATGGGACAGGTTCCCAACTAACTCCGTTAACTGTAAGTAACTAAAATTTTGATTATAGTAATAGAAAACTGAAACTTATCCTCGAGAGAAGAGGACTCACTGCAATTGCTGCTGACTCGGACTGATCTGCTGGTGATACTATGGGTCCTGTGCCTCTAATCCAATGGTGTCAAATGAGACACCATAGAACAAATGCGTCAGCAAAAAATATACCAAGTATGTAGACGGGCTAAGGCTAAATGCAAGGGCTCATGCACGCAAAATATGTATAACCTAAATGATCATGAGAACCAAACGAAAATAAGCACACATACAAAAATGCATAAATCATACTCATAATCATCACAACTCTAGAGACTTGACCTTGGATACCGCTTTACTATGAGCTAAACTCACTACCATCACTGAGATACTGAACCACTGACTTATCTGCTACTGATAACAGAGGATCTGAGTATACTTATATCAAAGACTAAGTTATGAGCTTACCACTTTCAACCGACAAAATTAGAAATTCAACTTTTCTAATAGATAACTTCAAAAGTTTTATCATTGATAAGAAAATAAGATTATATCAGAATCCAACAACAAGAATATTCAATAAATTCTGAGAAGAAGACCAAGCCTATCTGATGGGAGATCTTTAAATATGATAATAAGAATATTAACATGATCTGAGACTGAGATCAAGCCTCTTTGATGGGAGATGTTTAAATATGATAGTAAGCATCTGTATATGAGGCCAAGCCTATCTGATGAGATGGTCCATGAATTAATGGAACTATCTGAGTTCCTTACTGAGATAGACAACTGTACCACACGGTTTTGACTTCTGAAGATTGATACTAAAATGGAAACTGTGGAAAATAGTTACTTAACCAACATTCCCCGACCTACCACAGGTGGGGTTCAACCTATAACCCCAGCTGGAAGGGCGTCAATACAGTGCCATGGGTAAAGACTCACTCTCGGGTCAAGCCTCTCTGATGGGATGACCCTCGCAGGAAGTTGACCTGAGGCAATATAATAGTCAACCTCTCTGACGGTGATAGCCTCTACTGACGAGGACTGCTATATCTTACACTGGCTACGCAGTTCTGGAGTTTAGGGATTGCTACTAATGACTCCGGCCTCTTTCTCACTGACAGGAGAAATTGCCATCCCTTCCCTCGCTCGATGCTAGTTTCTACTCCCAACTGAAAGAATCTTACTAAATCCTTAGAATAAACACAATAGAGCTGAATCTATTTACATGATCATGTTTCTCAAATGATCTGGCTAAAATATGATGAGATCACTTGGTTTCGTATTTGACAAAAATAATATTGAATCACGGTATCTGACTGACGATACATAGCTTGATTAGATTATTCAAATCATTTTTGAGATTTGAATTGAATTATTTAAGTTCTATTAGTACTGGGCTGAGTACAGGTCTGAGGCTATATTACAAGCAATACAGAGATTACAGAGGTAACTGAGATTACTGAGCTTTATTAAGGTTCACACTTGTCTGAGGATACAGAGTTCTATAATTCACTGAGTTTCGAAAATCATGGATCGATTGGAATTATCATGAAATTGACACGGGCTCTAGACAACAACTCTATTTTTGGGTACAAATACCCCTAGGACTTGATAACATAGAATTAAAGCATCATCTTTCATTCAAGCATCACAGGAATTCATGCATCATTACCATCATTCAGGCATATTCACAAGAAACTCAAAAATCATGTCATATATTCAATTTCACAATCTTTAGAACATCACCTCAAGCCTCCAAGGATTCACAAACGTCTACACATCATCACAACTACCAAGGTGTCGCTCTAAGCATTTAAGAATCATAACATACTTTCTCCCTCATAAAACTTACGGCATCGCATCTATCATTTAGGAAATATAAACCTCTATTCACCATCATGATTACCAAAGTATTGCTCCCAATATTTAGGGGGTCATCAATATCAATTCATCGTCACAAACTACCTTAAGGAAGACATGCTATTAAATTATACCCATTCAATGAAGTCTTGCATCAAATACTTTTCACCTATATCGATCTCGACATATATCTAGATATCATGAGATTTTGGGAATACTTGACACTATCATGTCATTACTCTTTTGCTAACCACTTAGCATGTATCAAAACGTAAAATAAATCTAAGAGCATTCACTAGGGAGATTTACTATTTCGTCTCAACTTACTCACTACGGTCTTTCGACAACCACTAGACATGTTCACTTCTACACCTACTCGGGGATTCCATATTATATTATGGCTCATTCCACTCACTAAGGTATTTTATCAAACACTAGGTGTGCATGGACTAGCCCACAACATTGGGTTTCCCCTTTAACACACTACAATGCCCCTATATGCTTCACCTCAGCCTTTTATCCAACCTATGGGGTGCATACTCCACTTATTCAACCATCTCAACACCCTAATGTCATGAACACCTCACATAAAAACCAACTCAAAAAGGGATCATCACAACATCACATAAATTCCACATACTAGGGTCAAAGACCATAAATCTTGATAAAAATCATGAATCCAAACTCAACAACATAAGTAACATCAACTTCAACTCATATAAATCATGGAATATCACAAAACATAAAATCCTTAAGTTTAATAAAAGGGTACTTGAGCTTCTTGGATGAAAGGGACCTAAGAATCAACATCTACATACCTGGGAATTTCTTTTCTTGAAGGCTTTTGAAAGGAGTTCTTGATTTCTCTAGATCCTTCTTGATCTCTCTTGAATTTTTTGAAGGAGAAGAGAGTATTTTGATTTTGGAAATCCTAATTTTTGGGTAGAAGATAGAAAAATGAATTTGAAGGCCTTTGGCCCGATATTTGTAGAGCTGGGGGAGCATGTGGAAAATATCAAAATGCCCCTTTAAAATTTGTCTAGAAAATTCCGATCGGGGTCTATGACGGTCGACCTGACGGTCTATCAGAGGGACTGAAGGTCCACCAAGTCATCTGATACTCAAGTGCAAAAATTGGGATGTTCTATATTGGAGTGATGGTCGAAGTGATGGTCCATCAGAAATTTGACGGTCCACCAGATTGTCCGTGACTCGGGGTCCAAGAATGGGACATTCTGCCTCGGTCTGATAGGCCCTTTGACGGTTCTGATGGCCCACCACTTTGGCTGTCATATGATGATCGAAAAAGGAAGCCACTTCCTTGGTCTGAAGGGACACTTGGCGTTCTACCAAGGACTTGGCGGTCCATTAGATCGACCGTCAAACCTGCGATTTCGACAACACTTAGTAAAATGGCCATAACTTCTTCGTCCGATGTCAGATTTTGATAAAATTGGTATCGATGGAAAGCTTGTTCAATTATATACATGACGAAATGTAGAAATTAAGGAAATTACACATGATTTAAAGTGTTTCATACTTCGGAAGATACTTCTGAAAGTTTTAGACTCAAATTTTTCGCTTTGTTGGATACACTCTATGGCTCAGACTAGAAGAGAACTTTGTGGGGTATTATAGATAACCAACTACTCTTAAACAATTTAGACACAAAATTTACCCCAATACTTTACCACATGTGCTCATTAGTAAAAGGATATAAGGTCTTACATCTTTCCAAAAAGAAAATACATGTTGCTAGAAATGTTACATTTTTTGAAACTTTTTTTCCTTTTTCCTTTTCTAAAGGCAAAATTTGTAAGGAAAGTCTCTCAATTCCTGATGTTCTTAACTTTAAGGAAGATACTATGAGTGAAGTAGTAGAGTTATCAAGAAATGTACAAAATTATCAATAAGTTGATAGTAATATAAATCCACATCTGGTACTTGATAACTCTGTACCACTAACTGATTCAAATTAGGGCGGAACCACCTTATGGCTAGGGGTTCATATGAATCTTCTTTTGCAATTTTTTTTAATATTTATATATAGTTAGAATTATTTAGGAATCTGCTCAAATATGCCATTGAAATATCAAAAATGACTCATTTATGCCATCATTTAAAAGTTTGGCTCGTTCATGCCATTGTTATTACGGAACCAACTTATTTGTGCAATTACTTTTTGACGGTGGGTTTTCAAAAATAGCTTTTCCACGTGACCTTTTATTAGAGGTCAATGTCATTAATTAAAATAAGGAAAAAAGCTCAAATATACCATTGAATTATAATAAATAGCTTATTTATGCCATCTATTAAAAGTTCAACTCATTCATGCCATCGCCATTATAAAATCATCTCATTCATGTGATTACTTTTTAGTGGTAGGTTTTCGAAAATAGCTTTGCCATGTGGCCTTTAATTAGAGGTACAGGTCATTAATTAAAATAAATTAATATTAATTTTAAAATATCTTAGACTCATTAAAAAGAATCAATCCATTTAACATAACCCGACTCACATCCTAAAGATTTTTTCTCTACAACAACAACTATTTTTCTTATAAGAAAAAATAATAATTAATGTACATCCTTTGGATGATTCTTATTGATTCTAAATCATTATAAATGTTATGCTTAACAGAAACCTCAAAATTTCTTTCTGACAGTAACTGAAATTGTATTTCCAGTGACTCTAATATATACTCTAACGTTGTAAGAAAAGAAGTCAATGAACAATGAGGGCAAGCAAGAAAAATAAGGAGGCATACCAATAGAACTTCTCCATTCTCCCATCACGAATAAGGGGAGCACATATTGTTGGAGAATTATTTTCAAATAATGTCTTACAAAATGTTCGCTATTGTAATGCCCCTAGTTTGCACCCCGGAAGTTACATAGTGCTTACGGCCCTGAAGAACCACAAGCTAATCCATGACTGGTACATGCTGTGAGCACTGAATAATAATAATGAAGTAATTGGGAAGTTAGGATGAAATGCCTTAAGGTTCACAATCTGAATATTGATAAATATAGAAACTGATAATAACATCTGCAAAACTGAACACTGTCTAAACTAGTCTAGTCTGAAAAGCCTTTAACTGAATTGTCTGAATGTGGAGTTGATGGGACAAACCCCAAAATAACTCCAACTAATAAATTACTGAATCTACTGTAATAATAAAATAAAAGAATATCCTCGATAAATGATGACTCACTACTAAATCTGCTGCTGCAGACTGAATCTAGCTAAGTGCAGCCACGAACCTGAGCGCCCAAACCTATGATATGAGACATCATAGCACAAGAAAAAAGTATGCGATCAGTAAGTGGAATACACTGGTATGCTAGATGAGGTAAGGCTAATTTGCACAGGTTCATACGCATGAACAATAACTGACTGAGTGATATGAATATAACTGAATGAGAGTATATCACTCAATTATATATGAATTACTGATAACTGATATCTGAGATTACTGATATATGAATTATTGATAACTGGGTGACTATTTCTGACAGTCCTAATATTATGAAACTGAACTAAGTTCTATGCTGAGACTGAAACTGAAACTATGAGAGGTAATCATCTAACCAACATGACCCTCTCTAAATTGATTGGGGTCTAACCTGTAACCCCTATTGGAAGGGTGTCAGCATCGTGCCACGGGTACAAACACTAGCTATGTAGATCCATTAAAATGTCATCCTAAAGGACTAAGGGTCACCCTCTACTGACAGGTTCCCTGATGAGAGCGATATTATGCTCAACTAGCAGGTAAACAGGTTATCAACCCTCAACTGGAAGGTTGATATCTTAACCTACGATTGTTGCATAGTTCTGGAATATAAGGACTACTACTAAGGATCATACCCTCTACTAACAGGTAAGGCACCATCCTTGGGTTAGCTCGGTGCTGAATCCTACTCCCAACTGAATGATACTTATTATTAGACTGATAAACTGGACTGAGTTTCACTAACTTCTATAACTGACTGAGTACTACTATTTGTGATGTTACTGAGACTATTCTATAAATACTATAATTCTAGGTAAATAGCTAGATTTTGGGTATTAAATACCCCAGGACTCAATAGCGTTGATAGTAAAGCATGGCATTATCTTAAAAGCATAATAATAATTGCTTGTTAACAATGCATTTATTTAGACATTTTGTCTAACACTTGCGAGGCATGAACTTGTACATAAATAGGAACACATGATAACATGTCATGATAGCACTGTTAAATTCACATAGGAATTCTAACAAACACTTGGAGAGAATGATTATTTCACTTAATAATAAACATATATATAAATATCATGGCTACAACATTCAACTTGTAATTTCAAGGATTTAACATAAGAATCACATAATTCATCACACATGCTATCTTAATTTCATAAAAGTTATAATTAATGATGGATTGAAGATCGTATAACAATACACGCATGAACACAATCTAACTCAAACATGTAATTCATAGAATCTCTATCTTGTATTTTGAAAAAGGATTCTTGGGATCCATGGGTGGTAAGGACCCATGGATGAACATCTAACATACCTGAGAAGATTAATTCTTAAAGTTTCTTGATAGAGTTCTTGAGAATTGCTCTTGATTCTTGGAGACTAGGGTTTTCTATTTGAGAGAGAATATTCTTGATTTAGGGAAAATTTGAATAAACAATGACTAAATCAACTGAAAATGACCAAATTACCCCTGGAAAGAATTAAAATTCAAGTCACTAGATTCCTACTTTTGGCCTTCACCGCGATACGGTGGCATCGCAGTGAACCACTAGATTTTGTCGACTATTGTAGTCCAAGGAAGAGTGCAAAAATGTACTTTGGCGTGATGCGGAGGTATCGTGGAGCCTCACTGGAAACTGACAATTGCAAAATGGCACTCTGGCACGATTCACCATTATTACATTGACTTACTGGAAAAAGCCAATTGGGATCTTGGACTTCACCGTGATATGGTAGAATAGCGGTGTCTCACTGAAAACTGAAGAATGCCATTTTGAACCTCGCAGCAACGCGGTACTTCTCAATTTGACATAGTGTTTCACTAAAAGTACCATAACTTCTCACCTTGATATCAAATTTAGGCAAAATTTCTATTGTTGGAAAGCTGACTGAATTTCCTACATAATGATGGGTCTTAATATGGGAAAATTTTGAGTATTTTTGAAAGTATACATAAGAATTATCGTATACAAAGAGCTAAACTTAGCTAGAAAAATATAGGTATTAGAATATCTCTTCCTTGGGAACATTCATCCTCGAATGAGACTGATCAAGCTGAGAAATAATAATAGAATAAGTTTAAAGACTATACATGCACAACTGAAGCATGATTACATGACTAAAAGTAATGATAAACTGAGTTTTCATACTGACACATGATTACATGGCTAAACTAATTTATGAATTCATGACTGTCATGAAGATGATATGTAACTGCACTGATACCAAGTTTGTATCTGTAACTGAAAATGGAACTGAGTAAATCTAAGAAAGACTGTTACCACAAGCTGAGTTTGACTTCGCAGAGAAGAGGTGAGATTACTTGGTCCGCATATCTATTTCTGCTTCCCAAGTAGCTCCCTCAACGGACTGGTTTTGCCAGAGAACATTAACCAAGGGAACTTTTTTGTTCCTTAGTTGACAAATCTGATGATCAAGGATGTCATGACCTGAGCCGGGTCCCTGGTCGTAATGAGCATCCTGAACCATAAAGATCCGAACGCCCTTCTACACCTGGTAATCATGCACAATACTCGTATAATAAAGAAAAGATGCAAAAATATAATAGATGGAATCATGATCATACTCCAAACTCAATTTAACAATACTGAAAAGAAATCCATCAACAAGTAGACAACATTTATCTAGTTCTGCAAAATCTCTAGTATATACGAAAACCAATTAAACTGTCTGAAATCTAGGAAAAGGCCCCCAGTGGACCAATAACATAATGAAATAACAATACCCTAAGAATGGCCTTCCGAAGTAAGGGAGGCTCACCAACTGCACACTTCTAACTATCAACTCTACGATTTTGTAGGAACCCTACACTAAGCTTCGGACCTTGAAAGATAGAGGGTCAATACAATTGTACTGGTATGAAGAGAAATCCAAAATAATGCATTTATATATATAAAATATGTGAGAGAAGGTCATGAAACATCATGCATGATATAATTCAAAACACATGGGCACTTCTTTGATAATCATAAAACATTCTTATCAATGCAGTTTTTGATTTTTGAATTACTTTTGAGTTAGCTGGTCCACCCTATAATTCTACAACCCCATGGGCTATATGGAGTCTGCCCATAACTCGGCGGCTAAGCCCCCAACCCAAGTTTTCCACAAGAGTTGGAGTTTCTGATTCTGATATGCACAGGGCACTAGGCTAGAATATAATCCCTCTAGGGGACATAATAATCCCGTATCGGCAAAATACAGTTTGGACAATGCGTTTTATAGACTCGTGCCTTCTTAAGGTAGCCACCTAAAATCTCTTTATGCCCACTTTTAGCCTTTTCTGAACATGCATCATCCTAAATTCAAAATTTGAAGGTTTGAGTAAAAATCCGATTTCTATACTATTCTGTGTCTGTTATGGCATTGTCTGATTTGGTATCTCATACCAAGACTTGCAAGTCGTATTTCTGAAGAATTCAATATCATTTACAGTCTTCTCTTTCAAACATAAGGTTTAGACCACCATACATCAAACAATTCAAGAAGACTCATTTTTTAATGCATTTATCAAAACTATGCAGAAATCATCCCTTTCAATCATTTCAACAAACATGTGGTGGTCATGCATTTTTTGTAAACCATGCAATTCTTTCATTATATTTTCAACATTTATCAGCATGCGAAGCCCCTCTCATCAATTTTAAAGATCAAATCTTAAATCATTCAACAATAGTCAAGAACATTGATATCATGCTTCTAAATAACATTAAAAAATCAAAAGGTGTTACAACATGAGAGGGAGTGTAAATAGTCATGCTCTCAATTCAATTATTAAATTTAACCACATACATACATATATATATATATATATATATATATATATAATATTTAAAATCAATTTAGGGAAAAGGCCTAAAGACCAAAATAATAATGTCACTAAAGTATTCATAATGTAAATTTCAATGTAAATTCCAAAACCCCTTCAAGAATTTATGATTCCACAATGTTAAAAGTTTTTGAAACAATTTCCTTATGCCCACGTAGTTTCAAGAAAGCCCCACATACCTTAGATTAATTAGTTTAGAGAGAAGAACTCAAATTTTGATTCGTTCCTTAGAAATCTTAAACTTAAAGGTTGGTTCTTGATTCCTTATTCTTGGTAAAAACCCTAATTTTTATGTTATGGATGAATGAGGAGTTATGATCTTTGATTTGATGTAATTAGGTGTTAAAAAGGGTGCAAAAGACCCAAAACTCCCTTTAAAAACGACTTTAGATCGCTAAACGGAGGTACGGGATGGTTTGGGCAACGATTCGTTACCCTAGGGACGATGCATCCCTCAAACCATCTCTTTATGGACAAAATATGGGCTTACTGCCTCAGTTGTGACGGTTTAGGCGATGGTTCGTCACTGGCGTGACGGTCCGTCAGCCTTCTCGTCGCACTTTGGCAGTTCAGATAGCTCACTGTAAAATAGTCATAACTTTTTACCCCAATATCGGATTTAGGAAAAATTGGTGGCGTTGGATATAGAACTCAAACACCTTTAATTTTATATATAGTAGACCCTCTAATTCTTTGTATACAAAACTTTATGGCCGATTGAATTTGACCCAAGTTTTGACATTCACTAAAACTTGAACAATAGGAAAGCTTCCAACTCGTCCTTGGGTTAAGGGACCTCTATGATCTCAATTCATGCTCAACTGGATTCCCTCACTACATAATGGATTAACACACTATATTTATATCGGATTTATGGATTTTGGAACATTTTCGCATAGAAATGACAGTTTATGTTCTAGCCCAAAATGCGGGGTGTTACATTGTCTCTCCCTTGGGATCATTTGTCCTTGAATGATGGGTAGGGAATTTTTTAAGCTCTAAAGGTATGGAATTAAGAGTGTAACCTCGCATTGAACATTTTTCCTCGACAAAATATTGAAAGGTATCAAAAGAAATTTTTGACACCCTTAGGGAAATGCGTAACTACGGAGAATGAGGTAATGAAACCTTACATTCGGATGACCTTACACAGGAGTTCTACGAATCATTATCACCACAACATAAGGCATGAGTTAATTTGATGATAGTAGGCCTGATTTACATTGGTATCATCATGAGATAACGAAACTTAACATCGACATGATCTTGGCATGTGTTCTATGGCAGATGATCAAAAAATTTTAAGGCATGGAAAAAAAATTTCTAAGACTTCTCGGCCCGATTAAGATTGGTTCAAAACATGAGATGAGATTCCCGTGAGATAAAAGATTAGATTAGATCAGAAACATTCTCTAACTCAAAGATATCTCGAATGGACTTAAACTCAGAGACACTACTTATCTATACCCCAACATTAATCAACATACTTCATCATTTCCAACTTACAATTCTCTCTTAGATCATCTAACAACAATAATTTATGTTTCGTCGTATAATACTCCTATGTTGAAGCCTAACTTGAAGGAAAGAGGTGTTAACTTAAACTATGGGACCCTGTACTCTACATCACATTAAGAAATCACCTCACGTCATCACTATAATTCTACAACCTCAAGTCTTAATTCAAGGAATACTAACAACATGTCGCATTGGTTTATTTATTTACCAAAAACAAAATTCAAGCCTATCATTATGACACCCCACTTCATGGACCTCTCCCAAAGACCAGAAAATTCAATCACTCTCATAAAGATTCTTGCCATATACTTCCTTTCTAACTATTTCACATAATGAGAATTCATCTTTTCTTTCCTCTTCTCTTTTAACCTTAGCTCCAGAAATCACCTCAAGATTTTTACCTTCAAGAACATCTATTCCCCTGCCTAACACATTACTACGCTTCTACAACCACCATCACACTAACATACTAAGGGTCATTGAGGGACACCAAGCACAATTATCAAGAATGGAAGTAACACTTGTTAGACCATAGGTTTTACCTTTTTGCACTACTCAAGGAGAGACATAAAATGAAGATACGATACAATCACAAAGTGCTAACCACAGTGAGAAACATGACTGCTTACCTCATGAGTCATATAACAAAAGTTTAAAATTCATAAAGTCAATAATTGAGACAAGAACTTCTACTCGAAGTTATTGCTTCTTATTTTTAGAGCTGAACTAGTCATGAGTTCACACAAATTTGTCATTTGGCTAATCCCGACATAAGATGAATCAATAACATATGAAAACATAGTTTCGTAGACCCATGCATGGTTTGGAACACAGATTTATGGATCATGAACATCGTATCATGGAGATTGAATACGTGAAAAACTAGATTTATTGAGATATCGTCGCTTCTAGTTTGGGGGTCGAAACATGACATTACTTACATAGAAAACTCAATACTTAGACAAAGGCAGGATACAAAAAACATTGGTAGAGTGAACTCTTAAACTAAAGTAGGCGGAATATGCTTGAATAGGAATAGGTTTACCATCACCCTTCCCTAACATGCCATAATGAGAAAATTCGGAAACTACCTTAACCCACCATCTCCCCCTTAGATCAAAGTCATAATTCTAGACTTGAGAACATAACCTCTCATCAATTTATAACTACAATTCTTAATACAATAGAGGGGTAACGGTACATACATGAACACATACTTCCCTCAATAATTTAACATATCGACACTAAATTCATTCTGGGATATCCCCCTTCAGGGATACTAATCATAATTTCCTCTAACCCCAAAGTCATTAACTTATGACTAACATTATTATGGACATGGACACCTATGCACTTAAACACTTAACACTCTATCTCCAACTCCTTAGAATACTCACATTATGCCTCTAATCACATAGTTTACAACTTAACAAATTTTATAAAACCATACCCCAGGCTCATATTGTCCACCGATATTTGCTCAATTCAACTGTAAGGAACACCATATGACAACTCACCAGACTTCTCTATACTACAATGTCAAAACACAAACTAGGTACGCAAAACACTTATAAACATAAATGCTAAACTTTCCCCTCTTTGTTTCTTTTTTTAAGTATACTCTAAAGGCATTGCTTTCCAAGAATGCTAATCTTAATTTTTTGCTATCCTCTATCGTTGTCAACCTACAACTCGCAGTGTTATGAGCATACACATCTTCACTTCTTATTACAAAAAAAAACACTCTCGACTACTTAACCTTCTAACATTAGATCATTAATCACATAAATTATATAATAAAATTGTACCTAACGCCATACTACCAGGGGTGCAACTTATTCTTACATACTTATGCCCTTATCCACTTAATGACTCACCCACAATTCATCATTTTACCACTAGTCCTCATATACACATATACCTCATGAATACCACTTAAACTTTTTCATAAATCATCAACCTAGGATTTTTCACAAATCCCATCAAGCCTACTAATTCATTCCCATAAAAAGATACATCATTAATCTTAAGCTACTATTCTTACCATCACATTCTACATCTAAAATTCAAGTCTATAGTCTAGCATCAATTATTTATCACCAATGAAGCATACGACCTAATATACTAGTCTGTCAAATTGGGAAATTAACTGAAAATACTCATTTCATTTAACTACTACCTATAATCACAACCCCTCAATGACTATTACATCTCAAAATCCACTACATACCTTCTCACATGAAGTACTAGTTTACAATCACTAAAGAAAAGAAGGTCAGGGGGGTAAAGTCACATAATAGATATGGTCAACCTTAATCTTATATTATAACCCAATACGATCTTATGTATACATTCAACTTTCTCACATCATAGTTACTTACCCAAACATACCTTTAGACTACCTTCAAACTCCATAACAATAATAACTTATTGGCTAATCTAACTATTTCCATTCACAACCTATAAGGGATTTCTGTAACCACCATAACTATTCACTCTAGGCTCTTTCCCTATTTTTAATAAATAAGAAGAAAATAAAAGCCAAACACTTTCTCCACACACCACCAATAGGTCATGAAACTTTAACATATACTACTACTCGAGTGAAAATATAGTTCCAACATTCTGCTACACAATATTTCCTATAATAAATTTTTTAAAGATGACTGGACACACTTAAGAACTCAGGCTAAAGAACATGATTTCATTAGGATCATAGTTTACACTACAATCAATACACCTTGAAGAACTAACGGACTCCTTTCAAGCTCTTGCTTAATTTTCTAATCCTTTATGACTCGATTAGGAAAAGACCATATCATTTATATTCTAAGTTTCTACACTTGAATCACCTTAACAATGAGACATATCTAAGAATATCAGAGTAATGAAAGAATTGAGATAACCTTACTTTTATATAGAAGACACCATAGTACAAACTAGAGTGTGAAAGAGAAATGTTCTGACTCTATAGCACAAACTAAAACATGAAAAAAGAGAAACATACCTAAATACCTTGTAGCCTCCTGCTTATGAGTGTGGTATGCTACACACCATAAATAAGACTCTACTCAATGTGATTTCTCAAACACCCTGGGACCATGAATCGTGCTCTGATACAAAGTTTGTTACGACCCAAGCCGGGGCTCTGGCTGTAACGAGAATCCTGAATCATAGAGATCTGGATGCCCTTCTATATTAGGTAATCATGTACAATACTCATATAAAAAAGAAAATATATGGAAATATAATAGATGAAATCATGGTCATACTTTTAATTTAATTTAATAATATTGAAAATAAATCCATCAACACCTAGACAACGTTTATCTCATTCTACAAAATCTTTAGTACATACGAAGACCAATAAAACTATCTGAAATATTGGACAAGGCCCCTAGTACACCAATTACATAATGAAACAACAATACTCTAAGAATGGCCTTCCGAAGTAAGGGAAGATCACCAACTGCACACTTCTGACTGTCAACTCTACGGTTTAGCAGGACCCCTAGACTGAGCCTTAGAACCTAAAAGATAGGGGGTCAATACAATTGTACTAGTATGCAGAGAAATAAAAAATAATGCATTTATATATATATATAAAATAGGTGAGGGTAGGTCATGAAACATCATGCATTATATAATTCAAAACATATGGGCACTTCTTTTATAATCATCAAACATTCTTGTCAATGTAGTTTTTGATTTTTGTATTACTATTGAGTTAGGTGATCCACCCTATAATTTTACAACCCCAAGAGCAATATGGAGCCCATCCTTAACTCGATGGCCAAGCCTCCAACCCAAGTTTACCGCAAGGTTTAGAGTGTTGAATTCTGATACGTCATAGGGAATTAGGCTAGCTATAATCCCTCCAGAGGATATAATAATCCCGTATCAACAAAATAGGGTTTCAAGCATTGAGTTTTATGGACTTATGCCTTCTTCAGGTAACTACCTAACATCTCTTTATGCCTATTTTTAGCCTTTTCTAAGCATCCATCATCCTAAATTCAAAATTTGAAAGTCTGAGTAAAGATCTGATTTCTATTCTATTCTGTTTGTTATGGCATTGTCTGATTTAGTATCGTCATACCAAGACTTGTAAGTTGTATTTTTGATCCATTCAATATCATTTACAGTCTTCTCTTTCAAACATAAGGTTTAGAACACGATACTTCAAACAATTTAAGAAGATTCATTCTTTAATACATTTATCAAAACCATGTAGAAATCATTCCTTTCAATCATTGCAATAAATATGTGGTAGTCATGCATTTTTGGCGAACCATACGATTCTTTCATTATATATTCAACATTTATCAACATGCAAAACCCCTCTCATCAATTTTAAATATCAAATCTTTATCATTCAACAATAGTCAAGAACATTGATATCATGCTTCTAAATAATATTAAAAAATTAAGAGGTGTTACAACATGAGAGAGAGCATAAATAGTCATGCTCTCAATTTAATTGTCAAATTTAACCACATACATACATACATATATATATATATATACATATATATATATATATATATGTATGTGTATATTTATAATATTTAAATCAATTTGGGGGAAAGGCCTAAAGACCAAAACAATAATGTCACCAAAGAATTCATAATGGAAATTTTAATGTAAATTCCAAAACCCCTTCAAGAATTTATTATTCCACAATGTTAAATGTTTTTGAAACAATTTCCTTAATCCCAAGTAGTTTTAGGAAAATTCTACATACCTTAGATTAATTAGTTTAGAGAGAAAAACTCGAACTTCAATTCGTTCCATAGAAATCTTGAACTTAAAGGTTGGTTCTTGATTCCTTATTCTTAGAAAAACCCTAAATTTTGATGTTATAGATGAATGAGGAGTTATGAGCTTTGATTTGATGTAACTAAATGTTAAAAAGGGTGGAAAAGACCCAAAAATCCCTTTAAAAATGGATTCAAATCGCTAAACGGAGGTGCGGGATGGTTTGGGTGACAAATAGTCACCCTGGGGATGAAACATCCCTCAAACCATCGCTTTATGGCCAGAAAATAGTCTTACTACCTCATTTTCCATGGTTTTGGCGATGGTTCATTGCTAGCACGACGGTTCGTCGGCCTTCCCATCGCACTTTGGTAGTTCAGATAGCTCACTGTAAAATAGTCATAACTTTTTACCCCAATATCGGATTTATGAAATTTGGTAGCTTTGGAAATAGGACTCAAAGACTTTTTATTTTATATATACTAGTCTGTCTAATTTGTTATATACAAAAAGTTATGGCTGACTAAAGTTGAACCAAGTTTTGATGCTCACTAAAACTTGAACGATAGGAAAGCTTCCATCTCATCCTTGGGTTAAGGGACCTCTATGATCAAAATGGATGCTCAACTAGATTCCCACACTACATAATGTATTAACACATTATATTTATATTAGATTTATGGCTTTTGAAACATCTACGTGTAGAAATGACAGTTTACGTTCTAGCCCAAAATGTGGGGTGTTACAAAGGATTTAGATTGGAACCTCTTCAAAAGAGAGATCATTTTTAATATCTACTCCCTCTAAGGGCACTACAACTTCTGGTTCACCAATGCTTTTATTTATCAAGGAGACGTGGAATACTGGTGCACTAAAGCAAAGTCTGAAGGCAACTCAAGCTCGTATGCTACCTTTCTAAAATAGTTGAGAATTTTATAAGGAATGACATATTGGGGACTGAGCTTCCCCTTCTACAATACCCCATACTTTTTCTTAGCATAATTTTGCTCCTAGAATGTCAAAGGTTAGCTTTAAAAATGATTAATAATTGTTGCATGTGAACTTTTCCTAATTTAGACCATCTATTCTGTAGATAATTGAATAAGCTTTCCATTGTTACAAATTTTTCCCAAATTCTATACTCTGTCAAGAAGTTATGGCATTTTTAGTAAAGCAGTATCCCAACTAGAGAAGCATTGTGCCATGGAGACTTGCAAAATGGCAATTATACGATTCCAGTGGACCTCTGTGATAAGCCCGCATCACGGTAAAGCCTTATTTTTCAATTGTAAATTTTTAGTCGCTCACTATGATAGTGGTGCATCATGGTGATGTCCAAAATAGCATTTCAGTTGTGCACTGCAGTATCTCTACGTCGCGTAGAATGTCCAGTTCCCAGTTTTCAAATTCTAGTAAGCCACCGCGATAGTGGCACATTGCAGTAGCATGTGAATTCAGAAAATTTCTCTTGTTTCAAATTTCAATTAAATTTTAAAAGGGGAACTTTGGTCAATTCTCAAGCCCCTAATTTATCCAAAATAAGGAATTAAGCATATCCTAAGCACTTTATGCTAATTTTTATCCATTCTCTCTCAAAGTAAAACCCTAGAACTTAAAAGTTTACTCTCCAAGAAATCAATTTCCTCCATTGTTTCTCCAAGAAAATCCAAAATTGAGGATTCCTAAATCATAATAATCAAGATTTCATATTCAAAGGCTCAAATAGAAATTCAAGTTCAAGTTTTCTTAGAAATTTCACCAATTAAGGTATGTGGGGTTTATGAAGAGGGGTCCTCTTTCATCCTTGTTCCCAAAACCAAGTTTTTAATTCAAATTTACATTATTTTGAATGATTATACATAAGTTTTAAATTTGGGTTCATACATACTATTTCTAATTACAATATTATAATATTTCAAGTGTTTTAGAAGTTGAATTTCATGACTACTTTCATATTTACATGCCTGTTGCAGTAAATTTCAGATTTTGACATGAATTATCATTTTTTTCATTACCAAGCATGACTATTATGATGTTTTGACATGATATTGATGCATGGGTTACTATCCCTAAATTGAACATTATTATATCAAGAAAGATTATGCTTTAAGCATCAGATGCTCAGTTTATTTTTAGATTTTCAGTAAAGATATAATCTTTTTATCCTCAAATAAGATTTGGAATACACTTTACAGATTTCTTACAGATTACAAAAATTAGATTATCTTTACTTAAAAATTAAATCAGATAAAAGCATAATTGGTTTCATAATAAACCCTTATACTAGTTTAAAAGTGGATTTCGAACAGAATGAGCATACAGATTAAAGGGAGAAGTATTTAGCACCAAGTGGGAAGTATGGAATTAGTGTGTCCTAACTTCTATAGATCTACATAGCCAACGTAGGTAAAGATTATCAGATTATTTCCATTTCTATATGGATGACAGATAAAGATGTGATCACTTAGATTAGGTTATACTCCTTGGCAAGAGTATGACACCTCTCCCCATCATGAGGTTTTCCCCATAGGTGAACAAGATGTTGGACTCCATGTTAGCTCACATAGTTTATGTCGGTTAGAAGAACCTCCCTACAGAAAAAGTTTAATCTTGCAGATAAAGTAGTTTACAGATTTCATAAAAACTAAAGAATAACAAAAAAGATCTTACAAAATTAAGTGTAAAGACTCACAACTTTATTTAGATTATACTTTACAAAATGATATTAACTACTGATTTCAGCTTTTAAATTTTAGATATGAGAGTGAGTCCTTTCTACACTTAGACAGTATGTTTTAACTATAAAACACAAATACAACTTTTAGAACTAAATGGTATGACTCACTAGATTTGTTAAGTATGATTTACTACTCAATATTATGATTCTCAGCTTTTATATATTCCAGCTTATATGAGTCCTGTACATTTAGCATGTATTGTTTTACAAATTATGATGATGAGATAATGTTTTACTTATGCATTCACCCCCATATACTCAGTACATCCTCAAAGTACTAATCTACATATATGTCTAGGTGCTATATTATCTCATAATGTAGGTTCAGGTGCTCAGTTTCAGTAGCGAGAGTGATTTCAAGCATCTCCATCTATATCCCGACAGTTGGTGAGTTCTCCAATTTTGGGGACTTATTCATTTAGATTTTTCACTTTCTACTATAGACAATTTCAATATTTTTCAGACATTTTAGGTCAGTTGGGGGTTTGTCCCAGTGACTCTCTAGATATTAGTTTTATAGCCTTGTCATACTGCTAGTTTTGATTTAGATTATTTAGTATTGAGGTTTCAAATATTATTTTTAGATATTATATTCAGATAGCTTTCCATATATAGTATGACTCTTATGTCTATATTTCCTTTATTATAAGATTCAGACTTAGTAGAAGGCAGACAAGGTTAGCTTAAGGCTACTCATAGTCTTGAGTATCGTGTGACATCTCGAGCCTATATTTTGGAGAATTAAAAACTTGGTATCAGATCCTAAGGTTTATAAGAGTCTTAGGGATTTATACAAGGCGCATTACATAGATTCTTGATTATAGGCATAAAACGCACCACATTTATAAGCAAGAGGCTACGGGATATTCTTAGCAAATAATCTCTTTATATTATGATCTATCATCCTTACAGTATCTCTATTTGCTTTTAACTCAAGCTTTTATGTGTCTGTTGAATATGCCTCCTCATCAAGCTAACGCCCACAGAAATAATAACCAGCCCACTGATTATCTCAGTGAGAATTTCTCCTATGTTGAGTTTTAGGCTGCCTTTCAGGCATTGGCCCAGGCAGTGACTGCCAATGTTCAGGGCAACCATCAAGTTATAGTCCCACTTTATTAGAATAGGGATTTAACAACAGCAAAAATTCAAGACTCTATAAGAATGAATTTGCCAGAGTTCTTTAGGTTAAAAGCAGGTAAGGACTCGCAACTTTATTTAGATAAGGTGAAGAAGATCACCCAAATTATGTATGTTTCCAAAGAGGAGAGTGTGGATTTAGCATCCTATAGATTGAATGATATAGCATATGAATGTGTGGTTATGTGCAATAATGGTAAAGATGAGAATGCAGCTCTCATAAGTTGGCAGATATTCTAAGATGCTTCTCTAGATAGGTTCTTTCCACCTGAAATGAGAGAAGCTAAGATAGAGAAATTTGTGAACCTGAGGCAGGGCTCAATGACAGTGAAAGATTACTACCTTAAGTTGAATCAGTTGTCTAAGTATACCCCTGATGTGATTGTTGATCCTAGGACAAGTATGAGTAAGTTTGTTTCTGGCGTATCTAGCTTGAAGTTTGTTTCTGGCGTATCTAGCTTGGTAGTCAAGGAGTGTAGGACTTCCATGCTTATTGGAGAAATGGATCTTCCTAGGTTAATGATTCATGCTCAGCAAATTGAGGCAAAAAAATTTAATGGAAGAGTGAGGGGAAATAAGAAAGCTAGAATAGGGCAGTTGGAGTATGGCCCGACTAGGTTTCAAGGGGGAAACCGTACCCAGTTTTAGAATAATTCATCTATGCTAGCATAATATTCAGCTAGTGCTCCCGTTCCTAGAGGTAGACAAGAGTAGTGAGGTAAGTCTTCTATGTCCAGATCTCAAAATAGTATGACTGGAAGACCCAATTATCCTCCATATGCTAAATGTGGTAAGAATTATCCTGGTGAGTGTTTGATGGGATAGAAGGGTGTTATGGTTATGGTAATTTGGGTCATGGAATTAGAGAGTGTCCATATGCCAAGCAGGGGAATAGAGATGTTTGTCCCTAGACTCAAGATACTAGTGTGCTAGCTCCTCTAGGTCACCCAGTTCCTTTTTAGGGCACATTATCCAGTACCGGTAGCGGTCAGCGCCATAATTGGTTTTTTGCTTTACCTTTCCATCAGGAGCAAGAGGATTCACTAAATGTTGCTACCGGTATGCTTTGTGCCATTCATCTTAATGTTTATGTGTTGTTAGACCCTGGATCGAATTTCTCTTATGTGACCCCACTAGTTGCAATAAATTTTAAAGTAGGTCCTGAAAAACTTTCTAAACCCTTCTTGGTTTCTGCCCTAGTGGGTGACATAGTTGTTTCCAAATAGATATATAGAAAGTTTCCTATCATTTTCCTTCATAAAATCATGTTAGCAGACCTAATAAAGCTAGATATAGTTGAATTTGATCTTATTCTTAGTATAGATTGGTTCCATTTATGTTATGCATCAATAGATTGTTGAACTCAAGTAGTAAAGTTTCAGTTTCCAGATGAGCCAATCTTTGAGTGGGAAGGTAATTCGATATCTCCCAAGAGTTATTTCATATCCTATCTTAAAGACAGAAATTTGATTTCTAAAGGGTGCATCTATCATCTAGTTCAAGTCAAAGATACTAAGTCTGAGACTCTAACAGTTCAGTCAGTCAAAGTAGTCAATGAGTTTCCTAAAGATTTTCTAGGGGTACCTTCCGATAGGAAAATAGAATTCGGTATTGACCTTCTTCCAAATACCGAGCCTATCTCTATTCCTCTATACCGTATGGATTCAGCTGAGCTTAAAGAGTTAAAAGAGCAGCTTAAAGATATCTTAGATAAAGGTATCATAAGGCCTAGAGTTTCTCCATGGAGAGCTCCCATGCTATTCGTACGAAAGAAAGATAGTTCTTTGCGAATGTGCATCGACTATCATTAGCTGAATAAAGTTACAGTAAAAACCAAATATCCCCTTCCTAGAATCGATAACTTATTTTATCAACTACAAGGTGAAAGTTACTTCTCCAAGCTAGACCTTGGGCTATCATTAACTTAGAGCAAGGGAATGAGATATTCCAAAGATAGCCTTTAGAACCCGTTATTGTTTTTTTAAGTTTCTATTCATGACCTTCGGGCTAACAAATACCCCAACAACTTTCATGGACTTGATGAACAGATTGTTTAAATAGTATCTGGATATGTTTGTCATAGTTTTTATAGATGATATTCTTGTCTAATCTCGTAGTGAGGATGATCATGAAGACCACCTTAGAATTGTATGGAATAATCTTAGAGATCACCTGTTGTTCGTCAAATTCAACAAATGTAAATTTTGGCTAAGGTCGGTAGCTTTTCGTGGTTATATTATTTCCAGTGAGGGTATTTGAGTTGATCCCTAAAAGACAAAAATAATAAGAAATTGGCCTAGACCTATCTCTCCATCAGACATTTGGAGTTTCTTACGTTTAGATGGCTATTACAGATATTTTGTTGAGGGTTTCTTATCTATTGCATCCTCTATGTCTATATTGACCCAGAAAAAGATTAATTTTCAATGGTTAGATTCCTGCAAAAAGAGTTTTCAGGAGTTGAAGATTTGACTCACTTCAGCCCCAATTTTAGCATTACCTGGTGGTACAGATGTTTTTTTCATATATTGTGATGCCTCTAGAGTTGGTCTAGGTTGTGTTTTGATATAGAGAGGTCAGGTCATAGCCTATGCCTCTAGACATCTTAATCCTGTAATAAGAATTACCCTACCCAAGATATTCAATTAGATGATGTTGTGTTTGCTGTGAAAATCTAGAGACATTATCTTTATGGTGTGCATGTTGATGTGTTCACAAATCACAAAAGCTTACAGTATGTGTTTACTTAGAGAGAGTTGAAGGTTCGTTAGAGAAGGTGGTTAGAGTTGTTGAAAGATTATGATATGAGTGTGTCATATCATCCGGGCAATCCTAATATAGTGGCAGACACACTTAGTAGATTTTCTTTGGGCATTGTTTCTCATATGGAGAATAATAAGAAGCAGTTAGTTTGGGAAGTTCATCGGTTAGCTAGATTGGGTGTGACATTGGTTAACTTAGCTGAAGAGAATGTTAGGGTTTAGAGTACTTCCGAATCTTCTCTAGTTTCAGAAGTGAAAGAGAAGCAAGATGAGGATTCTAGTTTGGTCAAACTGAAGGAGTCAGTTAAAGACAAAAAGGTAGAGGTTTTCTCCCAAGGGGGAGATGGTATGTTGAGATACCAAATTAGATTGTGTGTTCCATGTGTTGATGATTTGAGGCAACTAATTATGGCAGAAGAGCATGGTGTGCGTTACTCCATTCATCCAGGATCCACCAAGATGTGCAACTACTGATGGAAAATTTATTGGTGGAGTGGTATGAAGAAAGCTATAGCAAAATTTGTAGCCAAGTGTACAACTTGTCAATAGGTTAAGGTATTGCACCAAATACCTGGTGGTGCTTTGAAGGAATTTAGTATCCCCACTTGGAAGTGGGAAGAGGTGCATATGGACATTGTGACTAGATTACCCCATTTATGTCGTCAGCATGATTTGATTTGGGTTATTGTAGATAGGTTGACTAAGTCAGCACATTTTTTACCAGTTCAGACATCCTACACAGCAGAAGATTATGCCAAGTTGTATATCAGAGAGTTAGCTAGATTAAATGGAGTTCCTTTGTTCATCATCTCTGATAGGGGTACTCAATTTACCTCTCAGTTTTGGAAAGCCTTTCAGAAGGGTCTTGGTACCCAAGTTCATCTTAGTCCAACTTTTCATCCTCCGATAGATGGCCAGGCATAAAGGACCATTCAGACTCTAGAGGACATATTGAGGGCATGTGTTCTTGATTTCAAAGGAAGTTGGGATAAGCTTTTGTCGTTGATTGAGTTCTCTTATAATAACAGTTACCATGCTAGTATTCAGATGACCCCTTTTGAAGATCTTTATGGGCAGAGACATAGATCACTTGGTTGGTTCAAAGTGGGTGAGGCTGCTTATATTGGTACAGACATGGTGTTTGAGGCCATGGAAAAATTTAAATTGATCTAAGAAAGATTGAAAACAACCCAGAGTCATTAGAAATCTTATACAGATGTAATGAAATGAGATCTTGAGTTAGGTTGATGACCTTGTGTATTTGAAAGGTTCACCCATAAAGAGGTTGACGAGATTTGGCAGGAAGGGGAAGCATAGTCTCCAATATGTAGGCCTTTTATAAATTTTGAGTCGTGTTGGGACGGTAGCGTATGAGCTTGAGCTACTTGCAAATTTAGCCTCAGCTCATCCAGTGTTCCAAGTGTCCTTGTTGAAGAAGTGCATCATGATTCAACTATTGTAGTCCCTCTAGAAAGTACAGATATTTAGAATAGCCTCTCATATGAAGAAGTTCCAGTAGAGATTCCTGATCATCAGATCCATAGACTAAGGAACAAAGAAGTTCCCTTTGTCAAAGTTCTGTGGAGAAACCAGTCGGTTCAGGGTGCTACTTGGAAAGAATGTCACGACTCCAACGAGGGCCTGTCCTTGATGGACATCCCGAACCATGAAGGCCCGGAATGCCCTTGTCTATCTGGTAATCATGCACAACATTCATATAATAAAAGAAGATGCGGAATCATAATCTGCTACGGAAACATGGTCAATTCTGAATTCAACATAAGTATGGAAACTGTTAATCAACTACATCTAAATAACTTCTGACTCAGTCTACGAAATCTCTACTACATGAAAATATGAAAATAGTCTGAAACTGAGACAAGGCCCCCAGTAGACCAAAACTGAAATAAGTGACATAATCTAAAAAGACGAGCCTTCTGGAATAGAAAATGCTCACCACTGCACAATTTGATCAGCTGTCTGAATTATCTAATGCTTATCTGGACCCCTAGACTGAGTCTCAGAACCTAAGAGATGGGGGCAGAGGAGTCAATACAGATGTACTAGTACACAGAGCATATCCAAAATAATAATTATTATTCAACAAATATGAGAGGAATTTAAAATAATTCATAAGTATATTGTATAGTAAGAATTCAGATGGGCATTTTAAAGACTCTGTAAATTCATCTCAACTATGAGAAATCTGTGTTACTTCTGCACTAGGTGGTATACCCTATAATTCCAAAAAATTACATGGGCTATATGGAAACTGCCATTAACTCAGCAGCGAAGCCCCCAACCCAAGTGTGCCGCAAGGTTCGGAGTCTCTGAATTTACTATGCTACACGATCGTCGCGAGCGTACAATAATAATCTACCTATATCGGCAAATACGATTTCAGGCTAAGAGTTGCTTGAACTCGCGCCTTCTTTAAGCCCCTTTTTAAAACTATCAAAACATACAGTCTCTGAAAACATGCTCTGAAAACATAATCTATTAAGGCATAAATACATATGGTGTCGTCATACCATTGACTTGTAAGTCATATCTCTGAGCCATTATTAGTCTATCGTAAATCTCTATTTTCAAAACATAATTTTTGGGACCACCATTTCAATAATTCAATTCAAAGAAACTCTTTCTCAAACCTCATGTAAACACATGCAAAGAACTCTTCTTTGTCAAGCATTTCAACAGTACAGTACAAGGTGGTCATGCCAAAGTTCTCAATTCACATGAAATTCTTTCTCTTACACACAAAAACACAGTTATATCAAGAAACACCCTATCAACAATTTCAAATCATGCTCAAATGCTATAATAATGCAAAAACATATTTCAAATCACAAAACCATATTATTTAATTCAATACACGAGAGGGAGTTCATAATTTGTGCTCTCAACGATCTTAAATCTCAAATTCCATACAAATACGTATACATGTAAATCAATTTAGGGGATAGGACCACAAGGTCAAAACAATAGTAACATTAAAACATTCAAAGTACGTAATTTAGAACATAGATTCCAAAATCCCTTTGAAATTCACGCATAAAAATCTAAAAATCATGCGGTAATGGTTTTAAGCCCATGTAGTTTTTATAGGATAAAGCTCACGTACCTCTATCTAGAAATTTAAAGGATGCTTCTTGATCCCCACAGCTTGGGCATTCCAAATCTTCAATTTATTTTGAAAACCCATGGTTGAATCTTGATTCATTTGGATTATCAATATGGAACCCTAGAGAATGTTCTTGAATATTTTTGCTGAATATATGAGTAATATGCTCAATTGGGGTTGAAATCTTGCGTTTGGACTGATAAGGGTTTGTAAAAATACCCAATATACCTTTAATGAGACCAGAATTAAAATATAACTGGGAGCCCAATTTCATGCGCCACCGAGACGTGCCACTATTGCGGTGGCTTACTGGAAATTGACAAATGGAAATTTGGCCCACTCCGCGACGCACCACCATCGCGGAGTACCACTGGAAATTGACCATTGTCATTTACACCCTCTCCGCTATGAGCGAAGGATAGGAATGATAGTGTTTTATGACTTGGACTTAAATTAACCATAACTCATTCACCGAGTGTACGTTTTGGACGTATCTTATGTCAACGAAAAACTTATTCAATCATCTACAAAATAAAAAGTTGAAATATAAGTGATTCCACCGGGAAAAAAGTATAAATCATTCTAGAATCCAATGCTTGATATTTTAGGGAAAAAATTTTGCTAAGAAAAACTTCAGAGCATTACAATATCCCTCACTTGGGAACATTCGTCCCCAAATGTTGACGCGGGATAAAGAAAAGTATAATTTCAAGCATACTAAGGCATAACAAGAATTAGGCAAGGATTGTACCTTCCATTTTTTCATCCGTTGGATAAAAAAGGTTTGGGTATCTACCTCTCATGTTAACTTTTGATTCCCAAGTTGCTTCGTCAATTTTCTGGTTTCTCCAAAACACTTTAACTGAGGCTATCTCTTTGTTTCTCAATCTTCTAATTTGGCGATCCAAAATCTCTACAGGCTCTTCTTCATAGGATAAGGAGTCTGTTAGTTTGATTTCTTCAACAGGAAATACTAAAGAATGGTCTGCAATACACTTCTTCAACATAGATATATGAAATACCGGATGAACCAAATCCAAACTAGATGGAAATTCTAACTCATACACAACTCCACCTATCTCTCTCATAATCTGATATGGTTCTATATAGCGAGAACTCAGCTTACCTTTATTCCCAAATCGCATGACTCCCTTCATGAGAGAATCCTTGAGAAACACCCAATATCTAACCTCAAACTCTAGATCTATTCTCCTAACATTGGAGTAGGACTTCTAATGACTCTAAGTTGTCTTAAGACATTCTGTAATGACTTTCACATCCTCTATTTCCTGATGAACAAAATTAGGTCCAAATATCTGCGTCTCACCTCCTTCATACCATCTTATCAGGGACCTACATCTTCTCCCATACAATGCCTCAAAAGGTGCCATCTTAAAGATTGGAATGGAAACTATTATTATATACGAACTCTATCAATGGTAAGTTATGTGATGAATTATATGAATTACATGCTAAACCCTTGAATTTACAAGTGGGTATTGTATTTATGATGTTCATGTGTTGGCCATTATCATGTGAAATAATCCATGCTCCCCAAGTGTTTGATAAAATGCTTATGTTAAGTAAATAGTGGAATCATGACGCATCATTATGTGGTCCCAATCATGTACAATCTTATGCCCTACAAGTGTTTGATAAAATGTCTCTATGAATGAATTATGAACAAGTGGACATTGTTTTGTTTTCAAGATCATGATATACCTTACTTTCACGCTATCGAGTCCTGGGGGTATCTAATACCCGACAATTTAGCTATTTACCTAGAGCTACAGTAGTTACGGAATAGACTCAGTCATGTCACAAAATAGTAGTACTCAATCAGTTAAAGAACTCAGTGAAACTCAGTATCAGTCTAGTTCAGCTCAATATAACCAGTTCAGTGTCTGTTCAGTTGGGAGTAGGATTCAGCACCGAGGGAACCCAAGGATGTGGAATCACCTTCCAGTAAAGGGTTTGACCCTTAGAAGCAGTCCTTTCATTCCAGAACTACATAGACAATGTAGGTTGAGATATCAATCTACCAATTGAGGGTTGATGAGGTGTTTTAACCAACCAATCGACGGTTCCATCATTCTCATTAGAGTACCTGGAAGATGAGGGAAACGATTTACCTTATCTTTACCCGTGGCAAGATACTGACACCCTTCTAGCTGGGGTTATAGGTTGGACCCCAAATCTAATCATAAAAGGTGCACGTCAGTTAGATGATTACTTCTCACAGTCTCAGTTTTAATATCAGTATAGAACTCAGTTCAGTTCTACAAAATCAAGACTGTCAGGTACAGTCACTTAGTTATCAATAATTCAATTATCAGTAATCTCAGATATCAGTTGCTAAGTATCAAAAATCAGTACTCAGCTTTAGTGAAAGCTCAGATAACATATACATATATATGCACAGTATTACATACTCAGTATTTACAGCATTTTCAGTTTCTTATGAACTCTTATTCAGTTATTCTATATCATTCAGTCAGTTATTGTTAATGCATATAAACCTTTGCATTTAGCCTTACCTAATCTAGCATACTAGTACATTCCACGTACTGACGCATACTCTTTATTTATGCTATAATGTCTGATATCATACGTTCAGACGCTCAGGTTCCTAACCGCGCATAGATATATTTAGATTCTGCCAGCAGTGTCAGATTTAGTAGTGAGTCCTTATTTATCGAGGATATGTTTTATTTTAGTATTTTAGTAGTCGAAGTTTGTTGGGTGCTTATCCCATCACCTCCATTTTTAGACTGTTCAGTTAGAGGCTTTTCATACTAGACTAGCAAACAGTATTCAGTTTTGCAGATTATTATTACAGTTGATATTCTTTATTATTATTTAGTTTTTGAACCTTATCGTAGTTCAATCTATGTTCCATATTATTTTCAATATTATTATTCAGTGCTCACAACAGATATAAGTCATGGGTTAGCTAGTGGTCCTTCGAGGTACAGACTCGAGGCATTACAAATTTGGTATCAGATCCTAAGGTTCAACAGAGTTCCAGAAACTCTAAAAACCACATCAAATAGTCTTTTGCATAGGTGTATAGTGTGCCACACTTTTTAACAGGAGGCTATGAGATATTTTAGGAAAAGTTTCCATTCTTTCAGTATTCATTTCATGCGAGTGAGTATGAGCTCAAGTTAAACTCTCAATCTAATCATTTTCTTCCTTCTGTATACAGAACATGCCTCCCAAAAAGAACAACGGAAGAAGAATAGGAAACCAGTCAACACCTCAGCCCGTTCACGCAGATTCCCTTGACGAGTATGTCTTCCATGCAGAATTCGGAGCAACATTCACTACTCTATCCAATTCCAGAGCAGCTCAGAATGAATGACAAGCTACTATTTAGGCCAACCCAGTGGCCAATGCTTCTGCACCTAGGATTCAGGACTTCACCCGAATGTATCCTCACCTATTCTTAAGATCTAACTCAGAAGAGGATCCACAGTAATTCCTCGATCATCTTTAAAAAGTCATAGATATCATAGGAGTGAATTCCAGTGAGTGTGCTGAGTTAACTGCCTATCAGATATAAGATGTGGCTCATACATGATTTAAGTAGTGGAAGGTAGGCAGGGGAATTGATGTAGAGCCCATAGAGTGGGAAGAGTTTGATACTAATTTTTCCTTAGAGATGAGAGAAGCCAAGGTGTTAGAGTTTATCAATCTCAGTCAAGGTAACATGAGCGTGGAAAAGTATTCCCTCAAGTTTACTCAGTTAGCCAGGTATGCTCAAAGAGTATGGTTAAAGAGTGCAGAACTGCAATGTTAATTAAGGAGAAAGACATATCCAAGCTCATGGTCCATTCTCAGCAGATAGAAGAGGATAAAAATATGGAGAAGGAAAGGGAGAAGAAGAGAGCTAGGACTGGTAGCTTCAATTTCACTCAGCCTAAGTCAAAAGGCAGTAACCATTCCCAGTTTCATCCAAAAAAAATTTTCCAACTCCTTCCTCAGCCAGTGCTCCAGTCCCTATGTTCAAAACTTGTAACAAATATAGGGTACTAGGATATGAATCTCAGGGTAGTGTCAGCAGTGCTTGAATAAACCCTCTTTGTCAGAAATGTGGCAGAAACGATCGGGTGTGGCAAGCGAGGCCATAGAATTAAAGATTATCTTTAGTCAGGTTCTCAGGTTCTGTATAATAATCCCCTATATCAGTGTGGTCGCCGAAATCAACAGGGTACCACTTTCAATGACACCAGTTGGCAATGCCCAAATAGGCTCTATGCACTTCAGTGCTGACAAGATTAGGAAAGTTCTCCTGATGTGGTCACTGGTATGTTATAGATTTTCCATTTACATATTTATACCTTATTAGATATAAGAGCTTCTTTATTTTTTGTAACTCCTTAAATAGCAATCGACTTCAAAGTCAAACCAGAAATCTTAACAGAACCTTTCTCAGTCTCTACCCCAGTGGGTCATTCTATCATAGCCCGGTGGATATATAAGAACTGTCCGATTATGATATCTTAGAAAGCTACTTCAGCAGACCTAGTAGAGTTAAAGATGACAAATTTCAATGTCATTCTCAGGATGGATTAGCTCCATTCATGTTATGCCTCAGTTGGTTGTAGAATAAGAATTGTTCATTTTCAATTTCCAAATGAACCAATCCTTGAATGGAGGGGTAGTACCATAGCTCTTAACGGTCAGTTGATTTAATAACTTAGAGTGAGAAGAATGATATCCAAGGGATATGTTTATCATATTGTGTGAGTCAAAGATTCTAGTTCAGAGACTCTTAGTATTGAGTCAGTTCTAGCAGTAAATGAATTCTCAAATATATTTCTCGAAGATCTTCGTAGAATTCCTCCCTTTAGGAAAATAAACTTTGGAATAGACCTTCTTCCAAATACTCAGCCTATATCTGTTCTACCATATAGAATGGCTCCAGCAGAACTCAAAGAGTTAAAAGAACAATTGAAAGGTCTCCAAAAAAAGGTTTCATCAGACCCAGCGTTTCCCCATGGGGCGCACCAGTCTTATTCATGCAAAAGAAAAATGGTTCTCTCAGAATATGTATAGACTACCGTCAGTTGAACAAAGTCATAGTCAAGAATAAATACCCACTTCCTATAATTGATGACTTGTTTGACCAACTTCAAGGTTCCAGTTACTTTTATAAGATAGACCTCAGATCAGAGTTAGGGAATGCAACATCCCAAAAATAGCTTTCCAAACCTAGTATAGTCACTTTGAGTTTCTAGTCATGTCCCTTGGTCTTACAAATTCCCCAATAACATTTAAGGACTTGATGAACCGAGTGTTTAAGAAGTATATATTTTCTCAGAAAGATTTGAATTTTCGTCAGAGGAGATGGTTAGAATTGCTAAAATATTATAACATAAGTATTCTGTATCACCTGGGCAAGGCCAATGTAGTGGCTGATGCTCTCAGTAGGTTTTCTATGGGTAGTGTTGCTTACGTCGAGAATGATAAGAAGAATTTAGTTCAGGAAGTTCATCAGCTTGCCCGACTAGGTGTCCGCTTAGTCGACTCAGCAGAGGGTAGTGTATGGGTGCAGAATAGTTCAGAATCATCTCTAGTTTCCGAAGTGAAGAAAAAGTAGGACAGAGATCCTAGTCTTATTAAGTTGAAAGAGCCAGTTAGAGATCAGAAAGTAGAGGTTTTCTCCCAAGAGGGAGATGGTGCATTGCCACTAAGATATCTCAAGTCATCTACACCTGGCACACATAGTTGACCCCAGCAATGCAACACACCATCTCCCCCTTGGAAGAAAACCTCTATTTTCTAATCTCTTACTAACTCTTTCAACTTAACTAGGTTGGGATCTCTATCGTATTTTTTCTTTACTTCAGAAACTAGAGATGATTCTGAACTATTCTGCACCTATACACTATCCTATGTTGAATAGACTAAGCGAACACCTATTCGGGTAAGCTGATGAACTTCTTGATCTAAATTTTTCTTACCATCCTTAACATGAGCAATACTACCTATAGAAAGCCTACTGAGAGCATCTACCGCTACATTGGCCTTACCAGAATGATACAAAACACTCATATAATAATCTTTCAACAACTCTAACCACTTCTCTGATGCAAATTCAAATCTTTCGTAGATAACACATGCTGAAAGCTTTTGTGATCTGTAAACACATCAACATGCACCCTATACAAATAATGCCTCTAAATGTTTAAGGAAAACACAATAGTTGCTAAATCAACATCATGGGTAGGGTAATTCTTCTCATGGGGCTTAAGCTGTCTAGAGGCATAGGCTATAAATTTACCTCTCTGTATTAATACATAACCCAAACCTACTCTGGATGCATCATAGTACACAAAAAACTTATTTGAACCATCTGGTAGTGTCAAAACTGGGGTTGTGGTGAGTCGAGTCTTCAACTCTTGAAAACTCTTCTCATAAGAATCTGGCCAGTAAAACTTGACTTTCTTTTGAGTCAATCTAGACATAAGGGATTCCATAGATGAAAAATCTTCAACAAACCATCGGTAATAGCTAGCTAAACCCAACAAACTCCTAATATTTGATAAAGAAATGGGTTTAGGCCAGTTTTTCACCACCTTAGTCTTTTAAGGATGAACTCTAATGCCATCACCAAAAACAATATGACCAAGGAATTCTACTAACCTTAGCAAAATTTTGCACTTACTAAATTTGACGAACAACTGATGGGCTCTGAGAGTCTGAATTATGATTCTGAGGTGATCTGTGTGACCATTCTCGCTATGAGAGTAGACAAAAATGTCATCAATGAAGACTAAAACAAACATGTCCAAGTACTGCTTGAACACACGATTTATTAAGTCCATGAAGGCTGTTGGGGCATTTGTGAGACCAAAGGACATGACTAGAAACTCAAAGTTACCATACCAGGTTCAAAAAGCTATTTTTGGAATGTCACATTCTCTTACTTTGAGCTGATAATAGCCTGATCTAAGGTCTATCTTAGAGAAGTAATTGGAACCCTGAAGTTGGTCGAAGAAGTCATCACTTCTGGGAAATGTATACTTATTCTTGATTGTGAATTTGTTTAACTGATGGTAGTCAATGCACATTCTATGAGAACCATCTCTCTTATTCACGAGCAAAACTGGTGCGCCCTATGAGGAGACACTGGGCTTGATAAATCCCTTATCTTAGAGATATTTCAACTATTCTTTTAACTCTTTGAGTTCAGCGGGAGATATTCTGTATAGCAAAATAGAGATAGGCTGAGTATCTGGAAGAAGGTCTATTCTAAAGTCGATTTCTCTTTTGGGAGGAACTCCAGGAAGATCCTTGGGAAACACATTAGAGAATTCATTTACTACTGGAAATGACTCAAGACTAGGAGTCTCTGAACTAGAGTCTTTGACTCACACAAGATGATAGAGACATCCCTTGAATATCATTTTTCTCGCTCAAAGATATGAAATCAACTGACTCTTAAGCGCTGTGGTACTACCGATCCATTTAAGGACAGGTTCATTTGGAAACTAAAAATGAACAACTCTGCTTCTATAATTAGCTAAGGCATAACATGAATGGAGCCAATCCATGTCGGAAATGACGTCAAAATTCATCATCTCTAACTTTCTAAGTCTGCTGAAGTGAATTTCTGAGAGATCATAACCAGACAGTTCTTGTATACCCATCGGGCTATGATAGAATAACCTACTGGGTAGAGACTAAGAAAGCTTTTATTAAGATTTCTAGTCTAACTTTAAGGTTGACTACTTTGTAAGGAGTTATAAAAGACACAGAAGGTCCTGGATGTAATAAGGCATCAACATGAAAATGGAAGATTTGTAACATACCAGTGACAACATTAGGAGAACTTTCCTAATCTTATCGGGACTGAAGTGCATAGAGCCTGTTTGGATGTTTCCCACTGGTGGCACTGGAAGTAGCACCATGCTGATTCAGGCGATTAGGCTGAGCTGAGGAACGATTGTACTGACCCTGTGAACCTGACTGAGGACAATCTTTGATTTTATAGCCTAGCTTGCCAAACCCGAAACACATATCACTGCCAGCTCTGCGGATACCTTTATGGTTTTTGCCATATTTCTAGCACAGAGGATTTGTTCGAGCACTTCTGACACTACCCTGCAATTTAGAGCCTAGCACATTATCTTTGTTGCCATTTCTGAACTTAGGTATTAGAGAACTGGATTAGGAAAGAGTTGGAACTAAAGATTTATGATGAAATTGGGAATGGTTACTGTCTTCTAACTTAGGCTGAGTAAAATTGAAACTACCTTTTCTATCTCTCTTTTTCCCTTCTCTCTCTCTTTATTCTTAGCCTCTTGTATCTACTGAGCATAGACCAATAGCCTAGATATGTCCATCTGATTAATTAACATTGAAGTTCTATGCTCCTTAACCACACTCTCTAACACCCTAGACATGAACTTGCTCATCTTGGACCTATTTTTGAACTACATGGAGAGCATACCTAGATAACTGAGTAAACTTGAGGGAATACTCTTTCACACTCATGTTACCTTACCAGATATTAATGTACTCTAACACCTTGGCTTCTGTAACGCCTCAGAAAATAGGTCCCAGAGCATCACACGGTGCTTGAGGCTACGAGTAGCCCAAAGCTAACCCTTTAAGCCATTTTCATTCAGTTCAACACAAATCAATGGGGTTTCCATAAATAACCCTCAAATATCAACAGAGTAATCAACATCTAAGAATAAAAGAATTTCAGAAAGATAACAAAATATAACTTATTAGTCAACTCCCAGCATCTATACTAGTCTGACAAGCCTCTAAGAAAATCAATAAAACCAGCGAGCCATTGAGATATGACCCAACTGACTCATACTCAGTTATCAAATATAAACAATTCCGTGAAACCAACATCAGACAACACGTCCTCAGAACATGAGGACTCACCACAATAGAGGATGTAGAACAACATGCCCAATGAATCACTATCGAACCTAGAACTAAGCACCTGAACCTACATTCCGAGAAAATGTAGCCCACATCCAAAGATGTGGGTCAGTACCATGGAAAAGAATTGAGTATATGGGGGTGTATGCAATTGTATAAACATCATCATCATAAATATTTATAAGAAATATGCAGGATGTATGAAAGACTCACATAGCCTGAAGAAAATCATTATAATCATGAGAGGATGAAATAAGTACAATAACACATGTGAGTCATCATATAATTTGTCAATCACTTTCAGTTTATGAAGAATATCAATTCTCATAATGTAAATATCATTTAAATCTTTCGAAAGAATAACTTTCACAATTTCACTTTCAAATCAATTCGCTATTCACCATAGACACATGAAAACACACACACACTGGGAGATACTATAACCGACATAAACCATGTGAGCTACATGGAGTCCAACGTACAACCCACATTGGGGAGAGCCATCCTATTCTTTCCATCAGAGTAGGACTATCAATATCAAATCCACACAAACTAGTGATCACTAGATAAATCAGCCTCAAGCTCACTCCTACGGGGGCACATAGTTCTAGGGAAGTAAGGTCGTTTTATACCTCCCACTCGGTGCTAAAAATTTCTCCCAGACTTTGCTCAGATCATTTCAAAGACAATCCACAACAAAACAATTTTAGTAATATATAAATATACATTGGGAGCCATCATGCTTCCCATCTATCAAAATCAACCACGTTGTGGATTTCTTTCACACTCGAGTTCAAAACAACTCCATCAAGATCAAAAGATTAAATAATTCAAAATATCTAAAATATTCAACATCAACATGCTTATAACACACACTTTCTAAAAAAAAGACAATTTCCAATGGGGACTCACGACCCAAATATCAAAATCATGATAAATATCATTCAAGATTCATGCGTTATATCAGCACACATGTAAATTCATCTTTCAAAATTATAAACAACAAGACTTCATAATAATCATCATAAGATATGGTTTCATGGTTCAAATTCATAGAAAATCAAATAAAAAGCATGCCTTTGTAAAAAAAATTATTTTTGGGCACAAGAATGAAAGAGAGTTCTTGTTGATAAAACTCACATACCTTGAATGATGAACTTTAGATAGATACTTAATTTTGAGATTTTAATCGTGCCTTTGAATGATGGTTCTTGGAGTTCTTGAATAGGAACTTGAAATCTTGAATAAATTTGCAGAATTAATGGTGAACTTTGGAGGTTCTTGAAGTTGGATGTAGGAGCTTAGGGTTTTTTTTAGGGAGTTTGATGAAATATAACATATAATACTTCTAATAGGCTTTAATATAGGGTTTGAAAGGATTTTGGATGAGGGGGAATGACCAAAACGCCCCTAAAAATTAAATAATTCTCGAATCTGTCCTTTAGTGGACTATTTTGATAGTCTGAAGTAGATCAACCATAATGTTTTACTCCGCTATCCAAATTGGATGAAACTAATTTCATTAGAAAGAGTACTCTCATATATTTCTGTTGATATATAGTATCTCACCCATATCATTGTGTATGAGGATTTATGATCGTTTGAAGTTGACCCAAAAATTTATTTTTGATAGGCTGAAGTAGATCGATCATAACCTTTTGCTCCGATAGACAAATTTGATGAAACCAATTTCATTGGAAAGAGGACTTGCAGATCTTTCCGTTGATATATAGTATATCACCCAGATAATTATGTACAAGAAGTTATGATAATTTAAAGTTAGAGCAAAAATATGTTAGGCCGCAGTACTTTTTTCTGCATGTTTTACTGTTCACTACTATTCACAGTTCGATCAGAATGTTCATAACTCGTCGCTCGAGTGTCCGTTTTGGATAATCCACATATCATTGGAAAGCCTATTCAATACTCTACGCAATGTGGGTCATAATTTAAGACATTCAGCATGGAATATTTATAATTCATTCTAGAAGATAGAACATAACAAGTTTACACACAAAATTTCAACGAAAAATTTCCTGAGGTATTACAGCTTCCCTCAACTCTAAGAAAAAGAATCTATCTAGAAAAGTAGTATAAATATCTTCCCATTCTATGGGCTCTACATCTATTGCCCTGTCTAACTTCGACTGCTTAAACCACGTATGAGCTACATCTTGTAGCTGATAGGGAGCTAACTTAGAACTCTCACTAGAAGCCACTCCCATAATATCTATCACATTTTGCAACTGATCGATGAACTCCTATAGATCCTCTTTAGACTTAGATCCTGAAAATAGGGGAGGATTCATTTGGGTGAAGTACCAAATCCTGGCTGCAATAGTATTGGCCACTAGGTTGTCCTAAATAGCAGTTGGCCGTTCATTCTGAGCTGGAACAAAATGGGCTAGAGTGGTGAACGAAACTCTAAATTCTGCATAAGATACATGCTCGTCCAAGGGATCTGCCTGAATGGGCGGAGGTGCTGGTTGGTTTCTAGTTCTTCTTTTATTGGTCTTTTTGGGATACATGTTTTGTAAATGGAAATAAGAAATAAATTAGATAGCAATTTTGACTTGATCTCATGCTCACTTGCACAACATGAATACTGAAAGAAGGAAAACTTTTCCTAAAATGCCCCATAGCCTCTTATCCATAAGTGTGGTGCGCTTCACACCCATGCACAAACTCTACTTGACATGGCTTTCAGACTTCCTTGGAATCTATTGAACCTTAGTCTTTGATACCAAGTTTGTAATGCCAGGGGTCTTCACCCCGAACGTCACACGGTGCTTATGACTCCAAAAGACCACAAGCTAAGCCATGACTGGTACCTACTGTGAGCACTGAATAACTAATACTGAAGTAATGTGGAAGTGAAGATGAAATGCCTTAAGTTTCATAATCTAAACACTGATAAATATAGCAACTGATAATAAAATCTACAAAATTAAACACTGTCTAAACTAGTCTAGTCTAAAAAGTCTCTGACTGAATTGTCTGAATGTGGAGTCGATGGGACAAGCCCTCAACTAACTCTGACTAATAAAATACTGAATCTAGTACAATACTTAAATAAAAGGATATCCTCGATAGATGAGGACTCAGTACTAAATCTATTACTGCTCACTGTATCTAGTTAAATGCGGTCAGGAACTTGAGCATTCGAACTTACGATCTAAGACATCATAGCACAAGAAAAGAGTATGTGATCAGTACATGGAATGTACTAGTATGCTATATGAGGTAAGGCTAATGTTCATGGGTTTATATGAATAAACAATAACTGACTGAGAGATATGAATATTACTGAATAAGAGTAAATGGATAACTGAAGCTATTTTAAACACTGATTATATAATACTGTGCATATACATATATCTACCGAGTCTGAGATTTATACTAAAACTGAGTTTTGATAACTGAGTAACTGATATCTGAGATTACTGATATCTATTATTGATAACACGGTGACTATTTTAGACAGTCTTGATTCTGTAGAACTGAACTAAGTTCTATGCTGAGACTGAAACTGAAATTGTAGGAGGTAGTTATCTAACTGACATGCCCCTCTATAAATTGATTGGGTTCCAACCTGTAACCCTAGTTATAAGGGTGTCATTACCATGCCATGGGTATAGACACTGGCAATGTGGATCCACTAAAATGTCATCCTGAAGGACTAAGGGTCACCTTTTACTAGAAGGTTCCCTGATGAGAGCGGTATTACCTTCAACTGGCGGTTAAATACCTTATCAACCCTCAACTAGAAGGTCAATATCTCAACCTACACTGGCTACATAGTTCTGGAACACAAGGACTGCTACTAAAGATCACGCCCTCTATTGACAGGTGAGCCCCCATACTTGGATTCGCTTGGTGATGAATCCTACTCCTAACTGAATGATACTGATTATTAGACTGAACTGAACTGGACTAAGTTTTACTGACTTCTATAACTAACTGAGTAATACTGTTTGTGACATTGCTAAGACTATTATTTAGCTACTATAAATTTAGATAAACAACTAGATTTCATGTGTTAAATACCCCCAGGACTCAATAGAATTGATAGTAAAGCATGGCATGATCTTAAAGCATAACAATAATTACTTGTTAACAATGCATCCATTTAGACATTTTGTCGAACACTTAAGAGGCATGAACTTGTACATGAATGGTAACCCATGATAGCATGTCATGACTGCACAATTCAATTCACATAGGCATTCTAACAAATACTTGGAGAGCATGATTATTTCACATAATAATAAACATCTATATAAATATCATGGCTACAACATTCAACTTGTGATTTCAAGGATTTAACACGAGAATCATATAATTCATGACACATAATATCTTAATTTCATGAAACTAATAATTAATCATGAATTGAAGACCATATAACAATCCACACATGAACAGAATCCAACTCAAACATGTAATTCATGGAATCTCAATCTTGTATTTTGAAAAGTATTCTTAGGCTTCATGGGTGGTAAGGACCCATAGGTGAACACCTAACATACCTGAGAAATTAATTCTTGAAGTTTCTTGATAGAGTTCTTGAGAATTGCTCTAGATTCTTGAAGACTAGGGTTTTCTATTTGAGAGAGAATATTCTTGATTTGGGAAAATTTTGAATAAACAATGACTAAATTAGCTTTTAGGGATTAATTAACGTGTTTTAGATTAATTAGGGCCACTAAAAGAGACCAAATTACCCCTAGAAAGAATTAAAATTCACATCATTAGATTCTCAATTTTGTCCTTCACAATGACGCGGTGGCATCACGGTGAGCCACTGGATTTTTTCAGCTAGTGTAGTCCAAGGATGAGTGCAAAAATGCACTTTGGCGCAATGCAGAGGTATCACGGAGCATCACTGGAAAGTGACAATTATGAAATAGCACTCTAGCGCGATGCGCTATTATCATGTTGACACACTGGAAAAAGCCAACTAAGAACTGGGACTTCACCATGATGCGTTGGAATTATGGTGTCTCTCTGGAAATTGACAAATACCATTCTGACCCTCACTATGATGCGGTACTTCTCAATTCGACATATTGTTTCTCTAAAAGTTCCATTACTTCTCACCCAGATATTAGATTTTGGTAAAATTTATATCGTTTGAAAGATGACTGAATTTCCTACACAATGATGAGTCTTAATCTGGGAAAATTATGAGTATTTTTGAAAGTATATATAGGAGTTCTCGTACACTAAGTGCTAAACTGAGCTAGAAAAATATAAGATACTACAACTATCCCAATTCTCCCGCCATGTATATGAGATAACTTATCCCATCACTATGATATAAATGGTGGGATAAATAATCCTGATGCTAACTAATTTCAGATATTTTAAAATTAATATTGATTTATTTTAATTAATAATGTGAACATCTAATAAAAGGCCATGTGAAAAAGTTATTTTTGAAAACCCACCCTTAAAATGTAATGGCATGGGTGAGCTGGTTTTGTAAAGATGATGGCATGATTGATTCGAACTTTTAACTGATGGAATAAATGAGTCATTTCTAATAGTTTAATGACATATTTGAATCTTTTCTCTTATTTTAACTAATGACGTGGACCTCTAATAAAAGGATAAGTGGTAAAACTATTTTTAAAAACCCTCTGTTAAAAAGTAATGGCATGGATGAGATGGTTTTTAATGGCGATGGCATGAATGAGTAAAACTTTTAACTGGTGGCATAAATGAGCCATTTCTCAAAGTTCAATGGCATGTTTGAGCCCTTTCCCAAATTATTTGTTACGTATATAGTTGATGTTGAACCCCTTTTGGCTGGTTCATGTGCTTACTTTTTTCGATTCTAAACCCTTATAGTGAAAATTCTGACTCTGCCACAAATTTAAATCCTACTTCTACACCACCACCAACTTTCTCTTGTCAATCATATGTACAACTTAGAAAATATAATAGGACATCTAAGGTTCCTTATACTTCACAAACTGTACATCATTTGAGCTAATTAAAATAACCTACCACATCTTAGAGATCTCTTACCCAACATACTTCATTTTAACAATTGTTAAATCGAGGTACAACATATTGAAAACCACTAAATAAAATTAAGAAAGTCACCACCTAATTAATTTTAAGGTGAATTAGGACACCTATTTTAAGCTAAGTGATTAAAACAAATAAAAATTTCATGTTTTGTTCTATTTAACTAAGCGATTCTAGATAAGAGTACTAATTATCCTAAAGGGAAAGGGTTAAGAATCCATTAACTATGGTTAACCAGTCAAACATAGATTGATAAAAGAAAATCAAAGATGTATATATATATATATATGTGTGTGTGTGTGTGTGTGTGTGTGTATGTGTATTAGTCAAAACAAAATGTTAATTATTTAAAAGAAAAGATTAGAAAAACTTTAGAAGGATCTCATCATAAATCAAAGATTCACCCACTTTTGAGAAATTATCAAAGATAACTCTTAATAATAATGCAACCTTATTGTTTTCAAAAGATTGTGTTATTTAAAATCTTTTATTTTAAAGGATATACAAAAAAATTAATTAATAATTAAAAAGGTTAGTTATGTTAAGAGCTTCATATTTTTCTTTATTATAAAAATGACTCTTTTGCCTTTTTTAAATCAAATTTTATAAAAATAATTTGACTATCCTACGCCAATTGAATAACTATAATAATATAATTATTTAAATCTACAATGACTTGAGAATTTATTTATTTATTTTAAAATAGACTCATGGTTTTTAGAAATATTTTTTTTCGATCATTTAAAATCTTAAGAAAAAACCTCATGGGATCTAATTGGCAAAATTACTATATTTTATTTGAAATTAATAAAAAAATTAATTGATTTACCATATACAAAATAATTAAAATCTATTTTTGAGTCTAGCGATAATAAGCTCGTCTACTACAAAATTTATATTTTTGACTATCTCGACATTTGTAACTAATGAGAAACTAATTTTGATTCTAAAAATAAGGCCATTATTCTATATAAGAGAATCATTAAAGACTCCCTAATAACTCAGACATTAAATTCTAAAAGGCATGTTATCTACAAAATTTTAACCTTTTAATGATTTAAATTATATACCGGAGCCTAATGATTATGCTAAGTTTAAAATCTAATGGGCAAGAAGGGAAAAATTAAATTTTTCTACCAAATTTAAGAGTTCACGCTAATTCAAATAAGAACTTAGAAAACATAAATTTTAAATAATAATGTACAAATGTTAAAACAAAAATAATAATAGGTGTCTACAAATGAAAGATAAAGCTTGAAAAGGGGAAAAGAAGCACTAGACTGCTATGTGAAAATGTTTAATACAATTATCATTCGCTTCTCTAATTTGGACAGAGATAAAGTGCAACCACGAGACTGCAGATGTGCTCGCGAGTTCACATAAGACAAAGAAAAAGACAAGGATTATGAAAAAAGATCAATTGATTGGTTAGGGTGAATAAATTAAGACAGACTAATGTAACACCTCACACTTTTGAACTAGAAATTAAACTGTCGTTTCTACGTGTGTAAGCTCTAACAAAAATTATTCCCAAGTGAAAATAAATGTCATGATCCTTATCCTCGTGTTTGAATTGCTTTCAAGGTGAAAAATCTTCATAGGAATCACTTACAGCGAAGTTGAGCTAAGAACCTTTGATTCGGTTAAATATTTATATTCTATTTTATAAGGGTCTACTTTGAATGTGTATAACTTTCAATACAAGTAAAATTTTGCAGCTCAAGACCCACCAAATTTTTGATAGTTAAGTCAGCTTTCCACCGATACCAATTTTACTTTAATTTGATACCCGAGCAAAATTTTATAGCCATTTTTGTGAGAGAGGCATTGAGGTTGCACGATTAGCCCACGCCGCATGCTCCATCACCAGCCCCTATTTTATAGTTGTTGGTTCCTTTTAAGGGCTTTTTAGTCTTTCATTCCCTTATAACTCCCAGCCAACAACATATAACCCTCAAAGGGTGTTACTTTTCTCCTATTTCATTAATTAAACATCTCAAAATCCTCTCATACACTCTCACCAACAAGGTTAGGGTTTCCTTACAAGATCATCCCCCAAAAATCAAGAATTAAGCTCTTAAGTCAAGATTTCCAAGAAATAAATCAAGATTCGGGTTCTATCTTTTGAACTAACTAAGCTAAGGTACATGGAGCATTTCTAAACTACTTGGGCATAGTTAAATAATTTTAATAATGTTTTTAATGTTGAGAAATCATATATTTACAAAGGTTTCTTTAATTTCATTAAAAAGCATACATTGTGAACTCTTTCAAAGATATAATGTTTTGGTCTTGAGGCCTTCCCCTATACATAATTTGTACTCATATATAAGTATGTATGTGTTTTGAGTTTGAATGTTAAATTGAGAGCATGAACAATTATAATCCCTCTGTTATTATAAAGCCTCTTATTTTCATTGTTATGAACTATTCGACTGCGTATTGAGAGGCATGATACAAATGTCTTTACTATTGTTTAAGATTTGATTTTGGTTATAAAGTGAAGAGAGGGTGTTTTCTTGTTTATGAATGTTCAAAGAGAAGGTGTTTACTTGTTTATGAATGTTCAATGTAACCATTGAAAGATTACATGGGTTCTATGTAAGAATCGGCCACCACATGGTAAACTATTAAAATGAGAGTGTGTGTCCACATATTTTTCTTTAAAAAGAACTCTCTTGAAATTTAATAAAATCTTTAGGTGTTCATATTCATATTTTTAAATGAGAAAGCAAAATTCGGTGTGGTATGATATGAATGAATTGCAAGTTTGTGTATGACAATACCAGAAGATGATATGCCCTTCACAGAATAAGTATGGAATGTTTTAAAAGCATAAAGCATGTTTTAAAGAATTAAAATAGGCTTAAAAAGAGTTAGATGGTTACCTAAAGAATGTACGAGTTGAAAGAATCTATGCTAAAACTGTGATTTACCGACATGGGATAATGGTACCATTCTTTGTGGTCTTGTGTACCTTTATTCATGTCGTCCCGATTTAGGACTATGGTTAGGAGACATGCTTTGTGATCTTGTGCACTATCATGAAATGTTGATTTGATTAGGGATCATGGAACCATGTTGTGTGGTCTTGCGTGTCTCTCCTTATAGATACTTCAATCCTTGAGGTAAACTTGGATTAGGGGTTTAGCCTCCGAGTCAAGGGCGGATTCCATATAGCCTATGGAATTATAGATTTTAGGGTGTACCATTAGCTCAGAAGTAAAAATAAAGGGTGGGTTATGATTTCAAGAAATTTTTCAAAATCTTTTAAGTATGCCCATGGATTTTCATATATTGTATGCAAAATGTTTGATAAATTTCTCTCACTTATGTTATTTAAAAGTATGTTATTTTTGATTGCTCTACGTACTAGTACATTTGTATTGACCCTTATATTTTAGGATCTGAGGCACATTTTTGGGGTCCCACTAAGTGGTAGATTGATTTGTCAGAAGATTGCAGTTGGTAATCCTCTCATATTTCAGAAGGCCTTGATTATGGAATATTGTTATTTAGCTTTAGTCATGGTTCGACTGGGATCTTGTCCCATTTTTTATGAAAGATGTTGGTATTCATATTGTTAGAGATTTCACAGACTGGTGTCATGTATTTTTGAATATTTATGAACTAAATTTTGTATTGTTCTGTTGAAGTAAGAAAATGACCATTTTTTCATTTTGTTTTCTTTTCTGTAATTTCTTATAAGTATATGAATAGTGCGTATGATTTCCAGTTAGATAAGGGCTCTCAATCCTTCATGGTTCAAGAACCCCGTTGCAGCCTGGGCCTCAGTTTAGGTCGTGACAAACTTGGTATCAGAGCCAGGTTCATAGTCCAAGGGTGTCTGCGAAGTTGTTTCTAATAGAGTCTCACTTATGGGTATGTTGTGCACCACACTGATAATTAGGATGCTACTGGGCATTTAATAGTTATTTCTTATTCTTTCATACTCTAGTTCATGCTATAGCGTCGTCCATAAGAAAGTTATCGAAATTCCTTCGTAGTTCAAATTCCATGTGCCACACCTCATTATCGAGGCAATATAAGTCTAAAAGTCTAGACCCCCTGGGGTTCTCTCTGATTAAGTTATCTATAAAGTTATGAGATAGTACAAGGACTTGAGAGGAGTCCATTAGTGCTTCAAGGTATATCGATTCAAGTGTATACCTTTACCCTAATGAAATCATGCTTTTCAGCCTGAGGTACAAAGTGTATTCAGTCTCCTTTAAAAATTCATGTTGCAGATGTCATGCATAAGGGTAATGATGTGTAGAAAAATGCTGGAACTATATTTCCACTCAAGTAGTAGTATATGTTAAATTGTCATGACCCATTGGTATTGAGATGGTCCAGAAGTTGTGGACATAATGTCACAAGGTTAGTAGCCAGAGTGAGGGTAATTTTTGCGTAAATAAGTAGTTTTACTTGTATAACCCTTTGATTGATGGGTATTTTTTCCTTTTATGGTGGTTGGAAAATGTTCTAGAAAGATTTATAGATTTTATGGTAGTTTGTGAAGGAAGTATTTGGCTATGATTATTATTAATACAAATTAGGAAAGGAGCCTAGAGTGGACAGTTATGGTGGTTATAGAAATCTATTATAGGTTGTGAATGGAAATGGGTAGACCAGTCAACATATTGTAGGTAGAGACTCATTAGTTTTTATGTAATTTGGTGATAGTGAGAATCTATGCATGGGTAAGTAGACCTAACTTGAGAAGGTATATAGTGTATTTTGAGGTATAGTAGTAATGTCATAGAGATGATGTGATTGTTGGTAGTAGTTAAGTGAAACTTCCCAACTTGATGGACCAGTATTGTATGTGGCATTCTTAATTGGTGGTACATGATTGATTGTCGACTATAGTCATGAACTTATGATGTGGGTAGTGGTAAAATTGATAGTAGCTTAAGATTAGTGATGTATGTTTTATGGGAATGAATTAGTAGGCTTGATATGAGGTGTGAAATAGCTTAGGTTGAAAACTTGTGGATAAAGGAGTGGAAAATCATGATATTTATGTACATAAGGACTAGTTTTAAAATAATAAATTATAGTTGTGTCATTAAGTATATAAGAGCATGAGTATATAAGAATAGTTGAACTCGGAGGTACCATGTTGTTAGATTAAGTGTGGTGTGTACGAGTGTTACGTGTACCTAGATTACATTCTTGAATCTCGTAGTATGGAGAAGACTAAGGAGGTGTTGTGTGATGTTCTTTAGAGCTGAATAGAGGAAATACAAGTAGGCAGTATGTGACTTTGGTATAGTCTGAAAATTTTTATTATGATACAAGTTTTGCGATTAATGGTCTAATGTTACAATGTTAAGTAGTGAAGGGTGGATTTTTATGTGATAAGGAGTATGGATGTGTATGCTCATGAGACTGAGTTGTAGGTTGATTACCATAGAGGATAGCAAAAATTAAGAGTAGCGTTCTTGGGAAGCAATGCCTTTAGAGTATAGTTAAAAGGGGAAGTTTATCATTTATGTGTATGGTGATACCCCATTGTGTTGAGTGTTGTGCTTGTAAGATTTAATGAGATGATATGCCTTTAAGTTTAGGATGGTGACTTTGATCTAAGGGGGAGATGATGAATTAAAGTATTTCCCAAATTTTCTTGTGGTGTCAAGTTTCAAGTAAGAATCATTATAAAATCAATTCCTATGCAAGTAGGCTCCTCCTACTCCAATTTAAGAGGTCATTTTACCAAAGTCTTATGTATTCAAGCTTTGCCTATATCTAAGGTTTGAGATCTCTATGTGACTCATGTCATTTTCCGACTTCCAAACTTGAAGCAATAATGTCCCTTAGTAATCCAATATTCCAGATATTCAAGCTCTATGTTATGTTGCTTATGATCCATAAAATTTATGTCTCACAAAATTCTTGGTTGTAAGAAACTATGCTTCCTAAATGTTACTGATTCATTTTGTGTCGGGATTTCCCAAAATGATAAAGTTGTGCGAACTCATGAATATTTTTGGCTCTGAAAATGAGAAGCAATAGGTTCGACTAGAAATCCTTGCCTCAATAGTTGACTTCATGAATTCCAAACTTATGTTATACGACTCGTGATGTAAGCAGCCGTGTTTCCCGCTATGGTCTGTCCTAAGTACTCGTGATATGATGTTTTTATGCTAGAGCGACTGTCTACTTATGGTACAGACACTTGATATAAGAATCACTTTGTGATGGTATCATATCTTTACCTCATGTTCCACCTTGAGTAGATCAACAGATATAGGTTAGAATTGAGTAGTGTTTATTCCATTCATGATTCTTGTGCTCAGGTCCCTTAATAACCCTCCTAATAATAGTATGATAAGTTGTTATGAAAGAGTAGTAGTGACTTAGAAAGGGGGAGTAGATTTTCTTAAATGTGAAAATTTAGATGTGATTTCCTTAACTATAGTTATAAGTTATGGGAGAAAGAAGGAGATGGACTTTTGTAATGAGAAATAGTTGGGAAGGAGGTAAGTAGCAAAAATATTTATGAGAGTGATTGAAATTATTGGTCTTTATAGGGAGATCTATGAAATGGGTGTAGTAATGATAGGCTTGAATGTTGTGATTGATGAAAACACAACACATGTACTATGTGGTCAGTATTCCCTTAATTAAAACTCGAGGGTGTTTGATGGTAGTGATAAGGTGAAGTAATCTTCTTAAATAGATGTAGAATATGGAGTCCCATAGCTTAAGCTAGTACCTTCTTTTTCTGAGTTAGGCTTCAACATAGGAGTATTATACAGTGGGACTCAAACTCTTGTGGTTAGAAGTGTTATGGGAGAATTGTAAGTTGGAAATAATGAAGTATGTTATTTGTCATTTAGGGCATAGTTAAGTAGTGTCTCAGTTTTTAGTCTATTCATTATACCTTGTAAGCTAGAGAATGCTTCTAATCCTATGTCCCATTAAACCTTATTTCATGATTATTACTGGTGTAAGTCAGGCCTATTATCACAAAATAAACTCATAGATTATGTTGTGATGATTATGTTCCATAAAACTCATATGCAAGATCATCCCTATGTAAAGTTTCATTACCTCATGCTTCACGCTTACATGTTCCACTAGGGGTTATCACAAAGCTCATTTGATGCCTTTGCATATTTCATTAAGGAAAAATGTTTAACGAGAGATTATTTTCCTTATTCTACACTTTTAGAGCTTCAAAAGGTCCCTACCCATCATTCGAGGTCAAATGATCCCAAGGGGGAGATAATGTAACACCCTGCACTTCCGAACTAGAAATTAAACTGTTGTTCCTACGTGTGTAAGCTCTAATAGAAATATTTTCCAAGTAAGAATAAATGTCATGGTCTTTATCCTCGTGTTTGAAGTGCTTTCGAGGAGAAATATCTTCATAGGAATCACTTATAGCAAAGTTGAGCTAAGAACCTTTGATTAGGCTAAATCTTTGTATTCAAATTTATAAGGGTATAATTTAAACGTTTATAACACTTGATAGAAGTAGAATTTTGCAGCACAGGACCCACCAACTTGTAGATAATTGAGTTAGCTTTTCAACGATACTAATTTTGCCTTAATCCGATACCCGAGCAAAAAGTTATAACCTTTTTCGTGAGAGAAGCAGTGCGGCTGCGCGATTAGCCAGCGTTGCGCGCTTCAGCGCCTGCCCCTATTTTACAACTGTTAGTTCTACGTTTTAAAGGGCTTTTTATTCTTTTCTTCCCTTATAACTCCTAGCCCATAACTTATAACCCTTAAGGGGCGTAACTTTTCTCCTATTTCATCAATTAAGCATCTCAAAATCCTCTCATACACTCTCAACAACAAGGTTAGGGTTTCCTCACAAGATTATCCCCAAAGATCAAGAATCAAGATCTTAAGTCAATATTTCTAAGAAATAAATCAAGATTTGGGTTCAATCTTTTGAACTAAGTAATCTAAGGTATGTGGGGCTTTCCTAAACTACATAGGCATGGTGAAATCATTTTAATAATGTTTTGAATGTTGAGAAATCATATATTTATGAAGGGTTCTTGAATTTCATTAAAAAGCATGCATTGTGAACTCTTTCAATGATATAATGTTTTGGTCTTGAGTCCTTCTACTAAACTTGATTTGTACTCATAAATAAGTATATATGGGTTTTGAGTTTGAATGTAGAATTGAGAGCATGAACAATTATAATCCCTCTCTTGTTATAAAGTCTCTTGTTTTCATATGTTATGAATTATTCGACTGCATATTGAGAAGCATAATACAAATGTCTTTATTATTTTTTATGACTTGATTTTGTTTATGAAGTGAAGCGAGGGTGTTTTCTTGTTTATGAATGTTCACTGTAACAATTGAAAGAATTACATGGGTTCTATGTAAGAATTGGCCACCACATAATAAACTATTGAAAAGAGAGTTGTTTACATGATTTTTCACATGTTTTTTTAAATAAGAACTCTCTTATGATTTGATTAAATCTTTGGATGATCATATGCATGTTTTTGAATGAGAAGGGAGGATACGATGTTGTATGATATGAATGACTTTCAAGTTTGGGTATGATGATACCCGAAGATGATATGCCCTTAAAAAAATAAGTATAGAATGTTTTAAAAGAATGAAGCATGTTTTCAAGAATTAAAAATGGATTTAAAGAAGTTATATGGTTACCCGAAGAAAGTACGAGTTGAAAGACTCTATACTGAAATCGTGATTTGCCAACATGGGGTGATGGTACCATGCTTTGTGGTATTATGTAACTTGATTCCTGTCATCCCAATTAGGGACTATGGTTAGGAGTCATGCTTTGTGGTCTTGTGCACTACCATGACATGTTGATTTGATTGGGGATCATGGAACCATGTTGTGTGGTCTTGTGTGTCTCCCCTTATAGATACTACAATCCTTGCGACAAACTTGGATTGGGGGTTTGGCCTCTGAGTCAAGGGTGAATTTTATAAAGCCCGAGGAATTACAGATTGTAGGGTGTAACATCTAGCTCAGAAGTAAAAATAAAGAGAGGGTCATGTTTTCAAGAAATATTTCAAAGTCTTTTAAGTATGCCCATGCATTTTCATATATTGTATGCAAAATATTTCATAAATTGCTCTCACTTATTTTATTTAAAAGCGTGTTATTTTAGATTGCTCTACGTACCTGTACATTTGTATATAACCCCTATATTTCAGGATCTGAGGCACAGTCCCGGGGTTTCGATAAGCGGTGGATTGATTTGTCAGAAGTTTGCAATTGGTGAGCCTCCCTTATTTCAGAAGGCCTTGTTTATAGAATATTGTTATTTAGCTTAGTCATGGTCCAACTAGGGGCCTTTTCTCTATTTTCTTGACAGATGTTGGTCTTCGTATTATTAGAGATTTCGCAGACTGGTGTCATGTTTTTTCAAATGTTTATGAACTAAATTTCGTATTGTTCGATTGAAGTAAGAAAATGACCATGTTTCCATTTTGTTATATTTTCCGCATTTCCTTATAAGTATATGACTGGTGTGTATGATTCCCAATTAGAGAAGGCCTCTTAGGCTTTCCCGTTTTGGGATGTCCATCGCGGCCTGGGCCTCGGTTCGGGACATGACAACTAATAAAAGCATACTGGCGAAGGCATATCTAAAATGATTAAGATCAAGATTATAAGTTGTTTATTAGCGCCTAAATCTATTCCACGACACATAAACAACAAAAACTATTACTAGCTCTTGGACAATATCATGTGATCCTCTAACAAGTTGTTTTGAAAAAATCTTTCATCAACTCTTCATAAACAACTATCAAAAGTTTGGCAACTTAATACATAGGAAAGAACATCCAAATAATAATGAGGACATGATGACTTTAAATTTAATCTATTAAGCAAAAAATGCTAAAATGACTATTAATTCTAGAAATATAAAATTGTAAGCATTGAGTGTTCACATATCTGTTAGAAGAAAAACTTTTCTTACCACTTGTTAGCTTACAGAAAATAGAAGTTTAAAAGGATAGTTCTTGCTCCACTTGTTTCTAGCTAACCTCAAAACTCTAATTTTAAGTAAATAAAAGTCCAAACGATGACTCCATTCACCAAAAGTAAAGATGACACTAGAAAATATACATAAACAGCTTAAAGCATGTAGAGAGTGTAATCATTGTCTTTTGCGGGAATACGTTTAAAAAATGGTGATGACATCATCGAATCTTTAAAACAAAATTTATACTTGCCAGGAGAATACTCAAACATACACCATCATTCTGATGAGTTGAAATGATAAAAGAAAAGGAAAACAAAGAGTATGAACAAAAACTTTAAGATGTTTGATATACAGTTGTAAACTTTAAGATCAAAGCATACTTTTTAAGCAAAGAGAGGGACACACAATAACATATTTACGAAATCTAAACAAGAGAAAAGAGAAGACGAAGTTAAAAAATAAAAAGGATAACTCAAAAAGTATAGTAATAAAAAGGAATTCGCACCTTTTACGGGGTAGCGAACTAGATCTTCCTCATCTGCGATCTAAACTTAACCGCAACTTTGATTTAGGAAAGAAAGAAAGAAAATAAGAAAGAACAGTAGTACAAATTTGCTAATATTTTTTTGCTAATTTGATAATTGTTAATTCTTGATTCTTGCCTCAAAAGTGGGATCCCAAAGTCTCTTTTTATAGTCGATATTAGGAGTGCTACAACGGTTTCCAATTGACGCCTCAAGAATTCAAATTTTGAATTCTACGAAAGCCCAAATCATAGACATAACATAGGAAGACAAAATTAGATAAAGAAAAGGACTGAATTTTTACCTTTTAACATTGATGCAAAAAAAGGAAAGGGCTATTTGAAGATGGAAGACCTGGAACCATAAGATTTAAGGAATAACAACCTGAAATACAATGTTTCTTCACTCCCTTCACCTTTTCTAGAAGTGGAAGTAGCTTTATTTTGAGAAAATAAAAGTTGTGGGTGAGATGAATGAAGTGACTAGGTAGACAAAATAGAGAAAAAGTGGAGGAAAAAGACTAAGACCACCAGAACTTGCCATTATCCGGTGGTATCTTTTTTTGGTGGGAATGAAGAAGAGGAAGAAGAAAATTAAGGGGAGTCTAATTTTAGTTAGGTTTGAAGAGTTTTGTGTCGGGTTTTAGGTTAATTAGGTTGGGATGATTTTAGTTTTAGGTAAAAAAAAAGGTTTTGGGTTGGTTTTAGTTAGGTTTTAACGGCTAAAATTAATTAAAGAAATTGACCAAAATGGATAAGTGAATTAATCTAATTTTCTCAAAGTGATTTCACTTAACTAATTCAACGATACTTATTTAGTCCTAATTAATTTTCCAAAAGTGTATATGATAATTTTTACACATATATGTACATATGCACACAATGCAATTTTAAATATGTATATATGTTATATTTTAAATACGTGTCACTATTGTTCGAAATTAAACAAACCAAATAAAGTAAATTTACAAAAATATAATAATATAGCAAGGATTATGTTAATACGCTAACATATATTTATTTATTCATTTTAGAAAAAGTAGAGAAGTGATAATTTAATAAATATATATATATACATATATATATATATTACTATTATTCTTTCATTTTTTTCGAGAAAATTTACAGATGTGACATTAGTATTTTAATAGCAAAGATAAGGAAAATATTATTTTCAAACTGTTAATGTTAAAAATAAGAAAATATATTTTGGAAAGTATTCAAGGATCCTAAGCATTGAGAAATTAATTTTATGAACAAGGAAAGGAAAAATTGGGTGTCAACAACTTGTCTCTCTTAAACTAAAGATGATGAAAGTGTCTTTGGAAAAAGACATTCACGTAAACTAATTTTGTCTCAGTTGCTAAATTAGACTGATTTTATGAAGAATACATCCAAAAGGTGGAATGGTGAAGCTAGAGTTGGCATGATTGTGATTATGTATTCGATTGAACCCTGATTTTTCAGTACCCTACATATTCTAAGTTTTACGAGAATCAGGTCGATGCAGTTCAAAAGATATGTTATCATCAAAATTTTGAGAGGACCTCAAAATTTTCTCCCAATTTCATATTCATGGTGACACCGGAATACAAGAATAGATTAGTGAATAGATTTAGAGTTAAGTTAGAACTTGTGAAAATTGAATCGAGTCAAGCTCTAAATCATTGAAGTTGTTAGGTATGCTTGACATTCCGCTTGTTTTTCCCACTTCACTGCAAGAGGTCGTTCCACTCTACGTTATGTCTCCTCTTTACGCATATAAGTTTTTCTTCTTGCCAAGTCTTGATAGAAAATTAAGCACATAAAATAAAGCATGAAAAAATATAAATAAAATTCTTACAAAAAGATCATAAGACAAATACATCCATAGATGTGATTTGTAAAATGTGAGGTATTTTTAGAAGTAACAACTTCAAATTATATGCTTGCAAAATTTATCAAACTAAGTAGAAATATTAGCAAAATCAGTGCTTAATAGAAACCAAATGAATGATAGCATGCATTGCTTAATTAAAAAATAAATAAATAATCAAGACATTGCTAGACGTTCAATTAGAGGCAAGTAAGCATAAATATTTTATTAAAAGCAAGCATGCATTAAATTTCTTATTAGAGAGCATACTATCCCAATTTATCCTATTTTAGGAAGGACGAATCTAAAATATGCTATTTTAGAATAGATGGATCCAACATGTCCTATTTTAGGGTGGACAAATTGCAAAATTTAAATATGTTTTATTATAGGATGGGTGAACTCAATGTGTCCTCAAATTACACGCCTGCAAAATTTATCAAACTTAAAAGCAGTGCACAATAAAAGACAAATGAGTAATTAAACTTGGTTCTTTAAGGAATTCAAAAGATAACATACAATGTTTATCTAACTAAAATAAATAAATGGTAATTGCATTGCAAAGTGTCCAATCAAAGGTAAACATGCAAAATGTTTTATTAGATAGCAGACTAACCCAATTATGTCCTATTTTAGGGTGGATGAGCCCAACATGTCCTATATTAGGATGGACGGGCTCAATATATCAAATTTTAGAGCAAATAAACCTCATATATCTTATTTTAGGGTGAATGATTTTAATGTATCCTATTATAGGATGGACAAACCCAATTTATCCTCAAATTATATGCCTATAAAATTAGTCAAACTAAGAAGAAATATTGAAATGAGAAAGTTATCTTGATTTTTTTTAGAAATTTAAAAGATAGCATGCAGTGCTGAACTAGTGCAGTAAAATAATATTGATAAAAATAAATAAATGACTAAGGCATTGCGATATATTCAAGCAAAAGCAAGTAAGCCTAAAAATTTAAAATAGACATGCATAAATTATCTTATTAGAGGGCAGACTATCCCAAAATATTCTATTTTAGGATGGACGATCCAAAACATCATATTTCTAGGGTGGATGGACCCAAAATATCCTATTTTTGGATGGACAAACCCAAAGTATATTATTTTAGGGTGGATGAACCCTAATGTATCCTATTTTAAGATGGACAAACCCAAAGTGTTCTATTTTAGGATAAACGAACTCAACATAGCAATACTTATAAATATTAATGCATTGTAGGAGCTTGGTGTGATCTTCTCACAGAAAGGAACATTCAAAAATCAGTTGAAAGCCTCGTGTAGTGCCTTTGTAGTATGGAATATCAAAGAAAAGATGCTTCTATGATAGTAAACATTAATGGTGTAGTGTCACATTATTGACTATTCATAGTGATGTACTCATAATTGGGATTTTTGTCTTTGGCAAACTTTGTCGTGAAGGAAATTTTTGCACTCAAAGAGAATTGTCAGTTTTAAATTTAAATTAAATTTTTCATTATTTTTGTGTTACCTTTATTGTGGTTTGCTAGCATATTTTATCCTTCAAAAATAATTGAAAACCAACATCTGCATTACTCAAAGAAAACTTATTACTATAAATGGAAATTATTGCCTTGCATTGAACCATACAATTTTGGCTTTGAATTTGCTCTTCTTGTAGTTATGGCATTGCTACAACTTGATGATGCAAATGTAGCTCGTGATCTCAAATATCTACTTTAACAAAATAGTGATAGGCTATTTGCAATGATGTCACAACTTTGACAATGGGAAAATTAATTTTTTGTGACCGAGCCCAGAATACGCACCTATGTATCCTGTTGCTGATAGGAATCATGTCCAATGTAGTTCATAAAAAATTTTGGAAAGGATTGCAAAATAGTAGTTGCTTGTATAGGAGAAAAAATAGAAATGGTACTTACAAAATAGTAGCTACTCAAAAAGAAAGAAAAAAGAGAATGATATTTTCACATAACCCATTAGTAGCTACTCATAAATGAGGGAAAAGGAAAATGATATTCTCAAGTTGCAAAATAATATCCTTGTCAATATTCTAGACTTGTTGCCCTCTTTCTCTTCAAATGTCATGGTGCCAATCTCGATGGATCACCCTTAACAAAGTGTGACCTTGTTTACAACATTATCAATTCTTCTTGGAGGCTCTTGATAAAACTTTATCTTGTCACTTCAATCATAGTTTGAATCATAAATCTTAGTGCTGGACAATCTTTAGTACCATGTCCTTGAATATTTAAATGACAAGCACAACTTTTGTATAAATCAAAATTTAGAGATGGATTCTTAGGTATGAATCCCATTCGGGTTGCAGAAGTTCCTTTGTTCTCAATCTCTCAAATATATTAACCAATAGATCATGCGTATGAGTGAAATAGAAAGATTTCATCTTCTTGTATGATTGTGAGGTGGGTTGTTCTTGCAGAAACTATTGTTGAGAGCTATTCTGAAAATTTTGTTGGTGATGTTGCCCAAACTATACCCTCCAAGAAGATACAATGCAGTCACAATCAAATTATAGTGACCCAATAAAGGTTGGGGTCGATCCTACAAGGAGTAGGTCGAATGTCTATCATGAATCTGTTCAAGTAGCTGAAAATGTAGAAAGAGTAAATGGGAGGAGAGGTTTCTGTGCTCCCCTGGATTCCTAACTCAGTAGATTTATCATGCTTTATCGAACTGTCACAATATCTTCCTTGCAGAATCAGATAAGTTATGTATCACTAACCATCTAGTGAACACCTTTAGTGAATTTCACTCTATTCCTTTTGAGTCTTAGTGTGTTTCTGTACTAACCCTTATCTTAGATGTCAGACTAACTATTACCTTTTGAGTGTCAAGTTAATGATATGAAGATTAATTGGCTTCAAATTACTATCGTGATTTTCTTTTCCTACTCGTTGCCCCTCTTGTGAAGTAACTAGTGAATTAGGCAAGTTCTCAACATTGGCCACTACTAAGAAAAATATTAAACCAAAGATGATTATAATACATGCAAGAATATCAATTAAGAACGACTTAGCACTTCCTCCACTTCGTTATTTCACCAAGGTTCCCACAACCCTAGTTTGGTGGTTTAGTCGCTCATGTTTGAGAGAGTATCCATTAAAACCAATAAATAAAGCATAAGATAAATATCATAACAATTAAAGAACAAATACCAAATTATCAAATTAATACTCAACCAAATAACCAAGAACAAAGAATTCCAAGATCAAAAGTGAAATCTTGAAATGAATATATGTTTGTGGATGTATAAAGTGTGTAACTAATACAAAAATGTCAAAAGGGTATTTATATAGTACATATAAACCCTACAAATCCTAACCAAATCAAACAGGAAAAACTGGGTCGATTTCCACTTACGGACCCACTTACGGGTCATAAGTGGTACTTAAGGCCCATAGGTGGGCATCCTAAGCGACCCAAAATCTTCAAACTTCTGAATGTTGCAAGGTCTCCACCAACAAAGGCACCTATGGGGTTGTAATACCCCAAAAAAATTTGAACCAATGTTAGTGTCATGTTTCAAGATCATGCATAGTACATTATGGTCCCTTGGTAGTTTTATTTGTTAGTTTGATGAATATTAAGGCCTTAAATAACTCCCATCTATTAGAAGAATAAAAATAATCCTTACCAATTGAATTTTGTATGAGAATGTTGCTTTAGTCAACTTCAAACGAGCATATATTTTACTCTACTAAGTATTATCAAGCTCAAGACCTACGAAGTTGTAGAAAATTGAATTTTCTTTCCAATGATACAAATTTTTTCCAAATACGATACTTGGGTGAGAAATTATGGAACTTTTAGTGAAAGTGGTAACTCAATACAAGCAGCACCGCGTTGCGCCGATGGGTAATTGAGTAACTGCCCTTTTTCCAGTGTGCCACCGCAATTGGTACCACATCATGCCAAAGTGCCAGTTTGGGATTGTCATTTTCCAGTTGTGCAATTCGATAGCACCACGTCGCGCCGTTCGGCAAAATGGGAATTGTCATCTTTCTAGTAGCTCGATGTGATTGCACCGCATCGCGCTGGAGCCAAAAATTGGGATGTTTTGTTTCCAGTTCCGAGTTTTAATTTTCCCAAGGGATTTTAAGTCTTTTTTCTTCACCTTATTTAGTCCAAACATGGAATTTAAATTCCTAAATACCACTTTTATGTCACTTTTAACAATTTTCCCCAAATTGAAATCACTCTCTCTCAAAAGAATAAACCCTAGCCTTCAAAATACAAGATCAAATTTCAAATGAATCACCATCAGCTCTTAAGAATTCATTAAACCTGGTATGTTAAGTGTTCATCCATGGGTTTCTTTCACCCATGGAGTCCAAGTATCTAATTCTAAATGTAAAGTTGTGATCTTTACAAGTTCCTATGATTTTAAATTGTGATTTTAACCATGAACTTCCACGTATTGTTGTCACACCCCTTTTTCGTACTCCAAAGAATATTATCATTTTAAGTTCGGAAGGGTTTTATTAATTAAAGTGACAAAAGAAAGCGATTGTTTCGAAAAAGGATTATTTACATTTATTTTATTCAGAGTCAAAACTTGACATAAGACGGTGTACCAAGTCACCTTTGAAAAATCCTTTTCAAAACAATTTGACTCTTTAAAACTGATTTGCGAACGGAGATCCTGGTTAAGGAATTCTATTGACCGAGGGGAAGGTGTTAGGCATCTCTCGATCCTATTGTTCGACCAAGGTCACTTGGTAGAATGAATCAGCTAATTTGACACTACGATGTACAAACCACACAAAAACACGTAAAACAATCAAACAAACAAACAAACAAAATAAAACGAATAAAAATATAGTGTCCAGTCCGAGTTATACAGTCCCGAGATAGAAAACTATAGAAATGTAAATCCTATTCTAAACTAATACTAGACTAAGCTCCAATGCCTCACCCGATGCCTCGGGTCTTCATCACCAACGTCCTCCGAGTACAAAATACTTTGGGGTATTCCCTGGATAAAATAATACAAGTACCTCGAGGCATTCCCCGACCAAATGAGTACAATTGAATCAAGTACGATAAACTAGAAAATATTCACCACACATACAAATTTTCAATATTCAATGATATCCCTAAATTTTCCTACCCAAAGCTAGCTTTTCCTATTAGATCTCGGCCTAAAATATGCTCCTATCGAGTTCACAAACATTCCGAATTAAACAAAACAACAATAAAATAAATTAAAATAAATTCACCCTTTTTATCAATTTCTTAATTCTACCCCAAACAACCAATTTCAATTCTCAAATGAGATATCATTTCATCATACCATAATCAAGCAAACCAACCATGAGTCAAAATAAACATGCATTCATCACCAACAAGGACCCAATAACACAATATTCAATCCAACACCAAATATAATAATCAATGAAATAAAAAGAGAAAGAGAGTAGAATTGGACTTCAATTTGAAGCTTTTAAACTCAATGTTATTTGAATAAAGAGAGTCCGCACCCGGAAACCTCGAGCCGAACCTTAACACCAACAATACAACTCGAAAAATAATGATCCGTTCACTGTCACTTTTTATGCCGTTACTGTTCAAGGTGTTACTATTCATCGACACTGTTCATCGTACTGTTCACTAGTACTGTTCATCGATACTGTTCACTAAATCTTTTTTTTTGTAATTCTCTCTTTCTCTCCCTCGATTTTTGTTCTTGTGAGGAAGATCGATGGGTGGAGAATTGTTGTTGTGTGTGTGTGGATTGTTATCTTGCTCTCCAAGATGGAAGAAAAATGGAGGATTTTTTTTATGGGGAAGATTATTTTGTGATTGTTGTTATTATGGAGAAGATCATGATCAAAGAATGAGACCCCCTTTTAGAAATTTCCTTTTTATATTTTTTATTTGATTTTTCTTTTTCTTTATTTATTATCCTATGTGGAAGCATACAATTGGTGGCTTATGGGAATAAGTGTGTGACATGTGGAAAAGTTAGTGTGGCATGTGAAAAGATAAGGGTGGCGTGTGGGAAAATGAGTAGGGCGTTTTCCTTTTACATGTATACAATGAAAAATGAAAAGTGAGGTGTTGAGGTGGTATAGTGAGGTGGAAAAGATGCTACGTATTTAATTATTTTCAATTCTTTATTCTTCTTTTTTCTGGGGGGGGGGGGGGAGAAATTATCAATTAAAGAAAAGTATGGTAAGGTGAATAAAATAAAAATAAAAAGAAAAATGAAAATTAAAAAAATAAAATAAAATAAAATAAAAATGATAAAAATATTTTTGGGAAAGGACAAAATTACGTGTCTACATCGTGCCCCCTTTGGTTGTAAAAACATGGTGTTTTCATACAAAGTAGCATACAACGAGACAGAATTTTGTCCTGACCTTTATTCAAAAGCACGGAGCATGAGGAAGGAGGGAAACCAGGTCTTGACTTAGGACATCCTACCTACCCAAGTTATGAGATAATCAAGTGACAGTTATCGCAAAGGATTGGAAGGAGATGGACTATGCCAAGGTCCCATCGAGGTTCCCGTCCGCGGCTCTGTTATTACATCAAAAAATGAAAATTACATGTTAAAAACATAAATGAAATTACAAAATTCTATCTACGCAGCTTCTGTTGGACTCTTGACTTGAGTTTCATCATCCTATTCTTCAGGCGGGCTCCTGATTTGAAATTTCTTCAACTTGTTGCTCGGTTTTCAACTTCATCACCCTGTTCTCTAGGCGGGCTCCTGACTTGCTATTTTTCGATCTGTTGACTTTCATTTTCTTCACTTTTTTACTTAAATTTCAACTTCTTCACCTTGGTGCTTGACTATCCATTTTTTCGCCCTGTGCTTCGGGCGGGCTCCCAAAATCACATAAAAACTAGAAAAAAATTATCCCAAACAAAATAATTGTAAAGAGAAAATCGTTTGCCAAAAAAGTAAAGTTCAAAAATAGATATTAATTTTTTTCCCCAGTGTACCATCAGAAGACTTTTGAGAAAGTCAGATCATACCTACTTGCATGTTGCAATAATGAATCAAGACTCTGACCAAGAAATGCATCTCTTGAGAGTAAAATTGAATGACCAACATAGGAAGTGCGTCTCCTAAGAATTAAAGTGAGGAATTATGACTAGAAAGTGTGTCTTCTAGAGATAGAAGTTTAAATTTAAAAGTGTGTCACCTGACAAATGAGAACTAACAAAGAAGTGCATCTCATAAGGATTAAGTGCAATGACTCGACTAGAAAGTGCATTTTCTATAAATCAAGGAGAATGACTCAACCATAAAGTGTATTTTCTAGAAATCAAGGAGAATGACTCGACTAAAAGGTATGCCTTATAGGAATCAAGGGGGATGACTCGACTAAAAGGTAAGTCTTCTAGGGGTCAAGGGGAATGACTCGACTAAAAGGTACGTCTTATAGGAATCAAAGGGAGATGACTCGACTAAAAGGTACGTCTTATAGGAATCAAGAGGGATGACTCAACTAAAAGGTACATCTTATAAGAATCAGAGGAGTTGACTCGACTAAAAGGTATGTCTTCTAGGGGTCAAGGGGAATGACTCGACTAAAAGGTATGTCTTATAGGAATCAAGGGGGATGACTCGACTAAAAGGTACGTCTTATAGAGGTTAAAGGGAATGACTCGACTAAAAGGTACATCTTCTAGGGGTCAAGGGGAATGACTCGACTAAAAGGTTTGTCTTATAGGAATCAAAGGGAGATGACTCGACTAAAAGGTACGCCTTATAGGAATCAAGGGGGGTGACTCAACTAAAAGGTATATCTTATAGGAATCAAGGGAGTTGACTCGACTAAAATGTATGTCTTCTAGGGGTCAAGGGGAATGACTCGACTAAAAGATACATCTTATAGGAATCAAGGGGGATGACTCAACTAAAATATACATCTTATATGGGTTAAAGGGAATGACTCGACTAAAAGGTATGTCTTCTAGGGCTCAAGGGAATTGACTCGACTAAAAGGTACATCTTATAGGAATCAGGGGAGTTGACTCGACTAAAAGGTATGTCTTTTAGGGGTCAAGGGGAATGACTCGACTAAAAGGTATGTCCTATAGGAATCAAGGGGGATGACTCGACTAAAAGGTACGTCTTATAGAGGTTAAAGGGAATGACTCGACTAAAAGGTACATCTTCTAGGGGTCAAGGGGAATGACTCGACTAAAAGGTATGTCTTATAGGAATCAAAGGGAGATGACTCGACTAAAAGGTACGCCTTATAGGAATCAAGGGGGGTGACTCAACTAAAAGGTATATCTTATAGTAATCAAGGGAGTTGACTCGACTAAAATGTATGTCTTCTAGGGGTCAAGGGGAATGACTCGACTAAAAGATACATCTTATAGGAATCAAGGGGGATGACTCAACTAAAATATACATCTTATATGGGTTAAAGGGAATGACTCGACTAAAAGGTATGTCTTCTAGGGATCAAGGGGATTGACTCGACTAAAAGGTACATCTTATAGTAGTCAAAGGGATTGACTCGACTAAAAGATACGTCTTATAGGAATCAAAGGGAATGACTCGACTAAAAGGTACGTCCTATAGGAATCAAAGGAAATGACTCGACTAAAACATATGTCTTATAGGAATCAAAGAAGATGAATCAACTAAAAAGTACATTTTGTAGGAATCAAAGGGAATGACTCGACTAAAAGGTACGTCTTTTAGGGGTCAAAGGGAATGACTCAACTAAAAGGTACATCTTATAGGAATCAAAGGGAATGACTCGACTAAAAGGTACGTCTTATAGGAGTTAAGGGGAATGACCCAACTAAAAGGTACGTCTTATAGGAATCAAGAGAGATGACTCAACTAAAAGGTACGTCTTATAAGGGTCAAAGGGATTGACTTGACTAAAAGGTACATCTTCTAGGGTCAATAAAAATGACTCGACTAAAAGGTACGTCTTATAGGAATCAAAGGGAATAACTCGACTAAAAGGTATGTCTTATAGGAATCAAAGGGAATGACTCGACTAAAAGGTATGTCTTCTAGGAGTAAGGGTTCAATTTAAGAAGTGTATCATCCAGCAAATGAAAACTGAAATCCCTAGACAAGAAAATCTGTCTCCGAGGTATATGAGATGATGAATTTTTACCATGATTCAATTATAAACCTGTGCAGCAACATTGCTTCCTGCATTAGTAAAAGTGAGAAATTACGGGCCTTGATGTTTAGCCTTTGAAATCCTTGATTTGAAGGTAACCTGTGTTTCTGTTTCATACAAAGAAAGGTTATGAGTTTAAAAACATGGTGGCTGGTTTGTAGCTTTGGCTTTCGTGGAAAATGCTCTTACCGTCATCACATTTAATCTTGTTTCCAACCATTATCCCATGTCATTGACTTTCTGCTTCATTAACCAAACTCATATTATTAAGAGTGACTGAGATAAACACAACATCTCTGCTTTTCCATTCTTCTCAGATAGACCCCTAGGAACCTTGGTATTTGATGATTTCCCAGACTTACTTGTTGACAAAACTTTCTGCTTACCTCATTTTGGCTCACAATCATGTCTCTTTCATGTGTTGGCCTTTCTAACTTGCTTTGTACAATTGAAGAAGCTGGTAGCCAATTTTGAAATCTTTTCTCACTAGTTTTGACATAGACTTGACTCAAAGATAAGAAAAAAATGACAATGATTTTATTTGGATAACTGACTCAAGAAAAATAAAAATATAACTAAAGAAAATAAAGAAATGATAATGAATGTCCCCATTGAAAAAGATAAAAGAAAAGTTTATCTGAAAATGGCAGTCAACTCTAATGATTATGACATGCATATCGGATTAAACTGCCTGATATTTCCATCCAAAAATCTCACAAATTGTTGTTGATTTAATGACCCTAAAAGTGAGTTGCTTTCTTGGGCCAATTGCATTCGGAGACCTCATTCGGCTAGTTGTGCCTTGAAGGGTTTTCGCCAACAAGCCTCTCTCATTTCCTTTTATCACCTGACCATTGCCTTATAGTATCCGAGAGGTTTTTTTACCAATAATATTCTTATTTTCATTTTTCTCAACTCACAGTCGTCTTACAGTGCTTGTGAGGGTTTTCACCGATTAGACTCTCTCATTTTTATTTATCTCAACTTACCATCGTCTTACAGTGCCTATGAGGGTTTTCACCGATAAGACTCTCTCATTTTTATTTCTCTCCTGATTCCTTATGCTGAGGAAGATAAGTAGTTCCTAAAATGTGTTATCCACATCCATTGCATGCTTAGCTTGAGCATTCTCGAAGATTGATCTAAAATTTTTTCTTTGATTGTAACTTGGATTTTGGATAGGGTTAGAAAAAAAGGATGGCATAGGGACCAAACGACACTTAAAGTGGGGTGGGACTTAGAACTTTTGGAATCAACTCAAACAATGAGGATCAACTCATGCCACAGTTTCTTTTGGCTTGGAAATACAAAATTTTGTTTTGTTGAACCGAGCCCTGAGTAGGGCAGCCTTCGTATCTCACCCCCAAAAAAGGAGAATCAGGTAACGCGTAGTTCTGGCAGCTTATTCTTTTTGTTTTCTTGATTTTGACTTGTTTTTCTTTTTTTCTTTTTTTTCTATTGACTCTTTTTCTTTGTGATTTTTCTGACTCTAATTTCTTGACACTCTTTTCTTCCTTCTTGGACACATTTTCTCTCTTCTCTTTCTTTTTTTTTTGAATTTTTTGAATCTATTATTTTGCTTGATACTTTTCTTTTGAGCTTTATTGGCTTTATGTTGATTCCAAAAGATAGGTATGAAAGAAAATAACACTAAGGCTCAAATGGGGTAAACAAAGGATGACATAATGTTTGGATAGCAGAATAAAATGCCTTCGTCATATCAATCCTTGAAAATACTAGTACATAGCAGGCAATGTGAAAGTGCACGATTAACATCACTTATGACATGTTTTACAACACTAAATTGCCCCGAACATGTGTGTCACCTCTTTTCTATACTTGTCAAAAATACAACTCCACTTTTGTTGTACATCCCTCACATTGAATGACTCATCATGCTTTCATGGAGTTGATTTTCTTTCTGTTCCTCTTAATAGGATCACGTAAACACTGTTTGACCTAATTGAGCTATGTTTTTCAATTGATGACCAAGTTATTGTTGTGATTCTCAAAATAATTGCCTTAATTTTGAAAGAAGGCTTCAACTTGTCACCAAATGTCTCAGCATTCTACCTATTTTCTCATATGTTTCTCCTAAGTTTAGCACTCTGATTCAATGCTCTTTTCAATTTCCTTTTTTAAATCTCGACAATCTTCAATACTATGACCCTGAGCATCAGAATGATACATATATTATACATTAGGGTTAAAATTTCTTGAACGCCGATTAAGAGTGCACCCAAGGAGAGGAGTGATCATGCCCCATTTTACCAATCCTTAAAATAAACTGGCATATGACTCTCCAATTAGTGTAAAACTATCTCCCTACTTCTGCCTCATTTCATCATTTGGCTTGGATCGAAAATCAGGCTTATAAGGATTTTGGTAGGTTTGTGGAGATAGAGTATGACTCTGAGGAGTTGGTGTGTTCCATTGTGGGTAAGATGGGGGTTGAATATGTGGGTGTGCATTATACACTGGATATGGATATGGAGGAACAAAGTATAATGAAGTTTAGGAGTGATTATGTGAAGCTTGGGCATGAATTTGGGTTTGAGTCTGAGAGTGACGACGACGGGATCTTCTTGACCTTTTCTGATGTCCAACTACAATAGAATATGCAACTTCCTCATTCTTTGTCTCCCCAACACTTCCTGAACCCTTTTGAATTGCTTGAGTTATTGCTTTAAATGTTGCAAAACTCATAATTCGACCAGTCTTAATTCCCTCTTCTATCATCTCCCCCATTTTAAGGACCACAATAAATGACTTGCCTAATGCAGGTAACAAGTATTGATAATATTTTTCATTCTGCACTTGAATAAACACCTCCACTATTTTGCTTTCTTTCATTAGCGGTTTTACTCTAGCAACTTGTTCACACCATCTGATCGCATACTCCCTGAAACTCTCAGTATTCTTTTTTTTTTATACTAGTTGGGAATTTTTTGTCAGGGATAAACTCCACATTGTATTGAAATTGTTGCACAAATTCATTAGCTAGGTCATCCCAACTAATCCACTTGTCAATGTCTTGGTCAACAAACCATTCCGAAGCTAGGCCTAAAAAACTTTCCCTGAAATAGGCCATGAGTAGTTGTTCCTTCCCTCTAGCGCCTCTTAATTTGTTAAGATAGTGCCTCAAATGTGCCACTGGGTCCCCATGTCCATCATATTTCTCAAACTTTGGCATTTTAAATCCAGGATAAAGGTTGACACCTAGAAACATGCATAAGTCCTTATATGAAACACGTTTGTAACCCCCAAGTCCTTGCAAGTTCTTCATATCAAGTTCAAAACTTCTTAATTTTCTGGTCATTTTCTCTTGTTCTTCTGTCATAACAAGCTTCTCAGTGTTAAGAGGAAATTCAGGTGGGTGAATGTCACCATAAAGACCAGTCAATTTGAATGTAGGCTCGGAAGTGTATTTCTGATCACCAGTAATATTCAATGCAGGCACTCTTGTGAAGTAGGGATACACAACTTGTGGATGAACATCAAAAGTAGGCACTTCAGGTGGGGGTGGCACCGTAAAAGCATGAACAACAGGTGGAGCCAAGTGTGTGGTAGTCTTGGATTGGGGAGTGAGGAAATAAACATTGGAATCGGTTGGATATTATTGCTCGGGAGTCGATCCTGATGCATGTTGTGGCATATTAACAAAAATAGGAAATTGTGCATGTGACACGGGAGGCAAGCTAGAAAGATATTCCAGATCATCAGTGGGAACTGGAGAAGGCGGAAACCCATCATCCCAAGCTCAATCTATTTCTATCATTTGTTCCCTTAATTTTTGAATCTCTTCATTAGCTCCTAAATTCTCATTTCCCGAACTCCCTATCTGATTAGTGACAAAAAACTCGGTATCTTTGTTGGCCAAACCTTCTATGTGACTTGGAGAGATATGGAAGACCAGCCAAAATGCAACAAACCAACCACCTTAAACTAATTGGATAAGAGACAGCAAATGCGTTAGAGTTCAACACTTTCTCAAAATCTCTCCTTTTTTTTGAAAAGGTCACCGAACCCAAAAAGGGCGCCTACATATCTCACCCTTGAGAGAGGAGAATTAGGTGTGTGTAGTTCGTGAAGTCTTGCCAAAATGGCCAATCAAACTCTTTTTTTTTTCTTGAAACAAAGTGTCAAAAGAATTGACGAAAATCTTTTTGCATTTTTAGGTTTAAAACCCTATACAAAATGAAACCTATGATTATCAAAGAAAAATATATTTAGATTTTCAATTTTGCATTCATACGTAAATAAAACTTGAAACTATTAAAGGAAAATCTTTTTGTACTTTTCTTTTATTGATGCATATGACACCTACTCTAAATGAATAGTAAAGAAAAATATTTTTGAATTTTTGAAATAAGATTCCCAAACCAACAATAGGCTGCCTACGTATCTCATATCCCGAAAGAGAAGAATCAGAGGTGTATAGTTCGTCCAGATTGGACAATTAATAATTAAACGCTGCCTACGTATCTCACACCCTGACTTGAGACACGACCAAAGACACATGATGAACAACATAACAAAGTCTTTTTTTTTCAATTTTCCTTACCTACACACTATTTAATTCTAGCACATGCTTTCCCATAATCAGTCCGTCAAATGACCACATTATCCTCAAAGATACAACATTTAGCACATAGGGATGCTTTAGGGGTGAGTCTCCCACAAAGGACCTTGTGGGCCCCTCTAGGTCTCAATATGATGCACATAAGAATGACCTAAAGGCTAACCTACGTTTTGTTTTACTAATAAGGACATTCGGGGGAGCATATGGTCGATAGTGGCTGCTTTTCTTTCCACCTACTCCATACATCCAACGGCTCCCCACTAAAATAAGGGTGACTCAACTAGATTTCGTGTGCACGACGTGCACTCCGAGACTTTTTGTAGAAAGAATTGACTCGGGTTATGAAAATAATGTCAGATATAAAACGGTAACACATAAAGAAAAACTGTAAACGAAGAGCATAGAAACACACAACAGTGATAACAATAACACAAACAATAATCACAAATAATGTTTATACACCCATAATGCCGAACAAAGCCAATACGACTCCAAAAATAAGTTCGAATTCTGAAAAGTCCCCAGCAGAGTCGCCAGAGCTGTCACACCCCTTTTTCGTACTCCAAAGAAGATTATGATTTTAAGTTCGAAAGAGTTTTATTAATTAAAGTGACAAAAGAAAGCGATTGTTTTGAAAAACAATTATTTACATTGTTTTTATTCCGAGTCACCACTTGACATAATTCGGTGTGCCAAGTCACCTTTGACAGATCCTTTTCAAAATGATTTGACTCTTTAATACTGGTTTGCGAACAAAGATCCTGGTTAAGGAATTCTGTTAATCGAGGGGAAGGTGTTAGGCACCCCTCGATCCTATGTTTCGACCATGGTCTCTTGGTAGAATAAATCGACTAATTTGACACTACGATGTACAAACCACACAAAAAACGTAAAACAATCAAACAAACAAACAAAACAAAATGAATAAAAATATAATGTCCAGTCTGAGTTATATAGTCCCGAAATAGAAAATACAGAAATGTAAATCCTATTCTAAACTAATCCTAGACTAAGATCCAATGCCTCACCCGATGCCTCAGGCCTTCATCATAAACGTCCTCCGATTACAAAATACTTTGGGGTATTTCCCGGATAAAATAATACAAGTACCTCAGGGAATTCCACGGCCAAATGAGTACAATTGAATGAAGTACGATAAACTAGAAAATATTCACCACATATTCAAATTTTCAGCATTCAACGATATCCCTAAATTTGCCAACCCAAACCTAGATTTGCCTATTAAGCTCTCGGCCTAAAATATGCTCCTATCGAGTTCACAAATATTCTGAATTAAACAAAACAACAATAGACAAAAATTCAAATAAATTCACCCTTTTTATCAATTTCTCAATTCCACCCCAAACAACAAATTTCAATTCTCAAATAAGATACCATTTCACCAAACCATAATCATGCAAACCAACCATGAGTCAAAATAAACACGCATTCATCACCAACAAGGACCCAATAACACAATATTCAATCCAACACCAAATATAATAAACAATGAAATAAAAAGAGAAAGATAGTGGAATTGGACCTCAATTTGAAGCTTTTAAACTCAATGTTATTTGAATAAAGAGAGTCTGCACCCGGAAACCTCGAGCCAAACCTTAACACCAACAATACAACTAGACAAATAATTATCCGTTCACCATCACTTCTCACGACATTACTGTTCACGACGTTACTGTTCACCAGCACTGTTCACTGGTACTATTCATTAGTACTATTCATCAGTACTGTTTATTGGTACTGTTCACTGGTACTGTTCACTAATTTTTTTTCTTTTTGCGATTCTCTCTTTCTCTCCATTGGTTTTTGTTCTTGTGAGGAAGATCGATGGGTGGAGAATTGTTGTTGTGTGTGTGTGGATTGTTATCTTGCTCTGCAAGATGGAAGAAAAATGGAGGATTTTTTTTATGGGGAAGATTATTTTGTGATTGTTGTTATTGTGGAGAAGATCATGATCAAAGAATGAGTCCCCCTTTTTGAAATTTCCTTTTTATATTTTTTATTTGATTTTTCTTTTTCTTTATTTATTATCCTATGTGGAAGCATATAATTTATGTCTTGTGGGAATAAGTGTGTGTCATGTGGAAAATTTAGTGTGGCATGTGGAAAGATGAGAGTGGCGTGTGGAAAAATGAGTAGGGAGTGTGCCTTTTGCATGTATCCAATGAAAAATAGAAAGTGAGGAGTTGAGGTGGTATAGTGAGGTGGCAAAGATGCTATGTATTTAACTACTTTCAATTCTTTCTTCTTCTTTTATTTTGGGGGGGGAGGGGGGAGAGAAATTATCAATTAAACAAAAGTATGGTAAGGTGAATAAAATAAAAATAAAAATAAAAATGAAAATTAAAAAAATAAAATAAAATAAAAATGATAAAAATATTTTCGAGAATGGGACAAAATTACGTGTCTACAATTGTAATTTTATACCATGCTTCCATGAAATTGTTGTTTATCAAACCCCACGTATTTTAATGTTGTTATTCACTGATTTAAATAATGATTAAGTATTATTGATGTCAAATTCATGCTATTACACCAAGTTTTACACTATTCCCATGATTAGCTTAAACTATGAATATCAAGTGTTTGCTGAAATGCCTACAAGAGCGAATTTTGAATAAATGTCTTCATGTTATGTCCCCAAAGTTTAGTACTATTTTTTTATTTTTACTATTGAAGCATGGGGGTTATGAATAGCCAAAAACATTGTTGTTTACTTAGTCTCAGTATCTTCAAAATAGTTCAGAATGCGTTATGAGCATTATTAGTTCAGCCAGTCATCATAATTAGTTAAACTTAGAATAGTTCAGTATTCCGAGTCAGTTCAGTTGGGAGTAGGATTTAGCACTGAGCGAGTGAGAGAAAATGACTTCCCCTTCAGATAGGCAGATTCGTTAATAGAAGTCTCTGTACTCTAGAACTACGTAGCCAGCAAAGGATATGATGAGTCAATCGTCAAACTAAGCTTGACTACCTCATAAGGGTCACCAGTTAGTTTAGCCATGACACCCTTAGTCTTTCGAAATAGTATATCAGTATAGTGGATCCATATAGCCAATGTTAGTACCCATGGCATGGTACTAACACCCTTCCAACTGGGTTACAGGTTGGACCCAATTAGCTCAGATTGGGGCATGTCGTTTAGATGATACCTCCCACAGTCTCAGTACAGTAATCAGTTCAGTAATTCAGTTTCAGTTACTTGACCATAACATACATATATCAGTGATTCAGTTATCAAATTTTAGTATTTTAGTATTTACAGATTATATTCAGAACATGTTATATGCTTGGTCATGCATCTTCAGTACTTATAAATTTTATGTATCCACAGTAAATACAGATCTTATGCACTTTATTCAGTACTTCATGTTACATATATATATATATATATATATATCAAATAGCTATTATTCATGTTTATGAAACCATGCATATCAGCCTACATCATTTAGCATACTAGTTCATTCAAAGTACTTATCGCATACTCTTCTCTTGCGCTATGATGTATCAGATCATAGGTTTGAATGTTCAGTTCACAAATTGCACATACACTTCCCAGATTATCAGTAGTAGCAGTGGTGAGTTCTCGTATTTTAAGGACATAATTTATTTAGCTCAAATTACTTTATTAGTTTCAGTCAGTTCAGTTTAGTAGCTAGTTTGAGTTAGTTGGGGACTGTCCCATCAACTCATATTCAATCAGTTTAGAGGCTTTTGGACATTTCAGATAGTTGGTCAGGTTATTTTTATTTTATCAGTTTCAGACAGTTGTTTTCCAGATTCATTATTCAGTATTGTTTTCATTTGCTAAATCTTATGGCTTATCAGTTATTCTTCTGCATATGTTATTATATTATTCAGTGCTCACAGCAGGTATCATCTCATGGGTTAGTTTGTTGTCCGTCAGGACAGTAAGCATCGTGTGGCATCCAGGGTGTACTCTCGGTGAGTTACAGGGGCATAAGTGGTACTTATGGCCGTAGTTAGCCATATCAAAACTATTAGATAAAATCTTTAAAATTCAGAGTCTCTGATCTTCAAACTCTGACACCCATAATGGTGCTTACAATGTAGTATGTGGTAATGCCTCTCCATATGTAGTCCTTCATCATAATAAGACAAAAACTTCAACTTTCAGGGTCCTTGAACTTAATATCTCTGAGACCCACGAGGCCACCCATGAGTTCATAGGTAGTCACTATGCCACATAGGTAGGCACGTAGGTGTGTTTTTCTATACAGCTTCAACTCTTGTTCTCTGTTTAAGCTCCAAAATCTAGTTTCCTACAATATAGACACAAAAACATAGCATATCTAACAAAATGGACCTAAGTACTTGCTTATTTTCTTATTTTAAGCATCAAAAGTGTCATGAAACAATGGCACATCAACACCCTCAAATTAAAATGTTTGCATGTCCTCAGGAAACACAAACATAACAAAACAACACAATGATGCTTAAAAAAGAGAAACCTAAGGTACTTACAATAGTCAACTCAATTTCAGCTTTAGAAACATTACCCCCACCTATTTTTTACTTTTCAAAACCAACTGTGTGGTTCTATGTATCCTAACAGTACAACACAAAGGAATCAAGTTATGGAATTATATTAGAAAAAAAGAATGAAGAATATGTAGAAATTACACTACCCAAATAGATAAGCAGCTAGCAACACAATCCATGTATCCTCACAACAATGAAGTCCCACTCTTACAATATGATTATGCATGTAAATGCAGGGATAATAACAAGACAATCGAACTTACAGATGAATTTCCAATTAATGTGCATAGAATACCATAGGCTTTCCCTTATTTTCTTTACCTTAGTTTCTTAGACAGTCAGACTAGGATCACTATAGGACTTTATTCAGCTTGAAATGTAGGCTTGGGGGCTGGTATAGTATATTTAGGAGTTTTTAGTGACTTACCCTCCTTGAAACTATATTTTACATTTAGGGTCGTCTTCTCAACCAATATCTTTTTTTATTTATCCTTTTTTCCTTTATTGCTTATCTAGGTTGGGTGTGGTTTCTTTTATTCTTTTTTTTCTTTTATTTTTCTTTTTCACTTTTCTTTGTTTTTATTTATTACAATGCCTAACCTAACTTTATTTTTCTCTTATTCACACTCTTCTTCATATGCAATTCTAATTATGCACCCCTATGATAGCCTCTCTCAACTTAGGAGATTTTTCTGAGCTGAGATGCACAATGTTCAAAGAGGGACCAGGGCCAAAATAGGTTCATTGTAACTGAATTGGAAGGTAAAAGATGAAAATAAGAAAAATGATCTAAGTAGGCTCAAAATAGGGACCAAGGGATATTTACTTCCATTTGGAAGGTCATTTAGGCTATGAGTGGACCAAATCAACAGTGGTCTATTTCCTAACTAACTATCCCACAGTCTAGGCAAGACTTACTGGACAGGTTCAGGATTAAATGCACAAAAGGAACTAGGTAAGAAATCTCACACATACATGACACAGGGTTATGTTACAAACTACTACCTATCTAGTTTATGCAAATGATAAGATATGATTATTATGTCCCGAATCCTAATGACATAACAATATTCATAGTGGTCATAAAGGTAAGCACATCACACTGTTCAAAATAAACTTTTTGGAGGGGTATCACTTTTCTCAAACATTTAAACACAACAATAAAATATGTTAACTGCCCTTAGGTCACTTATTTTATCCTTTTTAAACACAAATAAAACATAACATATGAATGACACAAACATAAAACAACCTAAACATGTCAGTTCTACAATGATAGCACAGGCGACGGGAAAAGTTTCTCGGATGTGGTACACCCCCTCTTCCAACTAAAAGACTAGAATTGTCCCTAATGTGTAACTACAATACAAAACAAGGGAAAGAGAACATACCTAGGATTCTCTAGATGTTCAGCTCATATTTTCCCTCATTTGGGGCATCTGGTATTCAACTGAAGGAGGTGGCGATGGTGGTAGGGTGTAACTAGAAGATGCACTCGCTGCTATCTTATGATGTCTCAACTCATCACCTGCTACAGACACCCTAGAATTAATTATAACCCCTTTCAAGTCCTGATCATATAGGATGGTGGGGTCCTATAGCTACTTATTCTACCTCTCTTGGTCCTAACTATCAGGACCATCTCCTCCTCAACAAATAGGTCAAGTTGCATAGACCAGCATGGAGGCATGGGTTGAGTAAATGAAGGGATTGTTAGGAAAATGGCCAAAATCCGTCTCTCAGTGAAAGATATACCTTCGTATGTAGCGTGGCCACTTCCTTTAGAATCCCAGCTAGATTAGGACTAAACCATGCAGACACTAGGCTCTCAAAAACATCAATTCTAGAGTACAAATCCCTAGTATACTCCATCATCTCAACTTGCAACTCCACCCTTACACTATCCTTATCATTTTCTAAAGACGTCTAGACCCAAGGCCAGCTCTGCCTATATAATATAGCAAGCACAGACTCTATATCAGTAAGGCGGGTGGTAGTCTCATCCTACCTATTCACTAGGTATTTTAAGAACTTATGTGGTATATAAATAATATTTATAGCTATGGAAGTAGGGAGATGGGGAAAGTAGATGCCTTAGCTAGCTTAGATGTGGAAGTCGTGGCTGAAGTAGACATAGTTAGGGCCCCTTTTACCACTATAGCAACCTCGTGCACATCTCTCTACCCGTTTATATCAATATTAAAATCCATATATAATCTATCAACATGCTCTTACAGAGCTGAAGCCCCTCAAAGTGGACCAGAATAACTACAGGAGGTGCTTGAGCTCTCTATTCAAAGATCGAGTTTATCAGATCTTTGATCAACCTAATATCTGTGATGCTCATCAACTCAATCTTTCTATCAACCTAAAGTATATCCTGCACACCTAATACCTTACAAAACTATTAAACAAGACATAAAAATGGGAGAGTAATGATCTCAGCAAATGCATAGACATGTATCTCCAAGTTGTTCACTGCAGAAAAGTCAATCTTATACCCTACAAAAGAACTAGCTAGCAATACAACTCTCTCCCATGTAAGAAGGTTATCTGTCTTCATCGTACTTCATCTGAAATGTACTAAAATCCACCAAAATTTGCATGTAAAGTGAAGTAACACCTTCTTAATCTCCCCTTACCCTTTATCCAAGGTGCATCATCACCTAAATTAGAAATCTAATGGGTTATTCACCTAAAAAAATTTGTCCTTTTTCTATCGGAAGTCAACATCTCTCATGGTGCATCTGTTATGCATAAATATCATTCTAAAATCAAACTCGACTATAGATATTGATCCCTTATAATCTATCCCAATTAGCACTCAGTGAATTCCCACTGCAGAAATATCTACCTAACCCCTCAAACTATTGTATGCTCCAACAAAGTCTTCTCTATTACTCTACCCTCTTGTGAGGTGCTCAAGTATAGAGTGGAGGTATATGAAGCATAAAACTCCCAAACCATAGCTGATCTATAAGATCCCTGAGGCTGAGTTATCCATCCTAGCCTATACCTATCAAAGGAGGTTCATAGGTCTAGTGCCACTACTAGGCTCATTAATTCTATCCTCCACTCAGATGCAATTCCCTTCTTACGCCAATCCATCTAAGTAATATAGTTGTATTTCTTATATATATGCCGCAACCCCTCTACAAACCATCTCGGGTTTATCTTAGTTATAGGTTCTGCTGACATATGTATAGAGTTTAAAGTGGGAGCGACCGGTGGTGGACCAACAGGCTAAGATCCTATGTAGGTAGTTGTGTGGAGAGTGTGGGAGATGATGAAACCTAATGTGGCACCTGAATTGTACCCTCCTCAAACTAAGGGCCATATGTGTTCTACTCCTCAACAAAACAAAACCAAATTCGAACTCAACCTCATCTCCAAATCCTGACTTATCCTTCTCATCTACATCATCTTCTGAAGCACACTCTCCTTCCTCGGAGTAGGGAGAGTGTGGTGGTGAAGTTATGGATGCCTTCATCTTTTCCTGGGAACTAATCTAGATCCCCAACCTATGGAGGTACAGGCTAAGTTCCAAGATGAGTGTGAGTGTGGGTAGGTTGGGTGACCTGAATGCCTAATGTGACTGCAACAACTGTTGCAGCTGCAACCTGTATTTGACCCCTAGTCTTTGGGGCATTTTTTCTATCTGGGGTGATAAGATACTCCTCCACGGAGCCATTGTGCTTAGAGCACTCATCCCGAAGCCTCCATTGCACGTTTTTCTTCTGGGATGCCTTGGGTGCTATGTTACCTAAACGAGTAGTTGTTAGCGCTTGATATAGAAGAGAGAAATAAAAAAATTTGAAAAATAAAATTTAAACAATCATGGTAGGCTACCTACAACCAAACCTTTGGGATATAGGTTCCCTCATAAGTGTCAGACAAAGACATGAAACTGTAGGGCTTTAGGTATTACACCTATGATGGCTCTTTCGGTCTATATGTGCCACCTATGTGGATCGTAAGTCCCATCGCAGGTACCGTCTGAGTGTACTTTCATTTTTCTCAACTCTTTCATCCCAACACAGTATATTTTGCATATTTTGGTCCAATTTACACATAACAACATTTATCAAGTTAAAAACACTAGTATTGTACTAAATATTTTGGAATATCATCTACCTTTTCAGCTTCTACTTCCATTTACGGCATGATCACAACTTTTTTTATTCAATAAAAATGCACCAATTTCAATTTTTTCATTATTATAGGTTTCTACTAAAAAGATTCATGAGCTGCATCCAATTATCAAGCATATTCTAAGTACCAACTCAATTTTTTTGTTAATATCAAACTATAATACCAGTAGGAGCTAAGAACTTTACCATAATTTCAAATTATGGAAGTAGATCAAGAAAGTTTGATGAAACCCTAGCCTAAATGCTCTGTGCATGCAAATGGAATTTTGGTACTGAGATTTTAAGGTACTTTTGCATTTAATAGAGTTAATAGAGAAATGAGAGTTTGAATTTAGGTGGGAGTTATGAAATCTGAAAATATAGGGGAGATGGATTGGGTATGGGTTTTTAAGAGGGGTTGTTGGTCGGAATGGGTCAGGTCACTTGGTCCCGGCCCAATTTTCCAAAATTTCACCAAAAAATTTTAACCACTTACAACCCATAAGTGCCATGTATAGCCCGTACATGGCCTATTGTAAGTGCCAAAAAAATTTTCCCCCTCTCTGAACTTTGATTCTGATTCCAATGACACCACTTTTGAGGTCGTAAGTACCCCGTAAGTGGGTTCGTAAGTAAAACTCCAGAGACCCAAAATTCTCAAATTTTTCCTATGACATCTATTGCATCACTTACTTAGCTTAGGTAGGATTTTTGACCCTTATAAGTGGGTCAATAAGTCACCTTACCTGGAATTTTGTGAATTCTACAATGTTTTACCATGTTCTAGGTATTTCCTTATGATTTTCAACTACAAAAAAGAAAATAACATGAACACTAAAATAATGGATTACCTACCACCTAATGCTTGATTTAACGTCTCCTCATAATGTATCTATGTTGGTTACTTAGATTTCACCAACAATCCCATAGGTTGCCTCTCATGAAGCACCTAATTTAACATCACGGCATGACTCGGTTGTATTGGATACTCAGACTTCCCTAAGGCTTACGGCAATACAAACTTTTACCTCATAAACATTACCCAATTATTACTTGACACACTGCTTATTCACCTTGAGCGGGGCTTTACCATCACTTTTTAGCTCAATAGCACCATGTGAGAAAACCCTACGCATGGTGAATGGTACATGCCACCTAGACTTCATCTTGCCAAGAAACAAGCAAAGTGTTGAATTATATAACAAGACCATATCACTGGTAAAACACCCTTTTTCGTGATCCTTTTGTCATGTTACAGCTTCATCTTATCTTTGTACAAAGCCAAACCCTCATAAGCTCGAAGCTGGAATTCATCCAACTCATCCACCTTGCTCATCCTCAAATTAGCTGCATCATGCCACTCAAAGTTTATATTTTTCAATGCCTATAGTTCCTTGTGCTCAAGTTCGATCGACAAGTGGCATGCCTTGTCATAGACAAGATGATATGGTGAGGCACCTATAGGGATCTTAAAAGCTGTCAAGTAGGCACACAAAATATCATCTAATTTCCTTGACCAATCTGTCCTGTTGGCATTCACTCTTCACCTTTATGGACTTAATCTCATGATTGAGGACCTCAACCTTCCCACTCATTTGCGGATGGTAAGGTATCACCACCTTATGCTTCACACTAGATTTTTCGAGAAGGTCCCTAAAAAGATGATTGCAGATGTGAGATCCACCATCATTAATAATCGCATGTGGAGTGCCAAATCGAGAAAAAATGTTCTTTTTCAAGAACACAGTGACACTTCGACCCTCATTGTTGGAAAGTGCAACTGTTTCCACCCACCTCAAAACATAGTTAACTGCCACTAGAATATACTTCATCCCATAGAAGCACACAAATGGATCCATGAGATTAATTCCCCACACATCAAACAACCCTAACTCAAAAATAGGTGTCATGGGGAGTTCATGTTTCTATGAAATATTACCTTGCCGCTAACATTGATCACATGCTTAAGCAAAATCATGAGCATCCTTGTAGATAGTCGGCCAATAATACCCACACTACAGAATATTTTGGGTTGTGTGGGTATCAACATGATGACCCCCAACTGGTGATGAATGACAAGCCTCGAGAATGCTCATCATCTCTACCTCAGGAATACATCTCCAAATAACTACATCCACATAAATCCAAAAATGATAAGGTTCATGCCAAAAAAACTTCCTCGCCTCATGCATGAATCTCTTATGCTACTGGAAAGACAAATCTTCTGAAACCAGCTCACTTACCAAAAAGTTGGCAAAATCAACAAACCAGAGGATAAGTCTTTAGATGTTACCAAGATTCACTCATTTGAAAAAGTATCATCAATATCAAGATCATTACCTAACTTTGGCATTGCCTCCTTCTCAACGAAAGATAAGTGATCCGCAACTTGGTTTTCAGTGCCTTTGTGGTCTTTCACCTCAATGTCAAGTCCTTGCAACAAGAGAACCTAATGAATCAACCTCGATTTCACATCTTTCTTTGCCATTAGATACCTCAATGTTGTATGATCTATATAAACTATTACTTTAGTCACTATCAAATAGGGATAAAATTTCTCAAATACAAAAAGCACCATGAGTAAATCTGCTCAATAAATTTATAATTTTTCTACGTGCGGTTTTAATGCCTTGTTGGCATAATATATTGGGTGAAGGATTTTCTCACGTATTTAGACTAGGACATCTGCTAAGGCTACTCCACTAGCTTCGCACATTACCTCAAAGGGCGAGGACTAATCAAGGGATACAATAATGGTAGCCGAGATCAAACAATCTTTAAGGAACTCAAAGGCCTTGAGACATACATCATCGACCAGAAATTTAAGCTCCTTCTCAAAATGCTTGCATAAAGGATTAGCAATTTTAGAGAAGTCCTTGATAAACCTCCTATAGAAACTATCATGACCCAAGAAGATTCTGATACACTTAACTGAGATCAGAGGTGACAATTTTTCAATCACCTCTATCTTTTCCCTATCCACCTTAATACCCTTTTTGAGATTTTGTGATCCAGAACAATCTTCCTTCACCATAAAATGACCCTTCACTCAATTCAACACCAGGTTAAACTCCTCACAGATCAGGAAATCATTAAATTAGTCCCCAACTACCAAAAATTCATCCATGAATACCTCTATAGTGTCCTCCACCGTATCTAAAATTATCGATGGAATACATCAGTGAAAGGTGGAAGGAGCATTGCATAGTCCAAGAGACATCCTCTTGAATGCAAAATTTCCATATGGTCAAGTAAAAATAGTATTTTCTTGGTCTTTAGGGGTAATGGATATTTGATTGTACCCCAAATACCCATAAAGAAAATAGTACCAACCCTGCCTACAAGATTTCTAGAATTCAATCCATAAATGACATAGGAAGATGGTCCTTTTGAGTGAAAGTAATCAAGTTTATCTAATACTTGCATACTCCTCATCTAGTAACTAGTCTCATGGGTACCAATTCATTTTTCTCATTTGGGACCACAATGATCCCACACTTATTAGGTACACATTGAACCGGGTTAACCCCTCTAACTGTTCACAATGAGGTAAACCACTGCATCATCTAACCACTTTATGATATCTTTCTTCACTACCTCCTGTGTAAGAGTATTCAACCAATACTAGTGCTCGAAGCTGGGTACAAAATCTAGTTTAAGCTAAATTTTATGAGTACAATCCCGGGTGGAATCCCCATAATATCTATAATTGTCCATCCGATGGCCCTTTTAGATTTCTACAATACTAAAATTAATACCTCAAACCATGAATCCAATAAATCAGCAATAATAATAACCACAAAGGTATTGTCAGCCCCTAAAAATTCGTATCGCAAATGATATGGAAGGTCCTTTAATTCCAAGATCAGTGGATCCTCATTAGATGGTCAAGCTGACAGAGTTGTTCTATTCTTCAAGTCAAGATCATGTTTTTTTAAGGCATTAACATACAATCCTCTACCATACAGTGCGCTCACCATCTCATCATATTTTGTTATACCATCACTATCAAAGTTTATATAACTGTCGCTAGTGCCTTAACCCTAAGTCGCTCCTCAATAGGTACAGTTAATGCATTGTCAACAATAGTGTCTATCATAGACACCACCTTCATATCCTTACACTACCACATCAACCGACACACATTAAAAGTCACCTATTCATCATTGAGTTTTAACTTTATTTGCCCTATCTCTATATCAATAATGTCCAACCTATAGCTATAAAGGTCATTCCTAAGATAATAGGGACTTTAAAGTCTACCTCAAAATCAGTTGGAAAACTGAAGGACGCTACTTTCATCAACACATTACATAATATACCAATCGATTTTTTCATAGTACAGTCAGCCATTAATAACCTCATAGATGACGGTTTAGGTGTCCCCAACACTAACTGCTTGTATACCATAAATGGCATGAGATTGATAATAGCTCCCAGATCACATAAAGCTCAAGAGAAGTTAAAGGACCTAATAGTACATGGAATAGTAAAGGCTCTGGGTCCTCTTTTTTCTCTACCAAGGATTAAGAAACAATAGCACTATAATGGTGCATATTATCAGCGGACTCAAACGTCACTGCCTGCTGCTTAGAAAAAATCTTTCATGAACTTTTCATTGCCTGCCATATGTTATAATGCTTCCACAAGAGCAATATTAATAGATAGTTCCTTGAACATCGTCATGAACTTCTGATATTTTTCTTCCTTTGCTTCTTCTTTAATCTCTGAGGAAAAGGGGGGAAGGTCGTGGAATGGCCTTTAATACAAGATTAATTTCATTCCCCTTACCTTTATCCTTCTCAGCACCTTTTGATTTTTTTAATGACTCACCACTAGTCACCAACTTTTTTGATTTTGCTTTGGTTGAATTATCAATATTAACAATATCATCCTCAACCTCATCTACTATAGGAATTTGGGGATCATTATTAGCCTTACCACTCCTAGTGGTGATGTCTAGACAGTGATTGTCGTTCTTTGGATTTTGCACAATGTTGCTTAGAAGAGTGATAGGTTGACACTAATTTAGTGTGGCTGACATTTAACCAAATTGCTGCACAAGTTGCTTGATCGTAGTAGCATACGATTCTACCTTTTGGCTGAGTCCCTAAATATTTGTTGTAATCTCCTTAAAGAAACTTTCTTGACTTTTCTTACCCTTTACTAGCTTTCACAACATAGACTCCATTCTAGAATCAGCATTTCTATTCCTAGAGGAATGTAAGCACCACTCCTCTCTTTGTAGTTATCCTTTCATCTCCAATCACCATCTCTCTCTATTGTGAACCCTATATCAGTCCCGTAGTAGTTCCAACATTTGTTCTCTTGTCTCGAGTTCCAAGAATCCTGATTGGACCTTTGACCCTTGGCATAAAAACCTATCATCTCTCTATCTAGATACTTTTCCTATTCATCAATGACAGAATCATATAACCTAGGAGCTTTAACTTATTATCCAACAACATTCACTTTTTCAATATTCATCGTGGCGAATTTCTTCATGAATATCCCAATTTCTTTCCTCAGTTGTGCAACTTCTTGATCTTATGTATCATCTATGATTCCTTGCTCTTTGGAAGGACCAATAGCATAAGTAACAATATCTCTATCTGCCTCCTGAGTATGCCACCCTTAGTTGGTAAGATAGACCTGATCTTAGATTTTTTATGCTACCTCCCAATCCAACCTCATGAATGCTCTACGAGTAATAGTGTCTGCAATAACATTAAAATTAACGTTCAGAGCTCGATAGAATATATTAAACAAATTTCTCCATGAAATCCAGTGATTAGGAAATCATTAAATTTTCTTGAACCTTAACCATGCCTCATATATTGGTTCAGACTGCAGTTGCCTGAAATTATATATCTCATCCTTTAATTTCACTATCCTCAAAGGTGGAATCAATCCAAGAACTCTTTTTGCAACTCAATTAAAGTAGTGATGAACCCGCTAGGTGATTCCCCTAGCCATAATATGTCTTCACTAGACAAAGAATGGGAACAACCTCAGTTTTAGTGCTTCTTGACTTACCCCAGGCAAATTATATTAAGTGCAGATCCCTACAAAACTCATGATGTTTATTTTGGCCTCATCGATCGACAGGCCAGCAACCACACCTTTTAGATTCAACAATTATATTATAGCACTAGTAATATCAAACTTTGTCCCGACCGACAACTTAGGAGGAATGATGGCTCATATCTCGATAGGCTCAACATACCCCAAGTCATCCTCCAAATCATCATAACCTTACAAATATTGATTAGCTCGGAACACTTGAGCTCTATCTTTCCTACTTGAGTTCTACTTGACTTAATACTTTTTGTCTCTATATCTCCTCTATAGATGCACGACGGGCAACCTTATTACCCCTCCTCTAGTTTTATTCTACTAGTAACTGCGCAATCGTTTGAACAGCTATCTCCTGAACACCAAGTAGAGGTAGGGGAGAAAAGTTATGTTGATCATCTCAATGCCCCCCATGATGAGCTTCATAACCATCTTTTGACATCCTATGATTCTTTTGTAGGGTTCTTTCAAGCTCTTAATCAAATGGGATCATGAAATTACCTTTAATCCTAATATTGAGCACACATTGGTGTACACCCCAACAAAAATAAAAAAATTAAAACCCAAATTCCTCAATAAACTAACTTAACTCAATCCAAAACCTTATTCCCAGACAACAACACAAAAATTTGATGTCGACCAACCTATACCCTCCAAGAAGATACAATGTGGTTATTATCAAGTTATTATATACCAATAAAGGTTGGGGTCGATCCCACAAGGAATAGTTCAAATGTCTCTCACAAATCTATTGAAGTAGCCAAAAACTATAGGACAATTCAATGGAGGATTTTTGTTCTAAAAATAGTAAAGTAGCAAGAAGTCTTAATTTTTTTAGTTGAAATCAGCCTGAGATGAATACTAGGACTGTGTTCCCCCTGGATTCCTAAATCCATAGATTTTTCGTGCTTCATCGAACTTTCACAATACCTTACATGCAAAATCTGATAAGTCATGTATTACTAACCGTCCTGTGAACACCTTTAGTCAAATTCACTCTGTACCTTTTGAGTCTTAGTATGTCGCATTACTAACCCTTATCCTAGATCCAAGATTAACTATTACCTTTTGAGTGTCAAGCTAATTAGAAAAAAATGAATTAACTTTAAATTACTATCGTGATCTTTTTTCCTAATCACTTCCCCTCTTGTGACGTAAGTAGTGAATATAGGCAGGTTCTCAACATTGACCGTTGCTATGAAAACTATTAAGTCAAAGATGATCACAATATATGTAAGAATATTAATCAAGAATGACTTAGCACTTCCTCCACTTCGTTATTTTGTCAGGGTTTTCATAATCCTAGTTTGGTGGTTTAGCCGCTCATATTTATGAGAGTATACATGGAAATCAATAAGGAAAGCATAAGATGTATCTCATAAGAATTGAAGAAAAAAAATCAAATTCTCAAATTAATACTCAACCAAATAACCAAAAAAAAGGATTCCAAGATCAAAAATCAAATCTTTAAATTAACAGATATTTGTAAATATATAAAGTTCGTAAACTAATACAAAAATATCGAAAGGGTATTTGTACAGTACATAGAAACCCTAAAAATCCTAACCAAATTAAACAGGGAAAACTAAGCTAGTGATCACTTATGGACCTAGTTACAGGTTGTAAGTGATACTTACGCCCCGTAGATGGGTGTCTTAAGTGACCCAAAATCTTCAAACTTCCAAATGTTGCAAGGTCTCCAACTGCGAAGGCACTTATATGGCGTAGGTGATATTTATGACCCATAGGTAGCCACATCATAACTATCAAATAAAATCTTCAAACTTCAGAGTCTTTAATTTTCAACCTTAGACAGTCACAATTGTACTTATAGCAGCGTAATTAGTACTAATGCCCCATAAGTAGTCCTACATCACAATCAGACAAAAACATCAACTTTCAAGGTCTCAAAACATAACATCTCTGAGACCCACAAGGCCATAGGTAGTGCCCACACCTCATAGGTAGGCTCGTAGGTGGGGTTTCCTATACAACTTCAATTCTTTTTCTCCGTTTAAGATTCAAAACCTAGTTTCCTGCAATATAGACATAAAATATATCATATCTAATAAAACGGACCTAATTTCTTATTTTAAGCATTGAAGTGTCATGAAACCACGGAACATCAATTGACAAAGAGGCTGGAGATATTCATTGTGAAGGTCAAAAGAAGTACAAGATTATGAAAATTGGTGAGTTTAATGGCATTGTGGTTGATGCACAAAAGATGAGTTGTTTATGTTTTATAGATTTCCTGATGTCTTTGATTGGAAAACTGGATGAACAACTTTTCTTGCTTCTAAAAATTTTCCTTCTTAAATGCCACTTTCCATCTCTTTGAAACTATGAATCAAATCAAAAAAGTTGCGTGCACATACAAACAACTTATTTGTAACGCCCCAAAATTGGGTCCCGAGATGTCACACGGTGCTTAGGTTCACAAGTGACCCCAAGCTAACCCTTCTACTGGCATAACTCATAAGCAACTGAATAAAAAGTATAAATTTATACAAATCTGTGGAAAATAACTCTTTTCTGAATATGATAGATACAAAACTAAATTTACAAGATTACAACTCTTCTTTTACAACCAAAATTAAAACAGAATACATCAACTTCTATTGACTATCTATGAAGCCTCTACTAGTACTGAATGTAGGTATCTGGGTCATGAATCTCGACTAACCCAACTCTATATGACTGAATAAATAAAATACAACACTTCTCAAACTGTATAACTAACTCAAGCCCTTGAATCAAAAGGACTCATCACCTGGTGACTGTATACCGCAAACTGGCTAGATCTGAAAATGTACACTATACCATGTACCTACATTCCGAGAAAATATAGCCCACATATGAATATATGGGTCAGTACCATGTAAATGTACCGAGCTTATAGGGGTGCAATGCAAATATAAAATAATATCTTAATATCATCACAGTTTATAAAATTATGCATGCTGATATAAATGACTCACATAGCTCGAATTAAAATCATCATAATCAGAAGAGAGTAAAATATATCGGGTGAAATATGTGAGTCATCATAACAAATCTCAATTCACTTCCATCTCTATTCCAAATCATCAAAGCAATCAAATCTCATAACAATTCTCTTTGGAATATATGTTCATTAAATCTTTCGAAAATAATGACTTTCTCAAACTCTATTTTTCAAAAAAATATGTTTTCATCTCAGATAGAAAAATAAGACTTTTCATATTACATAGGAGAATACGCACACACATATTGGGAATCTCATACAATCAACATAAACCATGTGAGCTACATGGAGTCCAACGTCTAACCCACGTTGGGGAGAGCTGTCCTATCCTTTCCATCGGAGTAGGACCTTAAATCATCAATCCAAACACTAGTGATCACTATATAAATTAGCCTCAGGCTCACAACCTACGAGGGAACGTATTTCTAGGGAAGTACCAATACTGCTATACCTCCCGCTCGGTGCTAAAGACTACTCCCAGACTTAGCTCAGATCTTTTCAAAAGAAAATCCATAAATAAGCAATTCAACAATTCACAACGGGAGCCATCATGCTACCCTTTTTAGAATAATCAATAAAAGTGGATTTCTTTTCTCATCACGAGTTCAAATCAGCCCCTTTTTACGGCCAAAAGGTCAAAGCTTCATTATTATCTCAATTCATTCAAACACAAAGTTTTTATAACACATGATTTCTAAAAAAAATGACAATCTCAATTAGATTTCAAAACTCATGTCTCAACATCATATGAAAATTTATCAAGGTTCAAGATTTACATCATACACATATATAAATTCCTTCAAAATCTGGAAATTTAGCCATAAGGCACAAAATATCACCATTCTCATATAATTTCACTTCTAAAATATCAAAAACATCATAATCTAATGATAATCAATATAGGATATAAATTCATGCTTCAAAATCATAGTAAAACATATAAAATCGATAACTTTGTAAAAGAAAGTATTTTTGGGCACAAGAACAAAAGGGTGTTCTTGTTGAAAAACCCCACATACCTTAAACTTAAAGCTTTGATTGAATTCTTGACCTTGGGACTCTATTCATGAAAATAATGAGTGTTTCTTGCAGCCCTCAAAATAGGGATTTCGAATCTCACAGAATTATTGAAAACTCATGGTTGAATCTTGAGATATTTGAATTTTTAGGTTGAAACCCTAATAATGTTCTAGGTGATTTTGAGAGGAAGTAAACATGTTTTGGTGTTATGGGAGTTTAATCCCGTGTTAAAGACATATATAGGGGTATTTTTGGCACTTGGAAGTGAGGTATGTGGCGTATAACCCATGGCAGACCTTACGGTGTGCGTCACACACCATATGGAAGATATTTAAGTCTGCCTCGTACTTCCAATCGCACACATTTGTTTGGGCGGTGCATTCCCATCGCACACCCTTATTGCCTCTCACAAAAATTGGCATAACTCTTCGCTCGGGTATCGGATTTTTGCAAAATTTGTATAGTTGGAAAGATAATTCAATTATCTACAATTTGATAGGCTTGGTATGAAAAAGTACATGTATATTAAGAGATATATACATTTGAAGTTGACCCTTGTAGAATCGAATGTCAAACTTTGGATGAATCAATTGGTCTTAGCTCAACTTTGTTCTAGGTCATTGCTATGAACATTTTTCACCTCTAAACTACTCCATAGACTAGGATAATGATCATGCAACTTGTATTCATGTGATAATCACTTAGATTAGAGCTTACATGAACAGGAACGATGGTTAGAATTCTAGCATGAAAATATGGTGTATTACATTATCTCCCCCTTGGGAACATCATCCTCGAATGTGTATGATTAACCTGAAACATAGAGGAATATTAGTCTTCAAGCTATCATGTGTAACAGATAGAACTGAATCACTGTATCTCAAGAATAATGAGCTACTGAACTAGTCTGCAAGTGCATGAATCCTCAAGAAAAATAACTATATGGCTAAGATAAAAACGAGAGTATCAACTTATTAGTAACCATTACTTTGCACTGGTTCTGATCTCATAAGAAACGATAAGAGGTTTATGACATGAAAACTTGGGGTATTACAACATCCCCTTCTTGGGATCATTTGTCCCCGAATGATAATAATTTGATGAAAATACTGGGAAGAGAGTGTGATACTACACAGGATACTTACGAACTAAATCATGACTTAATATCGGAAACTGAAACTGATGCATGAACTGAGCTGAATTCATAATTTAATTGGACACAAACACATTGCCTCTTGGAATGTACATATGTATAAGACTGTGGATAGTAAGACTAGATGTAAAATTAAGAATCTATAGGAGCTTATCTCCTTTCTTGCTAAACTAGATTACAGTCTATATGGAATGGATCATACTGACTACCCATACTCAAATGGAGTATTTCTTTAGAACTTTTCTATGAAATTCTATTGACATTAGGGAGCAAAGAATTTTGGGCATGCTCTGAACAAGACATTTGACTAAGGAATTACAACATTGATATAACTCTATAGCATGGAATATAATTATATAACTCATAAACTAGGATAGGATTACTAGGCCGTAGGCAACGCAACTTTTTACTTTCAAGCTGAGCATCACTTCTCAAATTCTCTCTCAACTATACTATTCCCCTTAAACACCAAACTCATTTGATTCAACTTATAATTCTCATATTGGCACTGCGATATCTTTCTACTAAGGTCTAAACTAAACTAAGTTCTCTCACCATGATCAAGACTAACACTAAATCATAAGATACAAAATGTCAAACCACAATACTAGTCTAAACCACAAGGTTCAATATTCTATATCTTCTTAGAGCTCACACCCTAAGCATAACATGCCTTACCACTTCAATGACTAATTTAAAACTCTTGATATGGATTCACTAGTTCATTTTGCATTCATCATCTTACACCCAACATGACATTCAAGCCTATCATTAAAAATCATATATAAATTTAAGGCAAATACCCCTAAAGGCATACTTCGCATATTCTCTAAACCTTTATCAACAACAATTTTCTTGCACTATTCTTACAAACATACATACAATTTCTAACTAACCATGACATGTATCAAAGACTTGGCCTCAATGTTACTTCACGCTTTAGCCTTAGATAGAAAAGCATAAATAATCTTTCTTAATGAGGGTCATCAACTTTCTCACATCTAAACAATTACTTATCCACTATCATCACCACTATCTTAACATAGGAAGAGATCACTGAAGGGCTAAAACATATGAACCAGAAGCACGAAAACTATAATACATAACATTAACACTTATCTTTGTCCTAAGGAATAAAATATCAAAGGTATGGATTTATTAAAGAAATCTAAGGACATGTATGATATAATGCAAACTTCACTAGTATCATGAGTTTAAAAACTGGTCATACTCTGAAACATGAGTTCATAATTATCATGAGCTATTCAACATAAGACTGGATTTTATAGATTCATGAGAGATAACTCGAATCACAGAGTGAAGCTGTTACATGCTTGCTAGAAGCTGAGAATGGGCTTGAGCATACATGATGGGTATAAGCATAGGCATGTGGCATGGATTTATCACGCAAGTGATGGATTTGGTGTTGTAATGAATGAAATTCAAGGAATACTATAGTGTAAGAAGGGATCACTATCTCATTATAACTTATTATTGACATGTACTACAATCTAATTCTCAAAACTTGGTTTGGTTCTTCACTAACCATCTCTTCCTTAGGTCAAAGCTGGTATTCTAAGCATGATGGTCTACTCCATATCCTCGGGATTAAGCCATAATTTCATTATTCAAATATCTACACATAAATGGTAAACTTACAAGAATAAACTAATTTCAAACTTACCGACTTCATTCTTGAACAACCCATCCATATGCCATATTTAACTTTCTAGCTTTAATAACCATCATCAAAGACTTACACTCTCATTTGCAACCATACCTACATCTCTAATAACATAATCATAGCCTACCAAGATCACACTTCTATACTTATATTTTCCCCAAATCATGAGAGTAAAATCATACTTAAAAGGCTCAACATCTTCAACCATAACTCCTTAACCTAGCTATCAAGAACATCATAAATTATCTAACTAGCCTTTCTCCACCTGACAACTCAACGTTACTACTAATCACACAATATGCAATAATCTTCGAAAAATAATGCAGCCTTATAGCACCTTGGGCACACCTCTACACCATACTTAATTACGAACACATGATCTTACACTCTTGCATACACTGTTCAGGCCTACTAGATCACCTCCATATAACTAGCATCAACAACCGAACCATCAACAATTCAAATTTAATGTCTAGAGCTAAATATGATTTACAACCCAATCTCACACACAATTCTCCCTTCAAAACTATAGAACACAACATTAAGAAAGACTAGTACACAATGACAATCGATCATAATCATATGGCCTATCTTATTCATGATTCGTTAACACATTCTCCTTTTTCACACTATTACTATTTACCCATCTTCACGTCTAAATTACTTTCATAGCTCTATAAATTTCAACTAAACTTCCTCTTGCAATCTCAGGAAATCCTAAATTAACAATACTCAACCACTAAGTACTTCAATCAAAACCTATACTTTCCTAGCACAACAAATACCATCAATAACTCTTTTAATTCTTCAAGCAAACAACAATCCACCTTAACTAATAATCTCCTTCTCTAACTTCACTAAACTAACAAACAAGGGTATGTCACTTTATTACTAATACAATCATAAGCAAAAATTCAGCCATACATATTCAATAAATCGCCCTTACTACCTTTCTTGTCACTACACTTCTAAACCAAAACTTTCAACCAACACAAGAACAACAAGTTAAACAACAAGTTGCTAGTGAATCGAAATAGGCCTCACACGGCTTCACTAGACTTTGGTTGTTTTTTGATTAAGAAAATTATATGAATAACAAAGCAACTATGCTAGTGAATCAAAATAGGCCTCACACGGCTTAGTAATTTCTTGATAAAATTCTCAAAAATCAAAATATTTTAGGGATTTATTTTAAACCCCAATTTCACTCCTTTGAACTTGAATAATATTTAATCCTCTAATTACTAATTTTTCATCAATTTCAAAATAACACTGATTCTTGATTTTAACTCAAATTTCAAAGATTTTACTTGGTAAAGCTGAAATTTTTTAAAAAAAATTTGAACCTTATTTTCGACACATTTTAACTTGTGTTTTTAGATGTAGGTTCCTAAAAATATAGGTAACATATTTTTGAATTGAAGTTCTGATTTTACTCTTTTTTTTGAAAACTCAATTAAGGAGTCCGTTTTAATCCCGAACCAAAAGTAGTCAATATGGGTGTTGTTAGTTTTGTTTTAATGCATAGATTTTGTATTTGATGTTATTAGTAGAGTTCAAGATTATTCGTGAAAAGTAAGGTCATGGGTTTGAAGTGTGCAGACCAGTTTCAACTTTTGAAGTAGGTTATGGCTTAACTCTTTCAGACTAGGCTGAGTAGTAAATGATGGTACAAAATGCATGTTAAGGGTGGAAACTAATCATGAAAAATAACTATATATGTGTTTTTTTCTTTTGAGGATATATATATGATGTAATCATGGAAATTAAGACATTATATGATGTGTGACCGTGTGGGGTCCTATGTGATTTTGATAGCCTTGAATGCATGTGAATAATTGTATTATTTTGTGAAAAATCTTAATGTGGTACCATTGGTGTATTATAACTATATTCATACTTTATTGGCATATGAGACATGTGAAAATTTATGGGTAAACAAAAATAATGAGTGGATATTGGCTCACATTGTTGTAAAAATGTATCATTGTGGTTGGTTATGGATATATATCATGTGGTTGTTTATGAAAATACTCATTGTAATTTGTTGTGAGCATTACATCATCATATCATACTCATTCATGAAATATTGGTGCCACCGTGACAACACTTGAGTAACATTGGCAATACTTTTTAAAAACCCTTCCCGTTGGATATTCCGGGGAGAAGATATTGTAACATCTTATAAAACCATTTCTAAGGGATGGTTCAAAAAGAATATATGAGATAAGTGAATTGTATACAGATTGATGAACCCCCTATGGGTCCTGTGTCAAGAAGCTTTAGCCTAGTAGGTATATACAGGGATTGTGTAAAGATCTTGAAGGTTGTGTAACGACCTCGTGGATCATCTTTATCATCATCATTATTATCCTCATCATCGTAATAATTATCATTATATACATTGCACTTACTTTATTGTGCTTATATTGTGTTATATTGCCATATTGGTTTGCTATCCGTGTAATTGTCTTATCTTCTTTTAATTGTAATTGATGATCATGTATACTAATGCTCCCACTTGTTCTACTTATATGATACAATGTATACTTGTGTTTTATCTTGGTGTAATGTTACAATATATATGATATACTAAACTATTAGTGCAAGCGGTGTGGCTACCATTGTAGGATATTTTGTGATTGCAGGTGACGTGCCCTTAGTGTACATTTTGTATTCTTTATTTACTAATTTTATTGGTCGGCCTATGATACCTACTGAGTATAAGTGGATCGTACTCTTGCCTACTACAGCCTTTCGGTGCAGGCCCTAGCACGAGTGCACCTCAACTTGTTTAACTTAGGCAATTGTTAGAGCTTCTAAGGTAGTGGTTGGAGATTTACACATCTGGTGTTCACCTCTATATTTCTATAATAGTTATGTCCTTATTAGTATCTAGAGATAGATATTATTCCCTTGTGGTTATCTTTCTGATGTATTTGACTTCCGAATTGTATTAGTAGTTCTTACATTATTGACACATGGTTTTGGGCATGATTGGTATTTTGGATATATTCTTTCTGCATTGTTATGATTACTTATATGGTTCGGCTTTGTTATATAATCCTTAACTTGGGATATTTCTATCTTTTTCTTATTTTATTAGTTTGGTTGATAGGCTTACTTATCAAGGTATGCTGCGACAAGTTCCATCATGACTTTCATTTTTGGATCATGAAAAATTGGTATCAGAGCAGCTAGGTTTCATTGGTCTCAATGGTATAAGAACGAGATGTCTAATAGAGTCTCGCGGATCGGTACATAGACATTCATATCTATCTTTGAGAGTCTATAGGACATCTTTAAGAAATATCCCTTATTTTATTTTTTTATCATGTGAAGTTCTTTCATACCTTGTATTCTAATTTGTGTTTCACTCTTTTTGCATGGATCGTGTGGCTTATACTACTATCAGTTGAGAGTTGTTACAAGATATTATTGGAGATTGTTTTTCGATTGTAGGCTTGTTGATGCTCCTAAGTTATTATGGGATCAGTTTATTGATGCCTTTATGGAGAGATTTGCACCATATAGTTTGATGGATCAGATGTGAGACGAGTTTGATCATTTGGAGCTGGGCTCTATAATATTTGTTGAGTATGAGACACACTTCCATGCCCTGTTTAGATATTCCTATGATAGCATTTCCACTAAGTCTATGAAGATTTAAAAGTTTATGAAGGGTTTGGATATTTCTCTTTAGTTAGCTACATCTCAGCTGGTTGTGTTTGGGGTTTTTTTCTAGAGTATAGTGGATAATGCTAAGATGACAGAAGGTATTTTTAGTGCATCTTAGGAAGGTGCCAGGAAGGCATGATATTCTGGTGAGATTAGGAGTTATACCTCTCGAGGCATAGATTTTAGAGGTTCTCATGGATACCATGATAGGCTAGTGGCGGCTTTATAGAGTTCTGGTGGTGGATCTTCTAGTTTAGTAGTTTAGGGTAGCTGTTCGGGACTAGTTGTACCTTCTCTTATTGAGGCTAGTCATAAAGTTTGCTATATGTGTGATAAGATTGGCCATATTTCCAGGGATTATCCCTGTTAAGTGATTTAGGATACTTTTATTTCAGTTGTGAGAGGTTAGGGTTCTACCAAAGGTGCGAGAGGTAAACATCGTAGAGTCTGTGGTGGTGGTTATGGTCAGTGTTATAATATACTAGCCAAATATGAGGTAGAGTCTTCAGATGTTGTGATCTCAAGTATTATCCCCATTTGTTTTAGATTTGCATTTGTGTTATTTGATCCCGAATTGAGTTTTTCCTATGTGTGTGTATATTTTTCTTTAGGTTTTGATTTTGTTAGTGGGCCTTTTTCCATGTCTATTCGTGTATCTACCCTAGTAGGTGATTCTTTAGTGGTGAATCAGGTGTACTAATCTTGTGTTGTGACTTTTGCTAGGCATGAGACTTTGGTAGACTTGTTTGTTTTAGATATGGTTGATTTTAATGTTATATTGGGTATGAACTGGTTGGCTCCTTATCATGTTGTTTTTGATTATTTTTCTAAGATTATAACTTTAGCTTTGCCAAGTGTATCAAGGACAGCTTGGAAAGGTATACTTCATTTAGGTACTAAAATGATATCTTATGTTCAGGCTCGTAAATTCGTTAAGAGAGGATGCTTATCTTACTTGGCTCATATTTGTAACACTAGTGTTTTTTCACCTTCTTCTTTGGATTCTGTCTATGTGGTCCATGATTTGATGGATGTATTCCCTACGGACTTACCTGGTATGCCTCTGGATCAAGATATTGATTTTTCTATTGATATTAAGCTGGGCACCAAGACCATTTATATTTCCCCTTATGGGATGGCCCCAATAGAGTTGAAGGAACTGAAGGATAAGTTGTAGGAGTTGTTGGATAAAGGATTTATCCGACTTAGTATTTCACCTTGGGGTGTACCTATCTTGTTTGTGAAGAAAAATGATGAGTCTATGCGGATGTGTATTGACTATCGACAGTTAAATAAGGTGATGATTAAGAATAAGTATCTTTTTCATCACATCGATGAGTTGTTTGATCAGATTTAGGGTGTTGTGGTGTTTTCAATGATTGATTTGAGGCTCGATCATCACCATTTGAGGATTAGAGCTTCGAATATTCCAAAGAGACCTTTTTGGACTTGATATGGTATTATGAGTTCTTAATAATGTCTTTTGGGTTGACTAATTCCCCTACCTCATTCAAGGAATTGATGAACCATGTATTTCGACTGTATCTCGACTTTTTTGTTATTGTATTTATTGATGATATCTTGATTTATTCCAAGAGTTAACTTTAGCATGAAGAGCATTTATTGATTGTGCTTCAAATATTGAGGGATGAGAAGTTGTATGCAAAGTTCTCTAAGTGCTAGTTTTTGTTGGAGTCTATTTCTTTCTTTGGTCATGTGGTGACTAAGGAAGGTATTATAGTTGATCCATACAAGATTGTCGTGGTTTGTTATTAGGCTAGGCCTATTTCAGCTTTTGGATTTTTGTTGGCTTAGCAAGCAATTATTGGCATTTTGGTAAGGGTTTTTCATCTATTGCCACTCCGTTAACCAAGTTTACCCAGAAAAAGATTTCTTTTCAGTGGTCTGATGCTTGTAAAGCAAGCTTTTAAAAGCTCAAGGATTTGTTGACATTAGCTTATATCTTGACTTTGCCTAAGGAGGGCGTGGGTTTTACCATTTTCTTTATGCTTTAGGTGTTGGGTTAGGTGTTATTTGATGCAGGAGAGAAAGGTGATTGCTTATGTATCTCCTCAGTTAAAGCATCATGAAAGTAATTATCCTACCCATGATTTAGAGTTGTGCACAACCGTGTTTTCCTTAAAGTTGTGGAGGCACTACTTGTATGGATTCTGTTGTGAGATCTTCTTAGATCATCGCAGTCTTTAGTACTTCTTCACCGAATGATATCTTAATATGAGGCTGCGCCTTTGGGTTGAGTTGCTTAAGGATTATGACTTGACTATTCTCTACCATCTAGGTAAGGCTAATATGATTGTAGATGCCTTGATTCGAAAGTCGACTACCATGGTTATCTTGGCACATCTTTTGACCCAAGAGAGAAATTTAGCCTTAGACTTTCATTCTTTAGCTAACAAAATAGTTAGGCTTGATATTTTGACACCTGAGCATGTTTTAGCATTTGTGGAGGCTAGATCTTCTTTGATGGGGTAGATTTAAGCTCATCAGTTTTATAATGTTGGGTTAAGATTAATTTGAGATGAGGTGTTGAGTGAGGAGAATAAGAAAGCCGCACTTGATTTAGATGGAGTTATAAGGATTAGGGGCTGAGTTTGTGTACCGAGAGTGGGTGATTAGATCAGGTCAATCTTGGAGGAGGCCTATTGTTCTAGATATTCTATCCATCCAAGTGTGACTAAGATGTGTCTTGATTTGAGGCAACATTATTGGTGGGATGGTATGAGGAAAGATATGGTGGATTTTGTAGCTCGTTGCCTATATTGTCTGCAAGTGAAGGCCAAACATATGAGGTCCTTTGGGTTGCTTCAGAGGTTACCCATTCCCAAGTGGAAGAGGGAACGAATCACCATGGAATTTGTAACTGGTTTGCCTCGTACATCTCATGGTTCTGACAGTGTTTGAGTCATTGTGGATTGAATGACCAAGTTAGCTCATTTTACTCAGGTTCGGGTCTCGTTCAGTGCTAAAATGGTGGTTCGTATTTGTATTCATGAGATTATCGTCGTCATGGTGTGTTGGTGTCCATTATTTCAGATCGAGGTTCTATGTTCACATCTTACTTTTGGAAGACTTTTCAAGATGAGTTAGGTACTCATGTTGATCTTAGCATAACATTTCACCCTAGACTGATGGCCAGTTAGAGTGGACTATCCAGGTTTTGGAGGATATGCTCCGCACATGCATGATGGATTTTGGTGGCCAGTAGGAGCAATATTTGGCTTTAGCAGAATTTGCATATAATAATATTTGGATCCAGTCTCCATTTTGGCTAGGGATTTTACTCAGAATTTAGCAACATTTGAGGAGCCAGTCTCCATTTTGGCTAGGGATGTTAGGCGGTTGCATTCTAGAGTTATCCTTGTGGTTAAGGTTCAGTGGCGACATTTACTTATACACGGGGCTACTTAGGAGGTTGAGTCTGATATGCATAGTTCTTATCCTCAGCTCTTCATTGATTTAGGTATTTTTTGTCTTAGTTTGAGGATGAACGAGATTTTTAGTGGTGAATGATGTAACAACCTAAGAATTTGAAAAAATATGTGAAATTTTTTATTTTGTGTGATTTGATTGTTTTTCCCCTTCCCGTAGTTGCATTACGGTATTTTTGGGGTGTGGGATGTGGGTGGGGTGGGGTGATTGGTATGGTTTTCGATGCACTTTGGTACCATTTATGCGATATTGTGGTTTTTAATGGCTTTGAGAGCCTTATTTTGGAATTATGGAGATATCTTTTAATCTATTAGACAGATGGTTGAACGGACTACTCCAGCAGCTACGGAATATCGATTTTAAGCTAGGTAGACCTTTTGTTCGGATGCCGGTGCACCCGAGCATATTTTGACCTATTGATCGAAAAGTTGAAAAATTAGATAAATGAGTTCGGGATCCACTTTTTTTTAAATGACCTCAAATTTTACGTAGATTTTAGCAAGGTAATATATTTGGTATGATTTTACGGATTTTAAATCTCATTTTGACCCTCAATTTGAAAATTTGTGATTTTATGCTTTGGGGGTCAACTTTATGAAAATAATATTTTTTTCAAAAATTTGACTTTACCAACGCATCCAGAACGTCGAATTTAGTGTTGTTGCATAATTTGTTTGTGTATATCGGACTTCGAACGAATCTCGGACACCCCATTAAAATCCAAGGTGAACTTGAGGGCAAAAATCTGGTGCAAAATAAACAAAAAATCTGCAATATAAAACTTTTTTTGGGCATATTTTACTCATTTTTTAACTTTGTCTCTTAAGAGTTAAACTCTAAAATAGTGTGGGAGCTTAAAAGTGAACCTTGTGGGATCTTGGGAAGCTAAATTAACACATATTTCTTGATTTTATTACGGATTTAAGGTAAATATTCACTATTTTCTAAGTAATTTCTTGACAAATTTTTCAAAACCCCAAAAATCTTAGGGCTTTATTTTAAACCCTAATTTCATTCATTTTCTCTTGAGTAATGCTTTTATGTTATAATTACTAGTTTTTCATCGATTTAACCTTCAAAACAACTCCGATGCATGATTTTAACCCGAATTCCAAAGATTTTATCTGATAAAGCTCAAAAATAATTTTTCTTTTATTTGAACCTCAGTTTTTTACTCAATTTAACTTGGGTTTTCAGATGTAGGTTTCTAAAAATATAGGGAACATATTTTTGAAGTAAAGTTCTGATTTTGCCTTTCTTTTTTGAAAACTCGTTCTGGGGTCCGTTTTGACCCCGAACCAAAAATAGTCAATATGGGTATCGTTTATTTTTTTTGATGCATAGATTTCATATTTGATGTTTTTAGTGGAGTTTGAGACTGTTCGTGAAAAGTAAGGTCGTGGGTTCGAAGTGTAGCCGATCAGTTTTGGTTTTTGAGGTAAGTTATGGCTTAACTCTTTCAGACTAAGTTGGGTAGTAAATTATGGTACAAAATGCATGTTAAGGGTGGGAACTAATCATGAAAAATGTCTATATATGTATTGTGCCCGTGTGGGGGCCTATATGTGATGTAATCATGGAAATTGAGATATTATGTTATATGTGTAACTGTGTGGGGTCTTATGTGATATTGATAGCCTTGAATACATGCAAATAATTGTATTGTGTTGTTAAAATGCTTAATGTAGTACCATTGGTGTATTGTAATTATATTCATACTTTATTGGCATATGAGACATGTGAAAATTCATGGATGAACGAAAATAATGAGTGGATATTGGCTCACCTGGTTATGAAAATGCATTATTATGGTTGGTTGGGGATATATATCATGTGGTTGGTTGTGGAAATACTCATTATGATTGGTTGTGAGCATTATTATAATGCCCTGAGAGCACACCCTAGGCGTCACACTGTGCTTACCATCCTGAGGGACCACAAGCTAACCCATGAGCTGGTACCTGTTGTAAGCACTGGATAACATGATCATAAATGCAAAAGAATACTGACATGCCATAAAGTTTTAATAACTGAATTCAAAATTGAAATATGAGTCTATAGGAATAATTGACTGATTCTGATAAAATACTAATAAACTGGATAACCAACTGAAATGTCTGATTATTGAATAATTCACTCTAATGTCTGATAAGCCTCTAAAACTGAATTATTATGAGTTGATAGGATAGGCCCCATCTAACTCCAACTAACTTCTAAACTCAAACATGAAATAAAGTAAGCCTGTCCTTGAAGTATGAGGACTCACCACTGCTACTGTTGAGGATCTGCTAACTCTAATCGCGAGCAGAGAACTAAGCGTCAGAACCTATGATATAATACATCATAGCACAAAAGAAAAGGTATCTGGTTAGCACTTTGAATGTACTGGTATGTTAAATGAGGTACGCTGATATGTATGGTTTCATGAATAGAACTAATAATAAACTGAATATGCATGTAAAGCATGGAGTACTGAATAGAGAGCATGAAATTTATAGGTACTAGGAATATGTGGAAATCTGTAAATACTGAGTATGAATCAAAATCTATAAATACTGAAGATACGTGAAAATCTATAAATACTGAGGATGCATGACTAAGAATATAACATAAACTGAGTACAATCTGTAAACTAAAATACTGAATAACTAAAATCTGTAGTCTTTGGTCAAATAACACTAAGACTGAATAACTGAACTGGGATTGTAACTAACACTGTATTTGAGACTATGGGAGGTATCATCCAATCGACATTCCCCAATTTATGATAATCGGGGTCCAACCTATAACCCTAGTTGGAAGGGTGTTAAGACCGTGCCACGGGTACCAACACTAGCTGTGTGGATCCACTAAACTAATATAATGTCCAAAGGACAAAGGATGTCAATCCTGAATGACGGGTGACCCCTGCGAGATAGTCAAGCCTAATTTGATAGGTGACTTCTCATATTCTATGCTGGCTACGTAGTTCTAGAGTATAGGGACTGCTACTGACAACTCTTCCTATCTGACGGGGAAGTCGCCATCCGTACACTCGTTCGGTGCTAAATCCTACTCCCAACTGAAAGACACTGAAATTCTAGATTGTTCTGAGTTTAACTAACTGATACTTGACTATTCTAAAATGCTCATAGTATGTTCTGAAGACTATTCTGTAATGTACTGATACTAGACTACATAAATAGCTATGGTTTTTAGGTATTCAATACCCCCAGGACTCAAAACATCAATAGTAAAATAGCACTGAAGCTTAAGGGACATATCATGAAGGCTTTCATAAAACATTTACTCTTGTAGGCATTTTATCAAACACTTGTAGTTCATACCTTAGAAAGATCATGGGAATTCTATGGAACTTGTATAAATAACATGAATTTAACATGTAAAGTACTAAGTCATGGTTTAATTCAATAAATGATAACACTAAAACATGGAGAATCGAATAACAATAATAATTTCATTGAAACATCATATAAAATCATAGTTCATGGAGATTCATGGGTGAAATCACAATTTAAAATATAATAACTTGGAAATATTATATCTTGGTAATTAAAATGAGATACTTGGACTCCATGGGTGGAAAGGACCCATGGATGAACATTTAACATACCTTAACAGATGAATTTCTTAAAGTTCTTGGTGAATTACTGAGGGTTGGCCTAAAATTTGAGAGCTAGGGTTTGTATTTTAGAGAGAAAGCTCTTGAATTTTTGGAGAAAATTGTGTGAATAATGAAATTAAAATGTTTTTAGGGCTTAAATATCATACCTGGGCATATTAAAATAATGGGAAAGGACTGTTTTAACCCTAGGTGACACTTTTAATTTTTGTCAATTTTTTCTGAAAAACACCACTAGCGCAATGCAGTGCTATCGCGTTGTGTCACTGGAATTGGACAACTAAAAAATGCATAGTGGCGCGACGTGGTGAAATCGCATTGCCTCCTTGTTTGTGACCTGAAATCTCACTGCGCCGCGGTGGTATCGCGTCGGATCATTAGAAATTGATAATTCTAAACTGAGCCTATGGCGCGATGCGCTAACATCACGGAGGCCCACTGGAATTTCCCGAATGGGAAATTGGTCTGCTCCGCGATGCGCTGAGGGTTGAAAATGATGGGGTTTAATGACTGAAACTTAAAATCACCATAAATTCTTACCCGATTATCGAATTTGGGTGAATTTTATATCGTTGGAAAGATAATTTAATTTCCTACACAATGGAAGGCTCAAAATTGGAAAATAATAAATGTTTCAAAAATTTTATATACGAATACTCATGTATTGGGACTTAAATTACGCTAAGGAAATGGGTTTATAATTATATCCTAATATCATACTCACTCGTGAAACATTGGTACCACCATGGCAACACCTGAGTAAAATTGACAACACTTTCTTAAAAATCATCTGTGAATGATGTGTCGGGGAGGAGATATTGTAACACCTTATAAAACCCTTTTCGAAGAATGTTCTGAAAAGGAGATATGAGATATGTGTATTGTTTATGGATTAACAAACCCTCCATTAGTCCTACGTAGAGAAGCTTTAGCTTCATAGGTGCATACGGGGATGGTGCGACGATCCTGGAGGTTGTGCGACGACCTCATGCGTGCTCATCATCATCATCATTATCATTATCATTACTATTATCATAATCATAATCATATACATTGTACTTACTTTATTGTGTTTATATTGTATTGTATTGCTATATTGACTTGCCATCTATGTAATTGTCTTATCTTTTTTTAATTATAATTGATGATCTTGTATATGCATGTTCCCACTTGTTCTACTTATATGATACAATGTATACTTGTGTTCTATCTTGGTGTGATGTTTCAATAAATGTGATATACTAGAATGATTAGTGCAAGCGGTGTGGGCTTCTATTATAGGATATTTTTTGATTGCAGGTGACGTGCCCTTAGTGTATATTTTGTGTGCTTTATCTACTACTTTGATTGGTCGGCCTATGATACCTACTGAGTACAAGTGTACCATATGCATGTCTACTGTGCTCTTTTGGTACAGGTCCTAGAACGAGTATGCCTCAACTTGCTTGACTTGAGCGATTGTTGGAGCTTCCAAGGTAGCAGTTGAACTTTAATGCGCCCGGAGTTCACCTCAATTATTTTATAATAGTTATGTATATATTAGTATTTGGAGACATACATTATTCCCTAGTGGTTATTTTTCTGATGTATTTGACTCCTGAATTGTATTAGTATTTCTTACACTATTGACACCTGGTTTTGGGAATGAATTGTATTTTGGATATGTTCTTTCTGCATTGTTATGATTATTTATATGGTTCAGCTTTGTTCTAGAAGCCTTACTTTGGGATATTTTTGTTTTTTCCTCTTTTTGTAAGTGCCATCATGACCCTCATTTTTGAGTCATGACAGACAAAGAGTTTAATCCTGAAGTTTGGAGTTTGTATTCAAGAGTTTTCTTGGATATAGTGGAATTTTGAAATCCTAGAGATAGTTGTGGTTTTTCTCCCTTGAGCAAGGAGTTTCCACTTAAAAATCCTTGTGTCTTCTATTCACTTTATTCCTATACTTCATTAACAATATTTCTCCTTGTTCTTGTTGTGTGAGTTCATCTAGGAACAGATTCTAAAGTTGAGGAGCTATCCACTGCAACTCTTCATGGAGGGATCAAATTTCCTAAATTGGTGGTCATTTGTGTAATATGTATAGATCCACTTAGTCTATAAATTGTCATGTTTGTGAGCTAAGTCATTATATAATCTTATTACAACTGATTGATTCTGCTTTTGAAGATGTATTAAATTAATCCTTCCAGCAGAGATAGGGCAAAGTAACAATAACTTTTCTAGTGATAACATCTTCCCAAACCAGATGTAGCTTTTGTAATATCCATCAATCAACTTCAGTACTCTAGTAGGGAGGAGGAAAAGTTGAGCCTAATAGGCTTGTCCACCAAAACAGACTGATTGCACTAACTATTAGCCCATCTGGTATATATCAATATGTGTTTCTATATGCATTCCGATCTTATCTACTCTTTCAGCATATGACAACTTTTTGCTATCCATATTGAGATCTCGGTAATGATCTTCTCAATTAGGGGATAACCAGTCTCGTATAAACAACCTCCTGATAGACACTCTTACTTTCACATTTCAAAGATTGTATGTAAATGATTTTAGAATCATATGTTTTAAATACATACTAAACACATAATATAGTAAGAAATATTTTCCTGAAAATATTTTATTTTATGAAACATATTTTCCTTTATATTGAACACGCCTTAAGTAGGGATGAATATGAAAGAAAGAAATTAATACCATTTTACTATGTAAACACCACTTGTTTTAAATCAAAATAAAATGAAATATAATTTAAAATAGACAAGAGGGAGTACTCCCTCCGTCTCAAGCTACTTATCTTTTTATTTTTTTATCAACACAATTTTTAATAAATATTAATTAAGAGGGTTGCTTAGCTATTTTACCCTTATAGATGTGTTAAGATTGGGAGAAAATTTTTTACACCCACTAACCTGGGGCTTTGACCTAAAAGTGACAAAAGAGTTTGAAAATGAGGTATGGGTGACTCAAGTCTTAATAATTGAGTATAGGTAATTGTAATATGGATTAAGAAAGTTGGATAAGTTTGAGAATAGACCACAAGTTTTTAAATTTGCACTTTGATCCAAATGTTTACCTAACATAACAGGAAATAAAGGGGGGAAAGTGTGTTTCTCTCTCTTCTCATCATCTTTTTCTTCATTATCATTATCTTCTACTTCATTATTATCCTCATGTTCTTCTTGCTAACCATTGTTGTTGTTACTGCTACTGTTGCTATTTGACCAATTTCTAAGGTGAAATTTTGTTTCGTACATCATTTTCCACTTTGACATTACTTCGTAGGAGACTTTGGTAAGTCAAATTATGATTTTTCATTGAATTTATCATCTGGGTAAATGCTATTGTGTTATTTTTTTCAACAATAGATAGCACGCGAACAAGAATGCAACATAAGAGCTATTTATTTAAATAAATCAATCATCTGTTGTAACACACACATAAACCATCTTTTGTAGTGGAAAAATTATATGTTGGGTTCATGTTTATGGTTCTATAGTGCTGGAACATGAATTGAACAGATGGGTCATCTATTGTAACATATGACGCATCTGTTCCAACAAATTAGTTATCTGTTGCAACATGATAAATATCTATTGCAACAAATTAGTATCCTATTGCAACAGAACCTAAACTCGATTCCAATAGATGTGTTGTCTGTTACAATAGGGTAAATATCTATTGTAATAAATTAGTAATCTGTTGCAATAGAACCTGAACTCGATTCCAACAGACACGTCATTTGTTGCAATAGGTAAGTCATCTGTCGCAATAGGTTATCTGTTGCAACATGTCACTCATCTATTGGAATCAACTTTTAATTTTTCTTAGTACTATAACATTTATCCCAAAAAGTTCTTCATCTGTTGCACCAGATATATAGTCTGTTACAACATATGATTCACCTGTTAATATAGATGACTTGTTTGTTGAAATCAGCTTCAGGAGCATAACATGAATCTTAATAGGTAAGTAATCTGTTATGACTAATCACTTACCTGTTGTAACAGATTACACATCTGATGGGATTCATGTATGGCACTATGAAATCATTATTAAATTTTTTTAATGGATAACTTTATTTAGGTACCACTAATGGAGGGATCTATAACAATAGGGGTAGATTGTCATGGTTAATGGATTGAGAAAAGCAATCGATATGTTTGCCACTGGACTGAGGGTAAAATGCTAGAGACAATAGCTATGACAGTCCAAAGTGATATTTCATATAATGATTTTTTGAACTTAATCATCAGCTATTATGGAATGAGTTGTTAACCTGAATAACTCGTTATTAGCTACATGCACAGCTCCTTTGAAAATCAGAGGGTACTACCTTTCAGGATAACTGATCAGGTTTGGTTGTGTGCTTATCTTAGTGATTCATCCAGGCCGGTGCTAAGGGTATATGTATTTAAAAAGATTAGAGAGAATTAAAGCCAAAATGTAAAAAAAGAACAACAATCAGACATCTTTGATGATAGGTTGGATGATCTAGACATGAATATTCCAAATGATGATCATACACATACGCCCGTTAATGCGACTAATATGGTGGGCAGTTCTTCTCGATTGACATAGTATGGGAATCTTCAAAATGAAAGGATCAACTTTCTCAATAGAATGTCATTAAAGGACAAGAAAGAACTATCTACTGCTTTGTTTATTTCTTGCTTGAAAAAAGATTTCAGAATAAAGAAGGTGATTAATTCGAGCAAAGTCTTTTACTACAAATGTGCTAATATGAACTGCAAGTGATGGTTGGGAGTGATGAAGTACTTAAGTTTTGATAGATTCGTCAGTCATAAACATGAAAAGATCACACATATGGTTTGGATCATATCTCAGGCCAAAATCCTCACGCCACGTCAAAGGTCCTTGGTGAATATTTCAAGAATAGTTTTCCCGATGGTAAAGGCCCTTTTACATGGGTTATGGCCAATTAACTCCTTACGGAAATGGGTGTCCTGGTCAGTTATTGAAGATATATATGGCCATGAGGATTTCCAAGGACTTGGTTAGGGGGACACAAGAGCATGGGTATGTAGTCGTAGATGCCTACCATTACATGTTTGAGTCCAAAAATCCCAAAAGTAAGACGGCATTGCACGTTGATGAAAATAGAAGGTTCAAGTACTTTTTGTATCCTATGGTTCTAAGATTCAAGTTTTTTGATATTTGAGAAAAGACTTAGCCGTTGACGGTACCTTTTTGAGGAAAAGGTATAATGGAGTTCTGCTAGCGACGGTGGCGCAGAATGTGCAGAATCACATCTTTTCTATTGTATTTTATATTGCGGACAAGGAATTTGATGCCTCTTATGGATTTTTTTTGAACAACTACGAAGTTGTGTCGAAGATACTGAAGAGTTGTGTTTTGTTTATGTCACGCCCCAAAATACCATCGGACCGGACTGGCACCCGAAACCGAGAAGGCTCGGGAGAACCCGTTCAAATACCTATACTTTCGCTTACATGTCACCAAAAATTTGGACAGTACTTCGTTGCATATAGAAGGATCTAATTACCTGTATCCGCACAACACGCACAAATATATATATATAATACTTGGCCGTCGGGGCCACTACATATACAGATATAACATCACTATATAAACTACCATGACTTTACCCTTCCTAATGTCTACAAAGCCTCTAGGATATACATGACATAACTAGGGTCGGGACAAACCCCCGGCCACACATGACTCCTGTACAATAACAAAACATAAGGAACCGACTCGGAAAGCTTTGAAGCAACCTGGAGCTCACCAACAATAGCTGTATGACCTGGCTCCTATCTATGCTGTGAATAAGCTGAAGCACCAGTGCCTGCAGCATAAAATGCAGGTCTCCCGTGAGGGACGTCAATACGAAATATGTACTGAGTATGTAAAGTTGTAAATAATCATATATGATATGGGGGATCAAGCAAATCAGACGCAAGTGAATAAATCATAATAGAAGTGAACCACACTTCATAAACACTTTTAGGATCATGTACATTATCATTAATCTGAATTGGGTTCTTGAATTCAAACACATTTGTGGAACGGTATACATTCGTTCTTTTCATTCTTTACAATTATCATTCGCCATTACCTCCTCCTCCCGAACCTCCAACCACCTAACAATAATCAATACTATATCGTACTATGACCATTAGGCTGCCCCCAGTACATATCAACTGGGATCGACCCATGCTAGGCTTATTCCCCTGGGATACCACCCATAAACACATAAATAGGGATCGACCCATGCTAGGCATATGCCCTTGGGATACCACCCATACGTATATCAAGTAACACACATAAAATATCTTTCCAATAACTTATTTCAAAAGCTTTTGAGATTATTACATTAGTGTTCATGCCAATATAGTACCTTTGGAACAATGATACATCAATAGTAACCAAGTAATAGATCTTCTATACAATAACGATGTAATAAAGACTCATTGGTACATCAACAATGTGTTTCAGAATCATCAATATCACAACAATGAAATAGGAGCCTTTTGGTATATCAATGAAACATTTTGACACTTTATAGAATGGAAACAACTTCGTTGGTAATGTAGAACAATACATGTTTTGGGACAACCTCGGAATCTTACTTGATGGAACATTGGTGTTTTCATGCCAAACAACATCGTTAGAGTATGCTTTGCATACCTCGTTGTAGATTCGGATACCAATTCAACACAACTTCCCGCCTTTACAAATCACTTATCTACAATGAAATGTTTGGCATCTAGTATTAGCAACCCAACACCACAATTCTCTTCCATAATTCCATACAACCAATATTTGCAAAACATTCCAAAAACCAACTTGAACAATAGGTTTATGTGTATATATATATATATAATCATCATTTCAATACCAAATCCCTTCACAATTCAACATACTCCAACCATACACAAGAATAATCCAACATCATTTCCCAATCATCTTTCAACAACAATCAAATAACATACTTCTTATGCTCACATATAAATATATATATATATATATCCATATAAATAACACCAACATAATTTACATCCTTACCATAAAATGGCCCTTTTGGTTTTGAAGTCCTGTTGGCACAAATAAGGGGTGCTTCTCGAAGCCCTCGATACGGTGAACACAACTACGGAATCAATTTGGACTTTCTACGGTTGAATCACAAGATAATTGGAGTTGAAATTAGGCTAGGGCTCCTTATTCTTCAATAATCCGATGATAAATGATGGATATGAGGCTAAGTATATGTATATAATGACCAATTTTCGTCCATGAGGTGATGGAAAATGACCATATTGCCCTTAAAATTTTAAGTAAATCCGAATCTGTCCATGGTGGACTGTTTTGTTAGGCTAAAGTAAATCGATTATAACTCTTTGCTTAGATATTGGATTTGGATGAAATTGGTATCGTTGGATAGATAATTCAAAGGGATTCCATTTCATATAAAGTAGGCCACCCATTTCGTCCTGTACAAGGAGTTATGATCGTTTGAAGTTGACCCTAAAAATCTGTTTTGAGAGGCTGAAGTAAAACGAGTATAACTCCTTACTCAGACGCTAGATTTGGATGAAACCAATTGCATTGGAAAGAAGACTCAAATATATTTAGTTTTATAGGTCATAGCTCTCCCAGTTCATTATATTAAGGGATTTATGATCGCTCAAACTTGACCCAAAAAAATTGGCAGGCCTCAGTAGTTTGTGTGCAGGAAATTTTCCTGCACATTTACTATTCACAATATCCCGGCCACGGTTTTATAGTTTCGAATGTGCTCGATTATATCCGAAACTTATCCATTTTTGGAAATCTTTATATCGTTGGAAATATTATTCAATAACCTTCGTATGGAACCATCGATGGGCAAATTCCGGTATAAATAAAGTCGATTCCTATACACATATAATCAAACTATATACTTGAAACCATCTCAAAATAATCAATATTCATACTTAAACTCATATATACCTAACTTAGGATCAATACATATACTCCAACACATATAACCATGGCTAATGCACGTAATTAAGTACGGGGTGTTACATCCTTCCCCCTTTAAGGACATTCGTCCTCGAATGAGAATGTAGTTATTAGCCGAAACAAGTTTGAATTCATAATTGATATTCACGTCATCATATAGATATTATTCATATGTAAAAACTAACTTGTTAGTGTCCCAGTTCCACTCCTTGCACTTTTTTTTCACCTTTGAACAAATAAGGGTATTTCAATTTCATTGCTTCCTCCGCTTCTCATGTAATCTCTTTCCTTTGTTGATTTCTCCAAAGTACTTTCACCGATGCTACTTCTTTATTTCTCATCTTCTTAACTTGACGATCTAATATAGCAATAGGCATCTCCTCATAGGTAAGATCTTCTGTTACTTGCACATCTTCAGTAGAAGTAATAAGGGACGGATCTCCGATGCACTTTCAAAGCATCGATACATGAAATACTGGATGCACTGATGAGAGTTCCTGGGTGGCTCTAATTCATAAGCAACTTTCCCACATCTTCGAATAATCTTATATGGGACTATATATCGTGGACTCAACTTTCCTTTCTTACCAAATCGCATCACCCCTTTCTTTGGCGATACCTTCAAAATTACCCAATCGCCTAACGAAAACTCTAGCCCTCTTCTTCTACTATCCATATATGACTTGTGTCGACTTTGGGCTGTTTTCCACCGTTGCTGAATCACCTTGACTTTTTCTATGGCTTGATACACAAGATCCGGTCCGAACATAAGAGTTTCACCCGCTTCGAACCATCCTATTGGTGATCTACACTTCCTTCCATATAAAGCTTCATATGGTGCCATTTTGATACTTGAATGATAGCTATTATTGTAGGCAAACTCAATAAGAGGTAAATGATCATCCCAGCTGCCTTTAAAATCTATAACACATGCTCATAGCATATCTTCAAGTGTTTGAATGGTGCGCTCTACTTGTCTATCCGTCTGAGGGTGAAAAGCTGTACTCAGATTCACTTGTGTTCCTAAACTCCGTTGGAAAGACTTCCAAAAGTTTGCGGTAAATTGAGTTCCCCGATTCGATATAATAGAAGTTGGAACTCCATGTAATCGGACTATTTCTTTAACATACAGCTTCGAATATTCTTCAACTGTGTAAGTGGTCTTAACGGGTAAGAAATGTGCGGATTTAGTAAGCCTATCCACAATCACCCATATAGAATCAAATTTCCGAGATGTACGAGGCAAACCTGTAACAAAATCCATGTTGATCATGTCCCACTTCCAAATTGGAAGATCTATGCATTGCATATAGCCTCCGGGCTTTTGATGTTCCACTTTAACTCGTTGGCAATTTGGACATTCAGCTACAAATTCTGCAATGTTCCTTTTCATGTCATTCCACCAATATACATCCTTCAAATCTTGATACATTTTGGTTGATCCTGGATGAATAGAATACCTTCAAAAATGTGCCTCTGTCATAATCTTCTTTCTTAGCCCGTCTACATCCGGCACACACAACCGGTTTTGGCACTGAAGTACTCCTTCTCGCGTAAGCTCAAATGCCTTGGTCGCACCACTTTGAACGTTCTCCTTAAGCTATAATAAAATAGGATCTGCATATTGCTTCTCTTTCACTTCAGCTACTAATGAAGATTCCGCAGCATTATGTACGATAAGCTCTTTGTCCGGAGTTTCAAGAAGGCGAACTCCCAAACTAGCTAACTGGTGAAGATCTTTAATCATCCCTTGCCTTTCTATAGGTGCCATCATAGCCTTACGACTTAACGCATCAACTACCATATTTGTTTTCCCTGGATGGTACAAGATATCAACATCATAGTCCTTTAATAGTTCAAGCCATCTCCACTGCCTTAAATTTAGATCCTTCTGATTAAAAATATATTGCAAGCTCTTATGGCCAGTATATATATCAACATGAACCCCATATAAATAGTGGCTCCATATCTTTAAAGCAAAAATAACTGTTGCCAGCTCAAGATAATGTGTAGGATAATTTTTCTCATCTGGCCTCAATTGTCTAGAAGCATATGCTATTACATTACCATGTTGCATCAATACACATCCTAAACTAATTCTGGAAGCATCAAAATACACTTTATACCCTTCGGTGCCTTCTGGAAGTACCAACACGGGTGTAGAAATCAACTTGTCTTTAAATCTTGAAAACTCTTCTCACATGCATCATTCCATTGGAATTTGGATACTTTATGGGTTATGTTGGTTAAGGGTGCTGAAATGGAAGAAAAGTCTTTAACAAACCTTCTATAATAACCGGCCAACCCGAGAAAACTACGAATCTCCATAGGCGTTGTGGGCCTTGGCAAGTTCTTCACAGCTTCTATCTTTTGAGCATCAACCTTTATCCCTTCACTAGTTACAATATGACCCAAAAATGCCACCGACTTTAACCAAAACTCACATTTAGAGAACTTTGCATAAAGCTTACAATCACGAAGAGTCTGCAATGCCTGTCGTAAGTGATTGGCATTGTCCTCTTCTGATCTAGAATAAACTAGAATATCATCTATAATAACTATCACAAATACATCCAGGAATGGCTTAAACACCCTATTCATCAAATCCATAAAAGCTGCAGGTGTATTTGTTAGCCCAAATGACATAACTAGAAACTCATAATGACCATACCGTGTTCGGAAAGTTGTCTTGGGTATATCCTTCTCTTTGACCCTCACTTGGTGGTAACCTGACCTCAAATCAATCTTAGAAAAGCACTTGGCGCCCTGTAACTGATCAAATAAATCATCAATTCTTGGGAGAGGATATTTATTCTTAATAGTCACCTTATTAAATTGCCGATAATCAATACACATCCTCAGCGAGCCATCCTTTTTGCGCACAAATAACACTGTTGCTCCCCAGGGGGACATACTAGGCCTTATGAATCCCCTCTCTAGCAAATCTTTCAATTGCTCTTTCAATTCTCATTATTCTACTGGGGCCATTTTATAGGGAGGAATGGAGATTGGTTGGGTACCTGGTATTACATCAATACCAAACTCTACTTCTTATTCAGGAGGCAAACCTGGAAGATCTTCAGGAAATACATCAGGAAATTCATTTACCACCGGAACAACGTGAAGAGTTGGTGGCTCCGCTTCTGTATCCCTTACTCTTACTAAATGATATATGTATCCCTTGGAAATCATTTTTCTCGCTTTGAAATAAGAAATAAATCTACCTCTTGGTGCGCCAATCTTACCTTGCCATTCAATAACTGCTTCATTAGGAAAATGTAAATACATCTTTTTCGTACAACAGTCAATTTTGGCATAACAAGACGCCAACCAATCCATACCCATTATAACATCAAAATCTACCATTTCTAGTTCCACAAGATTGGCCATCGTGTCTCGACCACACACAGTTACTACACAATCTTTATAAACTCTTCTAGCAATAATAGATTCCCCAACTGGGGTAGACAATTCCAACGGCTCTTCTAACAATTCAGGGGTTCTTTTGAACTTTCCAGCAACCAAAGGAGTAACATATGATAATGTAGAACCTGGATCAATTAGAGCATATACATCGAATGAAAATATGGACAACGTACCCGTAACCACATCTACTTGCTTACCAGTATTTTTGCTTCTGGTAACCGGCATCATTACTATAATAAAAGAAACACACTGATTCAGTGGTCAACTATGACTTCATATACAATATAAGCTCTATCGGACGATCTAAGACATGAAGAAAAGAAACAATTCCTAAATATCCATAGCCTCCTGTTTATAGATGTGGTGCACAACACACCGATAAACAAGACTCTACGTAGACACGGCTTTGTAGACTCACTAGGACGAACCGCTCTGATACCACTTTTGTCACGCCCCAAAATCCCATCGGGCCGGACTGGCACCCGAAGTCGAGAAGACCCGGGAGAACCCGTTCAAATACCTGTACTTTCGCTTACATGTCACCAAAAATTTGGATAGAACTTCGTTGCATATAGAAGGATCTAATTACCTGTATCAGCACAACACCCACAAATATATATATATATATAATACTTGGACGTCGGGGCCACCACATATATAGCTATAACATCACTATATAAACTTCCATGACTTTACCCTTTCTTATGTCTACAAAGCCTCTAGGATATACATGACATAACTAGGGTCGGGACAAACCCCCATCCACACATGACTCCTGCACAATAACAAAACATAAGGAACCGACTCAGAAAGCTCCGAAGTAACCTGGAGCTCACCAACAATAGCTGTATGACTTGGCTCCTATCTATACTGTGAATAAGCTAAAGCACATGTGCCTGCAGCATGAAATGCAGGTCCCCCATGAGGGACGTCAGTACGACATATGTACTGAGTATGTAAATTTGTAAATAATCATATATGATATGGTGGATCAAGAAACTCAGACGCAAGTGAATAAATCATAATAGAAGTGAACCACACTTCATAAACACTTTTAGGATCATGTACATTATCATTAATCTGAATTGGGTTCTTGAATTCAAACACATTTGCGAAACGGTATACATTCGTTAATTTCATTCTTTACAATTATCATTCGCTATTACCTCCTCCTCTCGAACCTCCAACCACCTAACAATAATCAATATTGTATCGTACTGTGACCATTAGGCTGCCCCCAGTACATATCAATTGGGATCGACCCATGCTAGACCTATGCCCCTAGGATACCACCCATAAACACATAAATAGGGATCGACCCATGCTAGGCTTATGCCCCTGGGATACCACCCATACGTATATCAAGTAACACATATAAGAGATCTTTCCAATAACTTATTTCAAAATCTTTTGAGATTATTACATTAGTGTTCATGCCAATATAGTACCTTTTGAACAATGATACATCAATAGGAACCAAGTAATAGACCTTCTATACAATAACGATGTAATAAAGACTCATTGGTACATCAACAATGTGTTTCAGAATCATCAATATCACAACAATGAAATAGGAGCCTTTTGGCATATCAATGAAAAATTTTGACACTTTATAGAATGGAAACAACTTCGTTGGTAATGTAGAACAATACATGTTTTTGGACAACCTCGGAATCTTACTTGATGGAACATTGGTGTTTTCATGCCAAAGAAGATCGTTAGAGTATGCTATACATACCTCTTTGTAGATTCGGATACCAATTCAACACAACTTCCCGCCTTTACAAATGACTTATATACAATGAAATGTTTGGCATCTATTATTAGCAACCCAACACCATAATTCTCTTCCATAATTCCATACAACCAATATTTGCAAAACATTCCAAAAACCAACTTGAACAATAGGTTTATGTGTATATATATATATATATATAATCATCATTTCAATACCACATCATCAATACCAAATCCCTTCACAATTCAACATAATCCAACCATGCACAAGAATAATCCAACATCATTTCCCAATCATCTTTCAACAACAATCAAATAACATACTTCTTATGCTCACATATAAATATATATATATATATCCATATAAATAACACAAACATAATTTACATCCTTGCCATAAAATGGCCCTTTTGGTTTTGAAGTCCTGTTGGCACAAATAAGGGGTGCTTCTCGAAGCCCTCGATACGGTGAACACAACTACGGAATCAATTTGGACTTTCTACGGTTGAATCACAAGATAATTGGAGTTGAAATTAGGCTAGGGCTCATTATTCTTAAATAATTGGAAGATAAGTGATGGATATGAGGCTAAGTATATGTATATAATGACCAATTTTCGTCCATGAGGTGATGGAAAATGACCATATTGCCCTTAAAATTTTAAGTAAATCCGAATCTGTCCATGGTGGACTGTTTTGTTAGGCTAAAGTAAATCGACCATAAATCTTTGATCTGATATCGGATTTGGGTGAAATTTTCATAGTTGGATATATAATTCAAAGGGCTTTCATTTCATATAAAGTAGGCCACCCAGTTTGTCTTGTACAAGGAGTTATGATCGTTTGAAGTTGACCCTAAAAATCTATTTTGAGAGGCTGAAGTAAAACGAGTATAACTCCTTACTCAGACGTTGGATTTGGATAAAACCAATTGCATTGGAAAGAAGACTCAAATATATTTCTTTTGATAGTTCGTAGCTCTCTCAGTTCATTATATTAAGGGAGTTATGAGTGCTCAAAGTTGACCCAAAAAATTGGCAGGCCTCAGTAGTTTGTGTGCAGGAAATTTTCCTGCACATTTACTATTATTTCCTGCACATTTACTATTCACTATATTCCGGCAACGGTTTTATAGTTTCGAACGTGCTCGATTATATCCTAAACTTATCCATTTTTGGAAATCTTTATATCGTTGGAAAGATTATTCAATAACCTTCGTATGGAACCATCGATGGGCAAATTCCGGTATAAATAAAGTCGATTCCTATACACATATAATCAAACTATACACTTGAAACCATCTCAAAATAATCAATATTCATACTTAAACTCATATATACCTAACTTAGGATCGATACATATACTCCAACACATATAACCATGGCTAATGCACGTAATTAAGTACGGGGTGTTACATCCTTCCCCCTTTAAGGACATTCGTCCTCGAATGAGAATGTAGTTATTAGCCGAAACAAGTTTGAATTCATAATTGATATTCACGTCATCATATAGATATTATTCATATGTAAAAACTAACTTGTTAGTGTCCCAGTTCCACTCCTTGCACTTCTTTTTCACCTTTGAACAAATAAGGGTATTTCAATTTCATTGCTTCCTCCGCTTCCCATGTAATCTCTTTCCTTTGTTGATTTCTCCAAAGTACTTTCACCGATGCTACTTCTTTATTTCTCATCTTCTTAACTTGACGATCTAATATAGCAATAGGCATCTCCTCATAGGTAAGATCTTCTGTTACTTGCACATCTTCAGTAGAAGTAATAAGGGACGGATCTCCGATGCACTTTCAAAGCATCGATACATGAAATACTGGATGCACTGATGAGAGTTCCTGGGGTATCTCTAATTCATAAGCAACTTGCCCACATCTTCAAATAATCTTATATGGGCCTATATATCGTGGACTCAACTTTCCTTTCTTACCAAATCTCATCACCCCTTTCATTGGTGATACCTTAAAAAATACCCAATCGCCTAACGAAAACTCTAGCCCTCTTCTTCTACTATCCGCATATGACTTGTGTCGACTTTGGGCTGTTTTCAACCGTTGCTGAATCACCTTGACTTTTTCTATGGCTTGATATACAAGATCCGGTCCGAACATAAGAGTTTCACCCGCTTCGAACCATCCTATTGGTGATCTACACTTCCTTCCATATAAAGCTTCATATGGTGCCATTTTGATACTCGAATGATAGCTATTATTGTAGGCAAACTCAATAAGAGGTAAATGATCATCCCAGCTGCCTTTAAAATCTATAACACATGCTCATAGCATATCTTTAAGTGTTTGAACGGTGCGCTCTGCTTGTCCATCCGTTTGAGGATGAAAAGTTGTACTTAGATTCACTTGTGTTCCCAAACTCCGTTGGAAAAACTTCCAAAAGTTTGTGGTAAATTGAGTTCCCCGATCCGATATAATAGAAGTTGGCACTCCGTGTAATCGGACTATTTCTTTAACATACAGCTTCGAATATTCTTCAACTGTGTAAGTGGTCTTAACGGGTAAGAAATGTGCGGATTTAGTAATCCTATCCACAATCACCCATATAGAATCAAATTTCCGAGTTGTACAAGGCAAACCTATAACAAAATCCATGCTGATCATGTCCCACTTCCAAATTGGAAGATCTATGCATTGCATATAGCCTCTGGGCTTTTGATGTTCCACTTTAACTCATTGGCAATTTGGACATTCAGCTACAAATTCTGCAATGTTCCTTTTCAGGTCATTCCACTAATATACATCCTTCAAATCTTGATATATTTTGGTTGATCCTGGATGAATGGAATACCTTTAAAAATGTGCCTCTGTCATAATTTTCTTTCTTAGCTCGTCTACATCCGGCACACACAATCGGTTTTGGCACTGAAGTACTCCTTCTCGCGTAAGCTCAAATGCCTTGGTCATACCACTTTGAACGTTCGCCTTAAGCTATAATAAAATAGGATCTGCATATTGCTTCTCTTTCACTTCAGCTACTAATGAAGATTCCGCAGCATTATGTACGATAAGCTCTTTGTCCGGAGTTTCAAGAAGGCGAACTCCCAAACTAGCTAACTGGTGAAGATCTTTAATCATCCCTTGCCTTTCTATAGGTGCCATCATAGCCTTACGACTTAACACATCAGCTACCACATTTGCTTTCCTTGGATGGTACAAGATATCAACATCATAGTCCTTTAATAGTTCAAGCCATCTCCACTGCCTTAAATTTAGATCCTTCTGATTAAAAATATATTGCAATCTTTTATGGTCAGTATATATATCAACATGAACCCCATATAATTAGTGGCTCCATATCTTTAAAGCAAAAATAACTGCTGCCAGCTCAAGATCGTGTGTAGGATAATTTTTCTCATGTGGCCTCAATTGTCTAGAAGCATATGCTATTACCTTACCATGCTGCATCAATACATATCCTAAACCAATTCTGGAAGCATCACAATACACTGTATACCCTTCGGTGCCTTCTGGAAGTACCAACACAGATGTAGAAATCAATTTGTTCTTTAAATATTGAAAACTCTTCTCACATGCATCTTTCCATTAGAATTTCAATGCTTTAGGGGTTAGCTTGGTTAAGGGTGCTGAAATGGAAGAAAAGTCTTTAACAAACCTTCTATAATAACCGGCCAACCCAAGAAAACTACGAATCTCCGTAGGCGTTGTGGGCCTTGGCCAATTCTTCACAGCTTCTATCTTTTGAGCATCAACCTTTATCCCTTCACTAGATACAATATGACCCAAAAATGCCACCGACTTTAACCAAAACTCACATTTAGAGAACTTTGCATAAAGCTTACAATCACAAAGAGTCTGCAATGCCTGTTGTAAGTGATTGGCATGGTCCTCTTCTAATCTAGAATAAACTAGAATATCATCTATAAAAACTATCACAAATACATCCAAGAATGGCTTAAACACCCTATTCATCAAATCCATAAAAGTTGCAGGTGCATTTGTTAGCCCAAATGACATAACTAGAAACTCATAATGACCATACCGTGTTCGGAAAGTTGTCTTGGGTATATCCTTCTCTTTGACCCTCACTTGGTGGTAACCTGACCTCAAATCAATCTTAGAAAAGCACTTGGCACCCTGTAACTGATCAAATAAATCATCAATTCTTGGGAGAGGATATTTATTCTTAATAGTCACCTTATTCAATTGCCGATAATAAATACACATCCTCAGAAAGCCATCCTTTTTGCGCACAAATAACACTGGTGCTCCCCAGGGGGACATACTAGGTCTTATGAATCCCTTCTCTAGCAAATCTTTCAATTGCTCTTTCAATTCTCGTAATTCTTCTGGGGCCATTCTATACGGAGGAATGGAGATTGTTTGGGTGCCTGGTATTACATCAATACCAAACTCTACTTCTCGTTCAGGAGGCAAACCTGGAAGATCTTCAGGAAATACATTAGGAAATTCATTTACCACCGGAACAACGTGAAGAGTTGGTGGCTCTGCTTCTGTATCCCTTACTCTAACTAAATGATATATGTATCCCTTGGAAATCATTTTTCTCGCTTTGAAATAAGAAATAAATCTAACTCTTGGTGCGCCAATCTTACCTTGCCATTCAATAACTGCTTCATTAGGAAAATGTAAATACATCTTTTTCGTACAACAGTCAATTTTGGCATAACAAGACGCCAACCAATCCATACCCATTATAACATCAAAATCTACCATTTCTAGTTCCACAAGATTGGCCATCGTGTCTCGACCACACACAGTTACTACATAATCTTTATAAACTCTTCTAGCAAAAATGGATTCCCCAATCGGGGTAGACACTTCCAACGGCTCTTCTAAAAATTTGAGGGTTCTTTTGAACTTTCCAGCAACCAAAGGAGTAACATATGATAATGTAGAACCAGGATCAATTAGAGCATATACATCAAATGAAAATATGGACAACGTACCCGTAAGCATATCAACTTGCTTACCGGTATTTTTGCTTCTGGTAACTGGCATCATTACTATAATAAAAGAAACACACTCATTCAGTGGTCAACTATGACTCTCATATACAATATAAGCTCTATCGCACGATCTAAGACATGAAGAAAAGAAACAATTCCTAAATATCCATAGCCTCCTATTTATAGATGTGGTGCACAACACACCGATAAACAAGACTCTACGTAGACACAGCTTTGTAGACTCACTAGGACGAACCGCTCTAATACCACTTTTGTCACGCCCCAAAATCCCATCGGGCCGGACTGACACCCGAAGCCGAGAAGGCCCGGCAGAACCCGTTCAAATACCTGTACTTTCGCTTACATGTCACCAAAAATTTGGATAGAACTTCGTTGCATATAGAAGGATCTAATTACCTGTATCAGCACAACACGCACGAATATATATATAATACTTGGCCGTCGGGGCCACCACATATACAGATATAACATCACTATATAAACTTCTATGACTTTACCCTTCCTTATGTCTACAAAGCCTCTAGGCTATACATGACATAACTAGGGTCGGGACAAACCCCCGCCCACACATGACTCCTGCACAATAACAAAACATAAGGAACTGACTAGAAAAGATCCGAAGCAACCTGGAGCTCACCAACAATAGCTGTATGACCTGGCTCCTATCTATGTTGTGAATAAGCTGAAGCACCTGTGCCTGCAGTATGAAATGCAAGTCCCCCGTGAGGGACGTCAGTATGAAATATGTACTGAGTATGTAAAGCTGTAAATAATCTTATATATAGGGTATCAAGAAAATCAGACGCGAGTGAATAAATCATAATAGAAGTGAACCACACTTCATAAACACTTTTAGGATCATGTACATTATTATTAATCTGAATTGGGTTCTTGAATTCAAACACATTTGTGGAACGGTATACATTCGTTAATTTTATTCTTTACAATTATCATTCGTTATTACCTCCTCCTCTCGAACCTCCAACCACCTAACAATAATCAATATTGTATCGTACTGTGACCATTAGGCTGCCCCCAGTACATATCAATTGGGATCGACCCATGCTAGACCTATGCCCCTGGGATACCACCCATAAACACATAAATAGGGATCGACCCATGCTAGGCTTATGCCCCTGGGATACCACCCATACGTATATCAAGTAACACATATAAGAGATCTTTCCAATAACTTATTTCAAAATCTTTTGAGATTATTACATTAGTGTTCATGCCAATATAGTACCTTTTGAACAATGATACATCAATAGGAACCAAGTAATAGACCTTCTATACAATAACGATGTAATAAAGACTCATTGGTACATCAACAATGTGTTTCAGAATCATCAATATCACAACAATGAAATAGGAGCCTTTTGGCATATCAATGAAAAATTTTGACACTTTATAGAATGGAAACAACTTCGTTGGTAATGTAGAACAATACATGTTTTTGGACAACCTCGGAATCTTACTTGATGGAACATTGGTGTTTTCATGCCAAAGAAGATCGTTAGAGTATGCTATACATACCTCTTTGTAGATTCGGATACCAATTCAACACAACTTCCCGCCTTTACAAATGACTTATATACAATGAAATGTTTGGCATCTATTATTAGCAACCCAACACCATTATTCTCTTCCATAATTCCATACAACCAATATTTGCAAAACATTCCAAAAACCAACTTGAACAATAGGTTTATGTGTATATATATATATATATATATAATCATCATTTCAATACCACATCATCAATACCAAATCCCTTCACAATTCAACATAATCCAACCATGCACAAGAATAATCCAACATCATTTCCCAATCATCTTTCAACAACAATCAAATAACATACTTCTTATGCTCACATATAAATATATATATATATATATCCATATAAATAACACAAACATAATTTACATCCTAGCCATAAAATGGCCCTTTTGGTTTTGAAGTCCTGTTGGCACAAATAAGGGGTGCTTCTCGAAGCCCTCGATACGGTGAACACAACTACGGAATCAATTTGGACTTTCTATGGTTGAATCACAAGATAATTGGAGTTGAAATTAGGCTAGGGCTCGTTATTCTTAAATAATTGGATGATAAGTGATGGATATGAGGCTAAGTATATGTATATAATGACCAATTTTCGTCCATGAGGTGATGGAAAATGACCATATTGCCCTTAAAATTTTAAGTAAATCCGAATCTGTCCATGGTGGACTGTTTTGATAGGCTAAAGTAAATCGACCATAAATCTTTGATCTGATATCGGATTTGGGTGAAATTTTCATAGTTGGATATATAATTCAAAGGGCTTTCATTTCATATAAAGTAGGCCACCCAGTTTGTCCTGTACAAGGAGTTATGATCGTTTGAAGTTGACCCTAAAAATCTATTTTGAGAGGCTGAAGTAAAACGAGTATAACTCCTTACTCAGATGTTGGATTTGGATAAAACCAATTGCATTGGAAAGAAGACTCAAATATATTTCTTTTGATAGGTCGTAGCTCTCCTAGTTCATTATATTAAGGGATTTATAATCATTGAAAGTTGACCCAAAAAACTGGTAGGCCTCAGTAGTTTGTGTGCAGGAAATTTTCCTGCACATTTACTATTCACAATATCCCGCCCACCATTTTATAGTTTCGAATGTGCTCGATTATATCCGAAACTTTTCCATTTTTGGAAATCTTACTATCGTTGGAAAGCTTATTCAATAACCTAATATGGAACCATCGACGGGCAAATTCCGGTATAAATAAAGTCGATTCCTATACACATATAATCAAACTATACACTTGAAACCATCTCAAAATAATCAATACTCATACTTAAACTCACATATACCTTACTTGGGATAAATACATATACTCCAACACATATAACCATGGCTAATGCACGTAATTAAGTACGGGGTGTTACAGTTTAGGATAGGCATCCAAGTATTCCAAAGATGATTTCAATTTTCTTAAACTTCAGCTTACTTTGGCTGTTGCATCAGGAATCTTGGACAGAATATTCAGATCAACTTTCACAACAAAAGGGTCATGACCCTTTTTTTATAAAGAAGCTAAAGCATATTGTAGAAAGGTGTTCTAAGACCATTTCAATCAAATAGCGGATATGCATCCCTAGGAACCAGAACATCTCGTATGCTCCAGCTTTAAGAGATAGAGATGGGCATTCTGTTCAGCAGATAGGTACATTCTTATGAATTTAATGTCTTGTTTGAGTTACAAGTTTATTATGATGTCATACTAAGTGATTATTTTGTATAGGTACAATATTACAGCATCAAACATAGCTGAATTGGTGAATTCATTATTTTACGATGAAAGAAAATTTCCCATCAAGGCTCTATTTAAAATAATAAACAAGAATATGGCCAATTTTTTAATAAAAGACGTGTGCAGTTCAAGGACGTAGGAACCCCATTTGTTCTATAAATGGAAAAAATAATATCAATGAACATTAGTTTGGGGAATAGGTTATTATCTCATCAAATAGTAGATTACAAATTCAGTATCCCCGGTCATGCTGATGTTGCCACGGTTTGTAATAACCCATATTTTTATCTAACTTTGATTCATCCCTAGAACATCAAAGATCTTGCTTCATAAATGAATACATTTTATTCCCTATGTTATTTTTCATATTTTGACTTTTTGTCATGTGGGAAATTGAATAAGCTTTCCATCGATACCAAATTCGCTCAAATTCGACACTCGGGCGAAGAGTTAGAGCCATTTCAGTAAGCCAGTGTATCACCTAGTACTTTAGCGCGTCGCAAAGACAGCAAAAATGGCAATCGTCAAAATTCAGTGAGCCTCTATGATTCCACTGCATCACGGTGCCATTACAGTTTGCAACCAAGGTGGCAACACAATTTTCACCGCGTCGCACTGCCAACCAGTTTTCCAGTCGTCCACTTTCCAGTGAGCTGGCATAATTTCACCGCATCGCGCCAGCGTGAAAAATTAGAATTTTTTTTAGGTTCCATTATTTAAATTTCAGGGACCATTTAGTAATTTTCCTAAAGCCCCAATCAGTCTATACACGAGATTTAAACCCTTAATAGACAAAATTGCTCATTTATTTTCACTATTCCTCAAGAACAAAAACATTCTCTTTTAAAGATAGAAAACCCTAGCCTCTAAGTTTCAAAAGCAATCTCAAGAATCCCTCCAAGATTCTTCAAGAACTTCAAGAATCTAGATTTCTAAGTATGTTAGATGTTGTTTCTTGGGTTCCTTCCACCCAAGAAGTTCAAGAATCCTATTCAAAAATTATAAAGCTTATGTATTTATGAGATTTCATGATTTATGTGTATTGAGGTTCATGATTATGTGTTGTTGAGTTTTAATTCATGATTTAGACTACAAGTTTTAAGAATTGGTCCTAGTATGAGGTGAATTTCATGATATTCATAATAAACCCTACAAGATGCTTGTTGATTGATGTAATCATGTTAATTAGGTGTATTGAATATTGTATGACCAAAGCATGCTCCCCATATATTTGATAAAATGCTTGTGTGAAGGAAATAGGGTCATTATAGCATGTTGGTAAGAAACCCCAATTATGTATGAGTTTATGCATGCCAAGTGTTTGTTGAAAAGTCTTAGTGAATGAATTGTGACATGTTAGCATGAAATCCCCAATTATGTACACTTTAATGCATGTTAAGTTTTTGATGCAAGACATTGTTAGATGAGTTATGAGATATAAGTATGCATTCCCTATATATCTACATATTTATGATCTTCAAGTGATTGACGAGATGTCGCATTGATTGTGTCGAGGATGATATTCTATTATCATGTTATGTATAATTTGTCTTGTCTTGCATTAATTATGTTATTGAGTCCTGGGGGTATTTATACCTAAAAATGTCGCTGCTTTTCTAGAGCCAGTGTCAGTCTCAAGATACTCTCAATCAAGCCACGATTAGTAGAACTCAGACAGTTATAGAACTTAGGAAATCTTAGTAATCTCAGTATCAGTAGCATTCCAGCTTCAGTTTAGTAATCATTTCAAAACTCATTAGTATTTCGTCAGTCAAAGAAACTCGGTGAACTCAACTTAGCTCAATTAATCAGTATGATCAGTAACAGATTTAGCTTAGTCTAGTACAGTCTAAGAATCAGTTCAGAGTCTTTCAGTTGGGAGTAGGATTCAGCACCGAGCGAACCTAGGGATGGGGGCTCACCCGTTAGATAGGACTGAAATTCTTAGAAGCAATCCCTAAGTTCCAGAACTATGTAGATAGTGTAGGTATGAGATGCCGCCCACTAGATAGGACTGACATACTCAGGGTTCACCCGTTAGTATAGGACTGATCCCAGGGGTCACCAGTTAGATAGGACTGACTCCACAGCAGAAGTTTTCTTTACCCATGGCATGGTACTGACACCCATTCCAGCTGGGGTTATAGGTTGGACCCCACTAGTTCATATTTGGGGCATGTTGGTTAGATGACTACCTCTTATGGTCTCAGTTTCAAAATCCATCTCAGTAAAAGGACTTAGCTTAGTAGTATAGATTCAGTACTGTTAGAAATAGTCAATCACTAGCATCATCGATGGATTTAGAGATCACCCGCTAGATTGGACTTATCTCAGAATTAACCAAGCAATATAGTATTAAGAGATTCAAAGATCATCCATTAGATAGGACTGATCTCAAATACAGTCAATCAGTATCAGTACCATTAGATTTAGAGATCACCCACTAGATAAAACTGATATCAGATTCAGTTAATCATCTTCATTATCAGTATATTCAGAGATCACCCACTAGATAGGACTGATCTCAACCTCAGTCAATCAGATATCAGTATCAGTAGACTCAGTAATCAGAAATATAGTTATTAGAATTTAGTATTCAGTATTTAGTGTTACTACGATTTCAGTCATAGTTTATGCACTCATGCATGTATCCTCATTCATTAGTATCATGATATTTAGTTAGTATTGTTCATGCATGTAAACCCTTGCATTTAGCCTTACCTCATCTAGCATACCAGTACATTCAAAGTACTGACGCATACTTTTCTCTTACGCTATGGTGTATTATACCGTAGGTTCAGAAGCACAAGCTCCAGAGCATCCGTAGCAGTTCAGACTCATGCAGTAGGAGTAGACTTAGCAGTGAGTCCTCATTATTCGAGAATGTTCCTTATTTTAGTAATGCATTAGATTCAGTATTTTAGTGGACGAAGGTAGTTGGGGGTTTGTCCCATCAACTCCAAGTTCAGATAGTTTAGAGGCTTCCAAACTAGAAGTTCAGATAGTTGTTTTAGTTTTGGTATTGATATATTTTATACAGTTGTAATTTAGTTTGAACCTTATGGTAAGTTTTCTACCATTTTTTCGCATTTTATAGTATATTATTTAGTGTTCAGTTACAGATATCAGTCATGGGTTATCTTGTGGTCCTTCGGCATTATGAGAATAGTGTAGCATTCGGGGTTCAGAATTTGGGGCATTACACAGTCGATCTTCAAACAAGATCTTGTATGTGTAGAATTTTTGACTTAGACAAAATACCTTTTCCACATGTTATTGTAGCGCTTTGAGCTTAAAATGATGCAAAATATGGACTTAAAATTTATGAGCACTCCTCTTCATATTATTTAGTGGAAACATATACAATGGGATATAGTGGGCCTATTACTCTGGTTCTTTCCAAAGAATCTTGGGTTGTTCCTGTAAAGCTTTTAGGGAGATTAATACCTCTTCCATATATTGACCCAAGCACTATCAAACCGATAAGAAAAACATATAACATAAGGCGTGGAGTCGGAGAATAATTTCCATCAAGAAGAAACAAGTACTCCGTATGTAAGCGCGCTAGCCACAAAAGAACTACATGCCCGGATCGTAATCCACCATGATCGTTATAATTGCAAAAACTTGTGTTGTTGTTTGTTATGGACTTTTATATATTTTAACTCATTGTTGTGAAAGTAATGTTATCATTTATTATAGATAAAATATCTTTTTTAATAACTTATGCATTGGGAAAAAGAGGCAAAATATGAACTAAATATAATAAACCATAATTATTTTCAACATATTACCCATCTGTTGCAACAGATGGAAATTAACTGGAAGAATAAAATACAGTTCATCAAACAAGAATGTTTTCTTCCAACAGATGACAAATCTGTTGCAACAGATGGATAATCTATTGACAAAAACCCAACCGATGACCAATGTGTTCAAACACATGGTCCATCTATTGAAAGAACTCAAAAGCCAAAATTGCTATTACTATTGGATTCAAAATAGCTCCTTACCTCTAATTGTCGATATGTTAACATGTATGTTTAAAAGAAGAAATAGATAGAATAAAAATTAAAAAAGAATTAAAAAACCAAAGTTGACTAAAAATAATATTTTCACTAAATGAAAAATAAAATACATTAGGTATAGATCCGATATAGAAAAATGAAAATACATTCTAATTATTATTATTATCGTCAGCATCATTATTATTGATAGCCGACTAATCTTTAATCGGAAGCAGCAGGGCCATCTTCTGCCTACAAATCTCTCGAAGCATCCTTGCTCTCACGGCGCCCAACTCCCACTGTAGGTCATTAACTTGCCTGTGAAGTTCTCGTACTATGTTGTGATGAATAGCAATGTCCCAAATAGGATCATCCATATCTAGAACACGTATGAATTGACAAAAATGTAAACACAAAAGTAAAGAAAAGATTCCAAATGTAATACAACGTATACTACTAATTAGTAGATTTACCCAGGAAAACAACTTACCTCAATGTGAAAGGACTATAACTATGTCATATAAAAATAAAAAATGCAAGAAATAAATAAAGTGGAGTAGAATAGAGATTAAGGAGGGAACTATTTATAGAGGATTGAATCTGAATGTGTTAGGCCTAAAGGCACAACTATTTAGCTCCATTGTATTAATTATATTCAAACTGCTAGCTTTTTGTTTTCTGTGAAAAGTCATAACTTTTTCTTTTACATTCAAACTTCTCACCTTTTTAAAATGGTTTAAGACTTAATAACAACTGTTATTATTGAGCTATTCCAACAGATCATGCATCTGTCATAATAGATAATGCACTGTCGTAACAGATTTACTATCTGTAGCAATAGATGGTCTGTATGTGTAACAAACAAGACATCTGTTGCAACACATAGATTATCTGTTGTGACAGATAGACTATCTATTGGAGAAGATGTTTTGATTTTTTCTACAAAATGATTCAACAGTTGCAACAGATGGAGAATTTGATTCATCAGCTGTTTTGAATATGTTAGATAAAAAGTCATGACTATTCACCTCTTTTTTAATAGTCATCACATCTGTGCTTATGAATAAACACTATCTGACATTCATGGGGTAGGAATAATAAGGTGCGTATAGATGAATGGATTCACTTTCATGCGTGGGAGTTATGTATTATTAATTAGGTTATCGTGACAGACTCACATAAAGTACAAGGATTTTGTAAATAAAGTATTTTACCGATTAGACATTGATCCTTCAAATAAGATCCTACATTTTATATTTTAGTATGGTAGGTGCGAACTAATAGGGCCAAAGAGTTCCAAGACGGTGGTGTCGATGCCCTGGTACAATTTAATGACGGTTAAGCTCATGTTTATGTGTCAAATTTGGAGAAGAGTTTAAGTTTTTAGCGGCAGTGTAAATATCCAATAGTGATTGAATCGATTTTAATGGTGCAATAGACTTTTAAAAGGCCTCCAAAGCCTCACAATGAAGCAAACAAGAATTGAAAACCAATAGAAATACCCCTAGTCTAAATTTATATAGATAGGTTTCTCGAGGAGACTATTATACAGCAGAAGATGCTTGCAAGAATATCTATGTGTGAAAGAGGAGGTGGAGAAGACCATATATCATCTCAGACCTTGTTTAAGAGGAAACACAGGGAAGCAGGTAAGGAAATTCTAGCGAATTTGGCCAATGAAATTTACTTGAGAGATGAAAAAGATGAATAAGCTTCAAATATGGAAGTATATCCAAATATTAAAATCCGTCAGTCGTTCTTGAAAAAGAAAAATCACTCAAAAGGACTAGAGCTGGACACTTTGCCTGAGACTGCGACTAGCGAGCGTTGCCTCAATGAAGACCCATAATGTGCAGGACCAGAACTCTAAGGAAAAAGCTTAGAGAGCATAGGGAATTGGTAAGATTTTCAGTCAAGAATGGAACCCAAACCAAAAACTCTAGAAGTTAAAATAAGGAAAGCCAAGGCATCAATTTCCAAGTCTTACTTGCATCCTATGACTTCTGTCAGTGGTTCTAATCAGGTCAATGGCATTAGAAACAAAAAGATATGAATTTGGGCAGAGATCTCATGCCTTGTTGTTTCCACTTTCTTTGACTTGACCAGAACCATAAGAAAAATGTTTGGGATGCAAGTTTAACTTCAAAAATTGCCTCTTATTTTTACTTCAGGAGTTGTTGGTTCAGGTTTTGATCCTGACCGATAATCTTACCACCATCGGTGCTTTCAAAGATGCAACCTTAGAGTTCTGGTCCTATATTTTGTGGGTCTTCATTCAGGCCATGCTTGATAGTTTCATTCCCCAAACAAAGTGCACAACTTCAGTCCACTTCTGCTTTTTTCTTTTCAAAATAGACTGATGTATTTTCATTTTTGGATACACTTTCACATTTGTAGCTCATTTAATTTGTTTATATTTTATGTCAATTTCATTAGCCAGTTTCGCTACACTTTTGTTCCTACCTTATATTTCTTCTTAAATATGGTCTGAGTTGATCTATGATTTTTTCCACCTCCCCCTTCCTGCACAGGTATTTTCCAATCACCTTCTATTGTATAATAGTTTTCTCGAGCAAACCATCCATATAAATTTAGGCTAGAGTAATAACTATATTATTTTCATTCTTTTGCAGTAGTACGAGGCTTCGGAGACCTTTCAAAAGTCCATTGAACCCTTAAAATTAGTCCAATTACTATTTGAATGTTTACACTGCCACAAAAAACTTTCCTTATCCAAACTTAACACATAAACATTAGGAAAATCTTCATTAAACTGTAACAGGGTATCGAAACCACCCACTTGTTCCCTCAGCCTTACCAGTTCAAACCTAACAATCTCAACTGTAAAATGAAATATCTTTTTGAAAGATTAATGCCTAATAGGTATAGAACCAATATTCACAAAATTAATGTAATGCATGTGTTTTTTCATGATAGGTTGAGCAGTAATATATGCCTCCCACTTATGAAGTGGTTCCATCTACAAGAAGTTTATTCCTCCAAATCCACCTTTAGTCTAGCCTTTAATGTTGGTCGAGAAAAAGTTTATCCAGTATCACGTCCTTTAATATACAAATAAGAGAAAAACATTTGATGTCAAACAAGAGAAGAACAAAAAGAACATTACAAAAGGGTCATACAAAATTGAATGAATCAATAGATGACCCATCTGTGCAACAGATTCCCCATCTATTCAACAAATGAGTCATCCATTGCAACAGGTGATGTGTATCTATGGCAACAGATGGATGACAAGTTGCAACAGATGGGTCATCTATTAAAATAATTCAAACCAGACTTGCTACTGGTTTGATTTCTTCCAATAGTTGCTCCGTCTGTTACAACAGCTGATTCATTAGTTACAACAGTTGAGGAAGCTATTTCAACACCACCAACAAGACCAACAACAACATCGACAACAAATAAGAAACACCATATGTTCCAACACTGTCAACAACATAGATACCACTTGTTCTAACAATTCCAACACCCATTTCTCAATAAATAGAAAACTATTAATGGGTAAATCAATAATAAAAAAAGGTGTAAATATCTAATTTAAATAACATACAAAGAAGAATATGAGAAGAAAAGAGCAATAGTGAACCATACCTGCTATGTCAAAAAAGCAAAGGGAGCAGAACACCCATTTTAGTTGAGCAAAGATATTGGGGGGATCAATTGAGATTTGAAAGGGTCATCATATGAAAGAAGAGAGAAAAAAGAAGAAAAAAGTATGTGGTTTTGATTACACTAAAGAGAAGAGAAAGAGAATTCTAAATCTGAATAATGAAGAGAGATGAGTTAAGTTAATTTATGCTTGAAGAAGAGAGAATTCTATAGATGGGTTTTAAATATTCATTAATAACTTTTGAGGGGCACGAGGAGACGGTGACAATGAAAAGACTAGATAAGACTACTCAAGGAGATTTTTACGTTATCCAAGTAATATTTTTTACTACCTTAATATTTTATCTTTTTTATATTGGATGGGAAATTAGGAAATTTCTTCAAATTGCAAAAAATCTTAAGAAATATAAGTCATCTATTGCAATAGATGAAAATTTTTGTTTGAAAATTTCCAACGGCTTAATCATCTATTGCAATATATGACAATTTCTGTTTAAAAATTTCCAATGGCTCAATCATCTGTCATAACTGATGGCAACGCCTAATTGATAATTTACAATAGATATTTAATCTGTTACAATAGATGACTTAATTTGTTTGATGAATTCCAATATATAAATCATGTATTGCAATAGATGGCAATGCCTATTTGATAATTTATAATAGATAGTTAATTTGTTGCAATAGATGACTTAATCTATTTGATAAATTCCAACAAATAAGTCATCTGTGGCAATAGGTTGAACATTTATTTTTATACAATTTCAATTGAGTTCATATGTTCAACTACAATTTCAATTGATTTAGCTAGAACAACGGGTGAGTCATGGGGTCAACTAGAGCGTTAATTAAGTCTTTGACAACTACATAATATTGGTATTACGTTCCTTCCAACCTGAGTCATCAATTGATCACTTCGAGTTGAAACAATTCTTATTAACTCATTATCAAGCTAATATCTAAATTTATCTAGCTATAGCTAAGGGTGAGTTGATAGAGTCAATTACAACTTCAGTTGAGTCTTTGGCAATTGTAGGATGTTGGTATTGCATTCCTCCTAACCTAAGTTGTCGATCAATCACTTCGAGTTAAATGATTCTTATTAACTCATTATCAAGATAATACCTAAATTGATATATCTAGAACTAGGGGTGATTTAATATGGTCAACTATAACTTCAATTGAGTCTTTGGCAATTGCAAGATGTTGGTATTGTGTTCCTTTTGACCCGAGTCATCGATCGATTACTCTGAGTGGAAATGATTCTTATTAACTCATTATCAATATAATACCTAAATTTATCTAGCTATAACTAGGGGTGAGTTGATAGGGTCAACTACAACTTCAATTGAGTCTTTGGCAATTACAACATATTGAATTGCGTTCCTCCCGACCCGAGTCATCTACCGATCACTCTGAGTTAAAATGGTTTTTATTAAATCATTATCAAGATAATACCTAAATTTATCTAGCCAAAAGTAGGGGTGAATTGATAGGGTTAACTACAAATTCAATTGAGTCTTTGGCAATTACATGATATTAGTATTACGTTTCTCTCGACTCGAGTCGTCAATCGATCACTTCGATTTAAAACATTTCTTATTATCTTATTATCAATCTAATATTTAAATTAATATAGCTATAACTAGGGTTAAGTTGATAGGGTCAACTATAGCTTCAATTGAGTCTTTAGTAATTACAGGATATTGGTATTGTGTTCCTCCCGACCTGAGTCGTTGATCGATCACTCCAAGTTGAAATAATTCTTATTAAATAATTATTAATATAATACCTAAATTGATCTAGAGATAACTATGGGTGAGTTGATAGGGTAAACTACAACTTAAATTGAGTCTTTGGCAATTACAGGATGTTGGTATTGCGTTCCTCCTGACCTCAGTCATCGATCGACCACTCCGAGTTGAAACAATTCTTATTAAATCATTATCAAACTAATACCTAAATTGATTTATCTAGAAATAGGGGTGATTTTATAGGGTTAACTACAACTTTAATCGAGTCTTTTACAATTGCAGGATGTTGGTATTTCGTTCCTCCCGACCTGAGTTATCGATCAACCACTCCCAGTTGAAATAATTCTTATTACCCCATTATCAAGATAATACCTAAAATTCATCAGTGTTCGAGTTGAATTTAATATACTTTATTATGAAGAGACGACTAAAAATTACATATATCTTTTAACATTTTAAAAAATAATTAAGATCAATTCGGAGAAATTTAACATTTTCAGAACTTGTCATTCTTTTCCAAAATATAAACCAACCCATACAAATCATCCATTAGCGGGAAAAATGTTTCATCATTTTAAATACCAATTTCTCACTATATTCTTTCTCTCTTAACAACACAGACAATAATTACTCAACAAATTGCTCAACCCTTTACAACAGATAGATTTTCTTCCCATTTTCGATCATATAGGTGTTATTTTTTTACTTTTTTCTTGCCTGTATCATTCATTTAGTAGGTAACAGAGTTTCATAAGAGTTCTATATTTTTTCTTTTTTCTAAAAATTAGGGCTTTTAAGTTAATGATGAAAAATAAAACTTTTAGTTGTATTATCTTTGAGAATGGGTTTACACTTTTGAGTTTTGATGGTAAAATTATAGGAAGAACCCGAGAAAACCCTAGTTTTTATCATAGAGTTTTGTTGACTGTCGTGGCATTGGTGGTGGTGGATTTTGGTGGTCGTGGTGGTCGTGGTGGTGGCACTGGTGGTATTTTATGGTGGATTTTGGTGGTGGTGTTGGTGGCATTAGTGGGTAGTGTTTGTGGTGGCTGTTAGTGGTGTCGGTATTGGTGGTGTTTTTAATGTATTTCTTAAAATTTATGCATATATCAATTGAAATATAATTTTTGTTTTTTTGTTATTTGTAGGTAAAACATGTTTCCCGAAAGAAAAGAAAATGAAAGTAGATCAATTTCTGACCACCTAAGAAAAAGGCTACAGTACAGAGGGATTCGGAAGAGCTTCCTGAACAACTCAGCCAAGGAATAGTAAAGCTGAGAAAAGATATAAAAATAGCATTTAGAGAGATGGACAAGGTTCTGCAGATGGTGATGAGAAAAATGAAAGTGAGGAGGAAGAAGAAGAAGATAAACAAGAAGAAGAGGAAGTAGAAAGTGAGAAAAAGGATGATTATCGACATGATGATAATTCATCATCAATGGGGCGTGAATTAAGATTGAAATCCCAGCATAAGGTAGTCAAAACTATTAGTATTGACACTTTTTAAGTTGCGATGCAAATAGATGACCCTACAAAAATAACTGGTGATCTTGTACTCAAATATCAGTTGGGAAAAACTTTTGATGAATTTAAGAATATAATGAAGAATGAAAATATAAACGGACTTTTTAAGAAGAGATGCTTTGGACACTTTCTTGAGTTTCCTAAGGACCACACTACCCATTTCCAAATAAACATGGTATATGGTCTTCTCAAGCGCAGGATCAAGTATGTGGTGGATGATAAATATTTGAAGGAAGGCAAAAAAATGATGGATGAAATTTGGATCAACTACTGTGGCATATCAGTTTCTTTTGGCTTGAAAGAGTTTGCCATAGTTACGGGTTTGAGACGCGATCGTCCAAAAGAACCTTTCATCAAGGAAACACCCACAAAGGGTCCAAGACAAGTAGGATAGCGAAACCACCACAATCAAATAAAAGAAAGTCCTAGCAACCACCCACCAAAACCAACAATCACAAGGAAAAAATATATAGGTTGTTGGACATTGTTGGACGTGGGTACAAAGACAATAAGTTGATAGCACATCTCAAGGATAAAATCATATCAAAGAAGTCCAAGGAGCAATTATTCTTAGTTTGGTTTTCCCATTACGTTATATTGGAATGAGACATCTACAAAGTCATAAAAGATGATTTATTGAAGCTTGTTGAGGATTTTGATAAATTCAGCAATTATCCCTGGGGATATGGTAGATACTGCTTGATTGTCAAATATTTACTGACAAATATATCCCCAAAGACGATAACATTATACGAATTATTTAGGCTTGGGCATTTGAATCCATTCTTTACCTCCAAAAGCAGGTCCAGGATTATCCAGATTAGATTTCTCGTCCAAAGATCCTTAGGTAGTTGGCTGCAAAGAACAACAAAAGAATTAAGGATGTTGATCTCTTTAACCCTCCGAATGATGCATTATATTTCCTTTTAAGTAAAATAATTTGACTCAAAGAAAGATATTGAAACAGATGTTCTATCTGTTTTGACAAATAAGTTATCGGTTGCAAGAGATTACCCATCCATTGTAACTAATACAATAGATAGGTAATCTGTTGCGATAGACGATTCATATTTCGCATCAGATTACCCATCTATTGCTTTGGTTCTCTGAACTCGACTCAACATATTACCCATCTACTATAAATTATGCAATAGATAGGTAATCTGATGCAACATATTATTAATCTGTTGTGATATACAAATCAACTATTACGACTGAAAGATCATCTGTTGCATAAGTTGTCTGTGTTAACATGTAACCCAACTATCTATAAATTATTATATGATTTAAATGTATCTGTCTTTTTTATAGGTTGTGCATCCATAGATTGTGACTATTGAGCAGGAGTTGGGGATGACTTTTTTTATTACTCTAGATCTTATTGATACAATTGCAAACCTAATAGTGGAGTTAATAAAGAAGGAATTAGATGGAGCAGTGGCCATAAGAAAAGCAGTTACGCAAGGTGAACTTAATGTTGAGGCTCTATATAACCAACCTACTACAAAAGATTCGGGTGCTTCTTCTGAGGGTATTGCTAGTGGAGTAGTTGATGTTGGAGGCAGGCATGTTGATGCTTCTGCCATTCATGATGATGAGTATGCTGATTGTAATAAAAATAAATATGTTTGAAAACACCCCCTTCAAAGGTCCCTCTTACCCTTACACAGGTCCCTCTTACCCTTACACCAGCCCCTCTCACTCCTCTTCACCCTCATGTTCTTATTGCAAATACGAAAAATGGAAGGACAGCCGGATAAACTCTTTGAAAAAGTAGAGGCTATCACTAAATTTGTTAAAGAATTGAAATCCAACAGAGGTGTCATACCATTAAAAAAGGTGAGGGAGCCACACACTCCTACAGTAGAGTTTGGAAGGAAAAAAAAAGAAATTAGGCAAGTGCTCTCCAATCAGAAATCCAAAAAAAATGTAACTCCTCTCTCTGCAAAAGTTGTTGAAGTTCAGGGGCCATTAAAGAAGATGGATATATACATGGAACTTGGCGCCAAAGAGAAGAGGGGTGTGCGGCAGGCCAAGAATGCAAAGCAAGGTGCACAAGATTACCTCATCCATGCCTTTTCAGCCCAAGACTTCAAGAATATGAAAGATATGCGTACTCATTACTTTGATATTGTAAATTTACTTTTCCTAACTTAGCCTTCTAATCTACTCCATGAAGAAACTACACAACAGATGTGTCATCTATTGCTATAACTATGTAGTCTGGTGCAATTTGTGGTGGTTCTGTTGCGATATTTTACCCATCAGTTGGAGAAAAAATATGTGAAAAAAATAAATACAAATAATTTGAAGAATTTGGATAGAGAAAAAAAGATGATGAAGAAGAAGATTTGGAAATTTAGGATTAAATTTTGACAAGAAGATGAATATATAAGAGGTAAAATTACCATTGGGGGCCAAATTAGACGTCAGTCAGCAAAAATGGGTATTCAACGAGCCTTGGCTGCATGAATTACAAGCGAGCTGCCAAAGTGAAAGATCGCTGCAACTTTAGGTGCCTGTTGATAGGTTCTGCTTTTTTTATTTCAAGTCACTTTACTTTACACTTTATGGCAATTTTTTATGTCAAAAGAAACTTGAATTTTTTATAATGCAACAGGCTGTCTATATGTTATAACAAACATTCTACCTATTCTGACAGATAGCCTATCTGTTGTAGTAGATTGGTCATCTGTTGCATTATGTCGATGTTTGTATCTAAGTCTATCTGTTTCAATAGTAGGAAGATCTATTTGATAATTTCCAACAGATTACTTATATGTTGCAACATATGTCTAAATTTGTTTGATATTTTCCAATAGATATGTCATCTGTTGCAATAAATACCATATTTGTTGCAATATTTGAATTTAGTATTCCATTTCAATTAATAAGTTCAAATCTAAGGATAAAATAAAATAATTGGATCTTTCTGAAATTACATGAAATAAATCAACAAACAAATGAAATGTAAAAAGTGGTTATGGGTACAGATTCTCAAAAAATAAATCAACAATTTAAATTTTAATGCCAAAAAATCCTAATAAGAAGTGAGGTTATTACATTGACAGACTCAAGCTATAAAAATCTACTCAATATGGAGAAGCTTCTCTTTATCCACTTCTATGTACTTCGACTTTGATCGTCGTGGATCTTTAATGTCGCTTGCGTACAGTTTCTGCGACATCCACCTAGAAAGCCATCCACCTGTATTTCTATAAAAATAGTAGAATATTGTCAATTTTGTTCAAGAGTAGATTCACTACAACAAATTTGATTATTTGGGACAAATTATTTTGTCACTTATAAGTCATATTTCATCGCAAAAGATTTAGCGTGACAAAAAAAAGTTCGTTAATCAATCGTCTCCAAAAGTGGGTCACTAAAAGTAAACAAAGACGATTTAGTATTTCGTCGCTAAAAAATTAAATTGGCTACAAAAAATAAAAAATCGTCCCCAAATGTGTAACATTTATGACGAATCTGTTTGTCATAAATATATCATTTTTTTGTAGTTGATGATATGCTTTTGTCACTAAAAAGATATCAATACCAACAAAATTTCATTGTCGCTAATTATTTAGTTCAATCAGCGATGACATCAATTGTCGCTAGAGTTATATATATATATTTTGTGGTTGAATAAATGTATTTTTGTCACTATTGACAACTTTTTGTATAGAACAAATTTCATCCTTAAATGTATGAATTAATGACAAATTTATTATTCTAATAAAGATTAATAATTTTGTAGTTAAATCTACCATTTTATCACTAAAAATAGTATTTTTTTACCGACAATGTAGAATCGTCACTAAATTTTATAACTACCGACAATTGTGATTGTCATAAAATATAAAATTAATTTGTATCAAATAAAAAGGAAGATATTGAGACAGATACATTTGTCACTAAATATAATAAAAATTATGACAAACTAGTTTATTTCGTGACGAAAATAATTGTCTTGAAAAGTCTAATTTAATCATTGCTAAAAATTATATTTGATAATAAAATCTTTTGTCACCAATTACAAGAAAACGCTTAATTATTTCACATTGATATTATTTTTGAATTAGAATTGAATAAATTAAAAATAAGATTATAAAACATGTTAGATTGATAAAATTCACCCACAATCATACAATTAAAAAAACTAAAACTGTACTAAGTTAATATCTCCTCACAGGACAAAGAAAAGTAAAACTAGTCCAATACAAAGGAAATTTAACTGAAATATAGTACTAAATATTACTCTTATTCTAAACTAAGGTAGATATGTTGAGGTTTCTTCCAAAGTACCAATAACGTGTTGAGCTTGCAATTGGTCTTCATTCAACTCTCAGTTTTACACCTGTGGAAAAAGGAAGAAAATTAAGATTGATGATGATGCTTCAGCTTTGATAGTCATAATAACTACATGTTATTGTTGCTCCAAGCCACAACTAGAATCCATTAAACATGTAATTATGAAAAGCTAGGCTACCCAAAAACTAGATAAATACTATCCAGTAAACACATCAAACTTCTATAACAACAAAAATAACATACCCGATATATTCCCACAAAGTGCGGTTTAGAGAGGGAAAAGTGTGTATACTTTCCATAAGTTACTGACCTAAACAAACTATCATATACTATCCCCACTCCAAAAACAAACTATTTCCTTCTGAAATAAGAAACTTCATCAGGAACTCACTTTTAAAGGAAAAAAATACCAATGATCTCTTCTATAGAAACAACACGAGACATTCATCAACACAAAACCACCAGCTCACTAACATAGACAATATTCCCCACTACAGATCAGAAAAGATAATCCTCAAGACAAAAAAACTAAAAGGCCTGACTCCCTCTTCGATAAACCCAGCACATACTCTTTAATTTAAAGTATTATCATTTAGTGATTCTCAATGAAAACTCTTATCAGCATTTTCACAAGAAACAATCTGAACAGATAGAATTTTTCTCCTACTTAGACATAGACTAGCAGTTCATTTGTTTAGCTAGGGAATATAGATCTAACCATGAATTGGTTCTAGAGTCCAAGGAGATGGTAGCTTTGTAATTCTTTTATTACTTATTGAAATAAAAAATTTCTCCGATCACGTTTGAAGTTTATAATGAAACAAAAAGCATCCCTAGCTTCAACCAAACCAAAACAGGCAACTCTAGGAGATATATAAGTCATCCAAATCATTATTCAGAAATTTTTTGCTTTGGAGCTTATTACTCTTCATACTCATAACCACCATCTTGAATATTGAATACCACATGTTGACACCTGACTAAATACAACTTTCTCCAGTCAGAGTCCACCAAACTAGATACAACTTTCTCCAGTCAGAATTTTCTTTCCCAAATGAATAACGTTTGAGCTTATTGAATCTTTTCTCCACAAAATAAGGGATATAAATAAAGAACATTAGGTAAGTAGACACACTATCTAATACACCCAGGTGAATCTCCAGATAAATACTACTTCTTCCAGGGAGATAATATTCATTCTATTTTTGTTTGATAAATAAACAATACGATAACATTTGCTCAACTTTCCCGCGGTACAAAACAAAGGAAAGCATTTGTATGGAAGATTTTATTTCTCTCATGCATGAATTATTTACGTCATTCATGTAATTTAGTCTATATAACATGATATTTGCAATTTATTTTAGGTTATAGATTACATAGACCTACCTGCAATTAAGTAATCTAATAATATAAATACTTATCGTCAGTGCAGAAAACTTGAAAATCAATGAAATAGACAGTCAAACAACTATATACAACATTCTAATTTCAAGATAGATATTTTACAAATAATGCAAGAAATTGAGAAATGTAGTCCAACCAGAGCAAAGCTCAAAGAAACAGAAATATAATTTCAATCCTCGATCATAATAATCCTCTCTACCCTTGTAAGATAGGGAGGTAAGATGTATACATCACCCTTCCAGAAACCCACTTGAGGAATTTCAATAGATAAGTTGTTGTAACTTGTAATCACAATCATCCTCCAACTTCATAGTAAAAGCTAGACACAGATTAATCATTGAACGTTGGAGGAGAAATATAAGAACCCATTTGGGGAAAATGTATGCATAACCATGCCAGTATAAATAGAAAATTTATGATTCAAGTTGCATATTAGTCATGAAAAAAAAATCTTAAAGTCAAAAGAATGCAACCAGTACGGCAATGAGGGTCTGGCTCAGGCCAACACTTTAGACAAAAATTAGTTACAAAGTAATTTCAAGCTAACATCCAATGAATAGTAATTAGTACATAATAATGACGCATTACAGGCTTTATGTGATATTTAGAAGGTTGGTGAGAAAGAAAAGACAACAAAAATGAAAGGATTCTCTTCTTTCCAAGAACAAGAACTTTCAAGTATTTAGGAGCCAAAGTGCAGTAGAAAAGCTTCTAAATAACTCTCCTTGAACCCAAGTGGCACAAGAACCATGAAAAAATATATATTTTGACCCTATCAATTGGTAATTCCATAATTAGAGCTCAAAAATCATAAATTTCCTTCAAAACCATAGCCACAATAATACATCAGAACAACTGAACTATAGAAGGATAAAATACATTAATAGAATAATGAAAAAAACAACTATAGACTGAAGCTTTCTTCACACAGTTGAACTATTAAAGCTTTTATAAGCGTCATGGTCAGCCAAAGATGCACATTTAAAACTGAGTAATATATTTATTCACATTCTTTTACTACTTTTAGTAGCTGTCCTGTGAAGATTAAACTTAAGTGTGTTATTTATTTTTTTTGACAATTAGTAATGTAAGCTTAAACTAAGTATTACACCAGTTGCAAATCTGCAGTGGCATCATAAGAATTTTTTTATAGTCATTAAATCTACAATTCCCAAGGAAAGTAAATAGATAGTCTCAAGACCATAGAAATTATGTTCTGGGATACACTGGAAAGTGCTTATTTTCATTTTAAACTCAAACCTGTTCAAGAGATATGACCACAAAATGTTTCCACAATAATGTTCCTCAATAGTTTCTTACGGCAATTTTATGAGCATAAGAAAAAATGCAATACATTATTCAACATGAAAATGAATTGAACAAATCAAAAAAATTTCAGATGATTTATAGCGTACTTCGAAGGGGGCAACAGTAGGAATGTCCCGAGGGTGCATTCTATGGCTAGTATGTAGTAAGGGTTATAGAAAAAGAAAAAAAACGTATACTAATAAGAAGCCATAATGTTTTACCAATATTCAAATAACCATAAACTCTTTTCCCTCGCCCCTCTTGCAAGAAACTTTTCGCATCACATCTAAGAAGAATGAAAAATTCAAGAGGAGCCTGAACCAACAGTTGGTCAAAGCCCTCACTGAACCACAAAAATATTCAATCATCTAAACCTCAGAATGAAAAAAAAGTTAAAGTAACAGTCTGATTCATAGATCATTTTATTTCTTTATTTGCCAATAACAGCATAATACCCAGTGTAATCCCACAAACAGAGATTAGGGATGATAGCATTTCTTTATTGGCCAATAAAAACCAAAATTTACAAAAGTAATTTAATTTTGGTAAAATGAGATATGCATACTTAACCAAGAGGTTTGTCCTTTAAACACTCCAATTACATTGCAATAAATTACCAATGTAGAAAATGACCTACTACCTAAACTTGTATAATCCCTCAAAAGCTGATTCCTAACACATGAAACACCCAACTATCCAAGAAAGATTTTGTTCACCAGCTTTGAGACTTTAAGACAAAGTTGAACAATAAAGAAGGTGTTGCATAACTGAGCCTATGGAATTAGGAGACCAAGGTGTAGAACGTGGGTTTTCGTCACACTACTACTTATGTGTGTTTGATGGCAAGATAGAAAGTGCAGAACAATTTCATTAGTGGAATCCCTGGAAGTTATGCAAATTATATGTTAATGGAGCGGATTTGAGTGAGCCCAAAACTCCCTTTTCGGTGTGATTCCTTCAGGCATATGGGGGCTACCAAAGCTCGAGATCATTAATGTTAAAATACATATGTTTGGAGGTAATATTACTTTTAATATCCAAAGAGCAAAAACTTTGGGTGAAATTTATGTTGCTAATAATAGAATTTCTGGTTAATTGATTACAGAAACATCAAATGCTACTTCATTTGTGAGAGAAACAATAATTTTTTGGGTGAAATTCCAGGGAAATCGAGGAGCTTAAAAAGATTGGTAATCTTTATTTATAAAAAAATAAGTTTTCTGGTTCAATACCTAATTCTTTAGGTTCTTGTGTTTCACTAAGAAAAATTAACATGGCTAAAAATTTTCTTAGTGGTACTATTCCTATTTCTTTAGGATCTTTACCAACTTTAATTTCATTAAACTTGTTGGAAAATCAGCTTTTGGGGCAAATTCCAAAAAGTTTATCAAATTTGAAGTTAAATGTTCTTGATTTTTTGAATAATTAGTTGACAGGACCAATACCAGATTCTCTATCACTTGATGCTTATAAGGGCAGTTTTGCTGGGAATAATGGTTTTTGTAGCAAAAACATCAAGAACTGTCATCGATGTTATGGTGAATCTAGAAAGCCCAAAGAACAGTACACCCTTATGATCTATATAATGGTGGCTTTCATTGTGGTGCTCATTTCATTTGTGGGTTATTTGAACCTAAAGTAGAATGGTTATAAGGAACATGAGAGGTCCTTGAAGAAAAATTCTTGGAATACAAAGTCATTTCATATATTGATCTCCACAGATGATGAGATTCTTGATAGAATCAAGCATGATAATTTGATTGGAAAGGTGGTTCTGGTAGTGTATACAGAGTGCATCTTTCCGATGGAATAAATTTTTCCATGAAATATATTTAGACTTCTGATTCAGGAAATAGAAAAATATTAGGAACAACATCGCCAATGTTGGGAAAACCATGGGAAGAAATCAAAAGAATTTAAGGTTGTGGTTGAAACACTGAGATCAATTCGATATGTGAATAGGGTGAAATTGTATTGTAGAATAACAAGTGATGAATCAAGTCTGCAGGTGTCATTCTGATTCAACCAAAGATTCAACTCATATCATTGCTGGAACACATGGATTTACTGCTCCTGATAAGATAGTTCATTCACCACAGTTGATTTGCGTATATAGATGATGTATTCATTTTAGTCGATGGGGAATTCAGGATTTACAGTCAATGAATCCAAAATAATTATGATATTATTATATGTACATATGTATGGTTCTAGTCAAAAGTAGCAAGTTCAATAAAACATGTAGAATCTTTCCTAGATCCGCCTCTAACTTTAGTTGTAGCGAGTTTCTAATTGCTTGTATCATTCTTGACTTATTTGAGTTGATTTGGCGTAACAGAATATGGATACACGCACAACATGAATAAGAAAAGTGATGTATATAGCTTCGGTGTGGTACTGATAGAGCTTATATCTTGGAAAAGTCCAATAGAACCCAAATACAAAGAGAACAACAACATAGTTAAATAGGTGAGCATTAGATTGAGGAGTAAGGAAAGTGTATTACGCATAGTTGACTCAAGTAATTCCTGAAGTTTTCAAGGAAGATAAAATCAAAGTCTTGATAATTGTTATTGTCTGCACAACTAGGCTTCCCACATTAAGGACAACAATGAGAAATGTAGTCCAGATGCTAATTTACATCTTAGTGTGATCCTTCACTGCTATCTATATTGCATCCATTTTATGATCAGAACCTTCAAGAAATATTCAATAAAGCCCCACAATAAATACAAGCTCATTTAAAAATGAATCACGTTCTAAATTTCACAGCAACACTAAATTCTCATATTAAACAGTACTCCAACTAAGAAAGTTGTGTATGGAAACCACTGAACATGCAAAATGAACAAAATGCACAACCACAGATGAAAAACTTTGAGCTTTACACCTCTAATTGATAAATAACCCTACCCCACTATATGATTGGATAGTAAAGCATCAACTTTACAGTCATAGCTTTTAAGAACACAAGAAAGGACCATCTTTTGCACACTAGTCGCTACTGTCCACATCTCACTCATTTTATGATCAAAACATTTGATATATATTCAATAAAGCCCCATGAGAACAACAAGTGCATTTCAAACAAAGAATCACTATCTAACATGCACAACATCACTAAAGTCCAACTAAAAAGCACTAAATTCTATCGCCACCTTCTAGGAAGGCCTCAAATTAGAAATTATTTACCTTAAATAGAAATATAAAACATGCAATAAGGAGTAAACTAGCTAGTTTCAAGATTAAAATTCACATGCAATAAACGCACAAGCAATAATCCCTAATGCAAAATAGACATCCAATACACTAGGCTCACTGAAAGGGTAAGCAGAAGTGAAGTTAAAATTTCCCTGAAATATATACTCTAATACTGACCTAAGCCAAAATTTCCACTCTAATCACATAGCTAAGCTGAAATTTCCACTCTAGTCACTAAGCTGATCGTAAAAGATGCAAACTGGGTTGTGGTTGGTAGTACAATAGAAACTTCTGATAAAAAGGTCAGATTAGAATAATCAGGGCAAAGGAGATAATGCATCAAACATGGTCGTAGAACCTTGGTTACACTATAAATAAGGCCTTTTAGGTTGCCCCACCAAGCTACAAGCATAGCTCTATTACCCATGAACTTTACACACCTCTATCATCACAGCCTTACATTGTAACACCACCGCCACTAACAACAACAACATCAATATCAATGATAATGAAAACCCTTTTTCAAGGATTTAAACGCAAAACATATGTGATGATGATGATGAATAAAGAGAATTGGAAGAAGTAACAACAAAAGGGTCAAATCTTAAACCCTAAATCCTTTATTTCTTTGTGTATGTTTATATATATCCTTCAAATTTCTTCGAATCCTTTGCAAACTAAACTACTGCGAGATGAAACTTGAGTATTTTGGGCAATGCAGTTCAAAGAAATTTGATGGATTAGATGGATTTGAAGAAATTTGGGCATAGGATTTTGTGTGTGATAGAAAATAGATATATTTGGAAAAGGATTTTGTGAGAGAGAATCGGAGAAAAGGGAATAAATGGTCCTTATCTATACTAGTAGGTCTAATATAATCCCTTACATATAAATTTATCAGTTTTAGCTCTTTAACTATTAAAAAACTTATCAAGTTTGACCTTTATAAATTTTTATACAAACAACTGTCGTTTATACTAACAAAAATTCACACCTTCATTAGATTTTTTCCATTACTAATTTCTCCATTGTTTCTCTCTCCTTGACACTTTTACCTTAAATTTTTTTGGTCAAAAAATAGCTTAAAATTAGGAGTTTACATCGACCGATTTGGTTAGTATAAATTTTTATATATATTAAATTTAAATTTAAATTTTTACTTGTTATGATTTAAAAAATACTTTCTCATTTAACATATTAATTATATTATACTACTACGACACATACTAAGTACTACTACTAATACACATATATACTATGTGCTACCACTACTGCTACTATTTATTATTATTAGTAGTAGTAGTAGATTCTTATACTTCATTTAATATTTTAATAGATTACATTTAGATGTATTTTTTAATATATTTAATAATTAAATGTACCTATAATTTTTTTATAAAATTATAAGTTTATCTTTGAGAAGATATTGTATATCCAATTCAACTTAAAAAAAGGAATAGACAACAATAAGAATTCAATTAGAACTCTTTAGTATGATAGCTAACTACTTTTAATATGTAATTTCATATACTTTTAATTTATCTTTAATCTTGTTTTACACCAAATAACTCTCTTATCTTGAATATTCTACTTCCTCTTTTCCCCTACTCATCTCAATTGAATATTTTAGATATCTTTTTACTACTTATCAATTTATTTTTTATTATTTTTAATATTATATAATGTTCTTCTCTTTTAATATATATTATGGTCTTACATATATTTATTGAATAAATAAATTTTTCTTATTAAATAAATATGAGATACATAATTTTTTAAACATGTTAAATGTTAGATACATTTGTAACAAAAGATAAATATAGTGTTAATTAGAAAAAAAATTACTATAAAATTAAATCAAGTATGAGGACATACCTTTCTAATTTATTCAAAGAAATTTGACGAGCATTGCCTATAATTTTTTTAATCCATGGTGGATACGTTGTTTAAAAAAAAATATATATAATTTTAACCATAAATAAAAATAAAATAATTTAAAATTGAATTAACCATAAATAATATATATTGATAATTAATCAAACAAATCTAATGCGAATTACTTGTAATCTTTTTAACGATGGTAGACATATCTACAAAAAAATTTAGATATAATGTTAATCATAAATAACAATAAAAAAAACTAAAAGCTACGTTAAGTATCAACGTACTTTGATAGTTATTCAAAGATAATTTTAACAACAATAATGTAAAAATTATTTTTTGATATTATTATACCAATATCTTGTGAATAAAATGATCAAATAACATTTTTATGAGATAAACACAATCTAAATATGAAAATAATTGATACTGACAGGAAAAAAAAATGAAGAAAACTTAAATGATATATGTATTCAAGGGATATATATAGGAGGTTACAAATACGGATATTTATGTCAACCAAAATTTTAGTCAAATTCAAAATTTAAATATATTAGTTTGTTAGAAAAGATAATATTATATTCTAAATTATCATTATCTAATAATTTATAATTTTAAAGTTAATAAAATAAAAAATTATTTGAGAAGTTACATTCAAACTACACAGTTAGCATTTTATTAGGAACTCTACCTTATTTAGTTGATTTAAATAAAAATAAATAAAAAAGAAGACACTTCTTCAAACATGTTCTTATATTTAATTATTTCTTTAATTATTTGTTTTAAAAAATCACAATAATGTTAATCACAAATAATAGTAATAATAATTTTTTTTAATTACTATTATTAATTTATATTATTATTATTGTTATTAATATTATTTGGATAAAATTTTCATCTTTTATTAATATAAATAAATTATATTTAAATATATTTTATAGCATTTAAATTTTAAAGAGATAAGTTTGAAATAGCAAAATATCTATTAGAACTCTTCAATTATGGGTTTCTATTTTAAAGATAATGAAAATCTTTTATGAAAAGGATAATGTATTTCAAATTCAAATATTTCATCTTTCAATTCAAAACTTGATAAGAGTCCAATTAGAACATTCTAATGTGATAAATAACTATTTATAATAAAAAAATTTATTTTATAATTATTTTTAATTTAAAATTAATAATTTATTAGTCTTAATTTCTTTGATAGTTTATCTTTTTTTTGCACGTTTTTTTTAAATTTTATTTTCTTTTATTTCCTTTCTTTATTTCTTTTATTTGTTTTTAATTATTTTTTTATAAAAATAAATTGACAACTTAGATATGTAAAAGCATTCAAGTAGATATATTCGTTGAATTTAATTATTAAACTTTAATTTATATTTAAAAATTTTCAAAAAGCATGTATTTTACTATTTTTCGAATAAGAGTCTTTATTTTTTCTTTTTAATTACTTTTCTTATTTTTTTGTCTTCTGTTTGTTTTCCTTTCTAATAAATATAAAAATAATTAAACACACAAAGATTAAATAAAGTTTTATTCTTATTATTAATAAATAATATTATTAAAATTTTTATCATTCATTTAATCTTTTTATCCACTCCACTATACGTGATCCTCATCCTGTTATTATTATTTATAATTATTATTACTATCAGTAGTATTACTACTGTTACGTACTGCCACTATATTATTATTATTATTATTATTATTATTATTATTATTATGTAAATAAAATATATATATAATATTTAAATTTTATAAGGGATAGCTTTGAAATAGTAAGAGTCTATAAGGACTCTTTAATTAAGAATTTATATTTATTAAAATAATATATTTATTTTTTTTAAAAAAAAAGAGATAATGTATTGCAAATTCAAATGCTTAATCTTTCAATTTGAAATTTTTATTACATACTTTTGGACTTTGTCTTAAAATTATCACTTAGCCTTATTCTTGTGCTGCCATATGGCTTCTTGTACTGATTTATTCTTGTGCTATCATGTGGCTTCTTGTCTTGACTTTAGTGTTGCTTTAATATATATATATAGATACCGCAACTAAGCAATATGATTTGATTAGGTCAATGTGATTTGATGAAAGTCTTAACTGAACTCTTTGTGAATGTTAAAAGAAATTGAGTAGATAAGCATTTGTGGCTAAAAGTTACAATATGATAGCTCCAAACTTTAATTAATTAGTTGATCATATCCAACGACGGCCTACTTAAAATATTTCTCACATGTACAAGATTAACACACTGACAATATACCTTCTGAAAAATTAATTCAATAAGTTCACTTCAGCCTTCACACAATAAGATCGAGTCTTGTTTTCTATAGATATATCAAAATACAATTAATTTTCTATAATCATAAACAAAAATAGCCAAAGATCAATTTATATTTAGCTACAAAATTTTTTCGTAGAAAAAAATAACTAAATTATTCAGCTACAAATTCTAAATCATCACTACTTAACGATGACATATTTTGTGACAAAATTATGTTGTCACTGAATCATAGATTAATTAGAGACAATAAAATGAGCGTCACTAATTTTTTATAGTATTAGTGACAAAAATTAAGGTCACAATTAAATATTAAATTTTATAGCTAAAACTTACAATATTTAACTACGAACTCTAATTTGTCGCTATTGCGATAACTTATTTTTTATGATGAATTTTTTTTGTGTCTTCAAGACAAAAAATAGTTTGTCATGAATTGGATCTATTATTAGAGACAATAAAATGAGCGTCACTAATTATTTATAGTATTAGTGACAAAAATTGAGGTCACAATTAAATATCAAATTTCGTAGCTAAAACTTACAATATTTAACTACGAACTCCAATTTGTCACTATTTTGATAACTTATTTTTTATGAAATTTTTTTTATGTGTCTAAAATTATAACTAATTCAAGAAAAAAAATAGTTTGTCACGAATCGGATCCATTATTGGTGATAAAAAAGGGTGTCACTAAAAACTTAAAATTCGTCACTAATGATACTCAATAAAATGGCGTCAAAAGATATTTTGGTGGGAAACTTTAGAGGACAAAACTTTGCTACGAAATTTTACGTTTTGTCACTAAAGTATGTGTTTTATGTATTTAGATACGAAAATCTAATTTTCATCATAAATGGTGAACAATTAGTGACGAATTTCATCTCATAGCTAATAGTTTCGTAGCTATATAGCAATTTTATTGTAGTGATTCTATAGTGATATCCACCTGGAAATACATAAATGATCAATGCTAATCACAGATACGAAAAAAATGGAAAAGGATAACTCAAGATCTATTTTAGCAAATCAAACATCTTTTCCACCTATTTTAAATTGTTCCAAATAGATTATATTTCTGTTGCAATAGACGGATTAACTTTTGGGACAAATTATAACATGAGGAATATCTGTGTGGTAATTTCCAACGGATGAACCATCTGTTGCAACATATGACTCATCAGTTTGGAAAAACTAAAAAAGTAGGAAGTTTTGATTTAATTTGTCCGAACAGATGAGCCATCTGTTGCAGCAGATAGGTATTCTATTGGTACAAATAAAATAGTACGTAGATCTATTTGAGACAAATGTTGCAACGGATACTGTATATGATGTAACAGGTTTGTCAATGTTGCAACAGATATAAATATATGTTAGATAATTTTCAGCAGATGTGTCATCTATTGAAATAGATATGTGTCTGTTTGTTAGTTGGAACTGACAATATATATTCACCTTTTTCATCTCATGCTTCTCTTCTGTGGCCCTTGTACTTTGCTCAATAGTACAATACACGGACAGAGGAGTTGCAATTTCGCTTTTTTGAATGCTTGATAATGCCTTGGAAATTACTTTCTTTCTCCTCTTAGCCTTAATTTCTAATGAAGTGGATGGATATAAAATCCTCTTTGATGGAATGACATCCCTCTTAGATGTCAATTCCTTTACAAAAATAGTTAATGTATTAAAACCATTCATCACTACATCTTGTTTTGAATTGCAGTCTTGACATTTGCTAGGATAGGTAAAATTTGTATAACCGGTATGATCATATTCATAATAGTTTATTTTAAAAATTGTAAGAAGAGCATCATTAGCACCAACAGCAGCACCACTACCACCAACAACAACTCCATCACCACTAAGACCATCAACAAAAACAAGCCCACCCTCCAAAATTGTTTTTCTTGTGATGGTTGCTTCTCCAAATAATTTTATTTTTATTTTGTCAATGACCTTGGGGTTGGATAAAGTTTGCACAGATCGTAAAGTAATAAAAATGGCTTCTTCAACTCTCAATTGGTTAGAACAAGCGACGGATGCACAATCTAACATAAATCAATACATATTATATAAAAAGATGATTAGATCATTCAAAAAAATCATTAATTAAAACAAAAACTTAATTAAAATTAGACTTACTGCTTTCTTTGGGGGCTTGCATATCCATATGCCAAATAACACCAAACCAGTAGCAATAACACCAATAATGTAGTATCTTATTGCTTGATTTTATTTCTCTCAAAAGCCTTGATTTTCTTCAACAAACCCCAGATTACACGATTTGCTTGTGAAGGGTGTCGTTCTTCTTACCAATCAAAGTAATCACATCCACCTAACTTCTATAAAAATAAAACTACAGTTACAAAATAATTACAAGTCAATAATTAATAAACTAATTAAATAAAAATATATTACCATTGAAATCTTACAAGTAAAAAACCTACGACCTGGATTTTGTTGAGTCTAACAAGTCTTTAATAGAGCTTCATGACCACACTTACAATTTCAAAAATATTTATCACAAAAAATAGTGAAAGATGAGCTCGACATTGTCAAATCCAGTTGAAGAAAATGAAAAAAATATGCGAAAAATCAAATATAAATAATTCAGAAAATTTGGATAGAGTAAAAAAGTTGATGAAGAAGAAGATTTAGGAATTTAGGTTTAAATTTTAGGAAGAATATGAATATATAAGAGAGATAAATAACTATTTGGAGCCAAATTAGATGTTAAGTCAGCAAAATGGGGGTTCAACGAGCCTTGGCTACTTGAATTACACGCGAGCTGCCAAAGTGAAAGATCGCTGCAACTTTAGGTGTCTGTCGATGGGTTCTGCCTTTTTTATTTCAAGTCACTTCACTTTACATGTAGTGGCAATTTTTATGTTTAAAGAAACTTGAATTTCTTATAATGCAACAGATTGTCCATATGTTGTAACAGATGTTCTATCTTTTTTTAGATAGATAGCCTATCTGTTGCAGTAGGTTGGTCATCTATTGGATTATGTCAATGTTTCTATCTAAGTCTATCTGTTATAATAATGGGAAGATCTGTTTGATAATTTTTAATAGATTACCTACATGTTGTAACATATGTCTAAATTTGTTTGATATTCTCCAATAGATATGTCGTTGTTGCTACAAATACCTTAGTTGTTGCAATATTTGAATCTAGTATTCCATTTCAATTAATAATTTCAAATTTAAGGATAAAATAAAATAAACTGGAGCCTTCAGAAATTACAGAAAATAAATCAACAAATAAATAAAATGTAAAAAAATTGTTATGGTACAGATTCTCAACAAATAAATCAACATTTTAAGTTTTGATGCCAACAAATCCTAAAGAGGGATGAGGTTATTACTTTGACAGACTCAAGCTGTAAAGATCTACTCAATATGGACAAGTTAATTTTCATCTGATGCTATGGACTTCAGCTTTGGTCATCGTGGATCTTTAATGTCGCTTGCGTACGGTTTCTGCGACATCCACCTAGAAACCAATCCACCTGTATTTTCATAAATATAGTAGCATATTATCAATGCTTTTCAGCAGTAGATTCTACAGTGGCATCTTCCTACAAATCCATAAATGGTCAATGCTAATCACAAATACAAAAAAAAATAAAAAAGGATACTGAAAATTTGTTTTAGCAAATCAAACAGGTCTTTCACCAATTTAAAATTATCCCAAATAGATTCTATTTATATTGTAATAGATGGATCAACTATTGAGACAAATTATAACATAAGGAAGACCTGTATGATAATTTCCAATGGATGAACTATCTTTTGCAATATATGACTCATATGTTTGGAAAAACTAAAATGGTAGGAAGTCTAGATTTAATTTGTCCCAACAGATGACCCATCCATTGCAGCAGATAGATCATATAAAAATGGTATGTAGACCTATTTGATTTACTAAAACAAATGAGATATATGTTGCTACAGTTATTGTATCTGATGCAACAGTTTAGTCCACTATTGCAATAGATGTATGTATCTGTTAGATAATTTTCAGCAGATGTGTCATCTATTTAAACAAATATGTGTTTGTTTGTTAGTTGGAACTGACGATATAAATTCACCTTCTTCATCTTATGCTACTTTTTTGTGGCCCTTGTACTTTGCTCAATAGTGCAACACACGAACAGAGGGGTTGGAATTTCGCCTTTTTGGGTGCTTGATAATGCCTTGGAAATTACTTTGCTTCTCTTTTTAACCTTAATCTCTACTAGAGTGGATGGATATAAAATCCTCTTTGATGGAATGACACCTCTCTTAGATGTCAATTCCTTTAAATAAATAGCTAATGCATTAATAGCATTAATCACTACATCATGTTTCGCCTTGCAGTCTTGACATTTGCATGCAGAACATTTGCTAAGAGAGGCAAAATCTGTATAACTAGTATGATCATACACATAATGGTTTATTTTAAAAATTGTAAGAGGAGCATCATTAGCACCAACAACAATTCCACTACCACCACCACCAGCTCCATCACCACTAAGACTATCAACAACAACAAGCCCACCCTCCAAAATTATTTTTCTGATGATGGGTGTTTCTCCAAATAATTTTATTTTTATTTTGTCAATGACCTTAGGGTCTGATAAAGTTTGCACAGACCGTAGAGTTATAAAAAATGGCATATTCAACTCTCGATTGATCGAAACAAACGACAGATGCACAATCTAACACAAATCATTACATATTATATAAGAATGATGATTAGATCATTAAAAAAATTATTAATTAAAAAAAACTTAATTAGAATTAGATTTAGTGCTTCGTTCGGGGGGTTGACGAGATCAAGAAATTTTATATTTTTATCACTTTTAATTGACAACCATCTCAGGATTCTTGAACAGGAAACTTCTTCCTGGTAGTTCACTTGTTGTCTCAAATAAGGAATGGATTTAAATGCCCAAGCCTATGAAATAACACTAATAAATCAAAACCATTATTTAATAAAAAAAATGAATCATGCCATGATAAAAGAAATATTTACCATGAAAACTCATGGAAATCCATATAAGTTAACTGTCCTTGGCGTTAACAGAGTCAACAAATATTTGGCAGTCATTTTGAAGCTTTCATAACCCTAAGGATAGATGCTAAATTCCTCAAGATCCTCAGATATCTTTATCAAACAAAGTGGTATGTTGTTGTTAATGTCTCTTGCCCAATGAACTTTATGTACAAACCAAACCAAGCACAATGATTGTTTGTGCTTCTTTAAAATTCTTTTACCTTTCAATGCTTCTATCAAATTTATTTTTTGAAGCTTGGACCAATAAGGGATCCCAGGTCATCACGATCACTCTACTTGTCTTTGCTTTTTTTGGATATGCGGGGTGCTTTTTCTGGGTTAGAATAGGTATAACTTGAGAAGGAGAAGGAGGATAACATTTTAATCTTGTAGCTATGGCAAACTCCTTCCAACTAAAACAAACAAACATGCCACAATAACTTATCCATACCTCATCCATCTTATCTTTACTTTTATACAAAAAACTATGCTTGAGAAGATCATACAACATTTTTAATTGGAAATAAGCCTTGTTGTCCTCCGGAAAATAAAGATATTTACCAAAGCAGCTGTACCAGAAATAAGAATCCAATTTTTATTCTTAGAGTATTTTTCTGAAGGCGTCGAAAGATTTTCCCATGGTTGAAGGTTTGACAAGATAATGATCAATGTTGAAGGTTTTGACCAAATCTTTGGTGAAAGGTCTATTAGCATGTGGATCATCTCTTTTGAAATATTCCTCCTCCCCATGTTCATCATCTTCTGCTCTTGATTTAGATAACGCTTATAAAGCAAGCTCATAAAGTGGTGGATGTAGCCTAGCTGCTTCACTTTTTCCTTTACTTGGACTTGATTCGGTTTATTTTCTTTTAGGAGTCATATTATCTTAAATTAACAGGAACATAAAATAGATTATAACTGATTAATGCATCATTAAAATAGATAATAATAAATCAAACATGTATAACAGTAAAATAACAGTTCCAATAGACCACACATCTATTGGACCAGGTAGTATATCTATTGCAGCATATAGCCAACTTGTTGTAGTGGATGAGAAATCTATTGGAAATAATAAAAACAGGCTATATATTTGTTGCACCAGGTAGGTTATCTGTTGCAGAATATAACCAACCTGTCATAACGGATGAGTAATTTGTTGGAAATAATAAAAATAATCACTCATTTATTTCACCAGGTAGGTTATCTATTGAAGCATATAACCAAACTATTGCAGCGGATGAGTAACCATTGGAAATAATAAAAATAGACAAAATATCTATTGCACCAGGTAGGATATCTATTGCAGCATATAATCAACCTGTTGCAAGGGATGTGTAATCTATTAGAAATAATAAAAACAAACCAAACATCTATTGGACCAAGTAGGATATCTGTTGCAGCATATAACAAATCTATTCCAACGGATAAACAATTTATTGGAAACAATAAAAATAGGCCACATATCTGTTGCACCAGGTAGGTTATTTGTTGTAGCATATAACCAACCTGTTGCAATGGATGAGTAATCCGTTGAAAATAATAAAAATAGACCACTCATCTGTTTCACCAAGTAGGTTATCTGTTGCAGTATATAACCAATCTATTGCAGCGGATGAGTAATCCATTGAAAATAATAAAAACATATTACTCAATTGTTGCATCGGGTAGGTTATCTGTTGCAACTTATAATCAACTTATTGCAGCAGGTGAGTAATCCTTTGGAAATAATAAAAATATATTACTCATTTATTGCATCAAGTAGGTTATCTATTGCAATCTATAACCAACCTGTTGTAATGGTTGAGTAATCTATTGAAAACAATAAAAACAGATCACTAATCTGTTGAAATAGATCACTCATCTTTTGCCAAATGAGTTATCTGTTGGATCAATATTGTTTAGATTTCTTCTAAACAAAAGTCGTTTGTTGCAATAGATGAATGATTTGTTAGATTATTCATCTGTAGCATTAGATTTTTATTGTTGCATCAGATTTTTATCTGTTGCATCAGATGTTTAATCTGCTGTATCAGATATTATATCTATTGCAACAGATATTTAATCTGTTGCGTCAGATGTTTAATTTGATGCATCAGATGGTTCATCTGTTACATTAGATGGTTCATCTGTTGCAATACTATTTTTAACAAGAAAAATAATAAATCAATTCAGCAACACCAACTCAACGCACATACACTTAGAATATCAACGGTGACTAAAAATCAGCAACAAATCGAATCAACAGTTTGACAATAAGAACTACAATAACAATAAAAAAATTATATTTTACACAGGAAAAAGTAGATAAGAAATGTCAGAACTTAGGGTTTTATTCAGTCTAATTTCAAATTTAAGAAAGAAATTTTGAAATTGTTAACCAATACTAGAAGAGAAGTTGGCTCAAGTTCCTTTGTTTCTTCATAACTAAAAAGAAATAATTGTTTACTTGTGAAATAAGAAATGGGACGACGAAGAACTCAAAGTTGTTGTCACCGGAGAACACTGCTTATTACGTCGATTGACAATTAAAAGTCAAAAAGGAACTCGCCCAACTATTTGTTGTTGGAGCTTGAAGTCACTGAGGGGTGAAGGGAGAAATTTTACAGAATTATTGGTTGGGAGAGAGTTAAGAGAGAATGTCGAGAGAGATAGAAGAGAGATAATTGATTTAAAAAGAAGAGGGGTGTGGGTTGATTTGTATTTTTTAAAAGATTAGAAAGTTTTGAAAATATTAATAAAGTCCGCAATTAACTTAATCAAGTTTCTTAATTATGTTTGACCCTTTAAGTTGGTCAATGTCACCAATCCTTCATTTAAGACTTAAATCACACCTTTTCTTCAATTTTCTCCCCTAACTTTACTTTCAAAATCAAACTCCCCTCTCAACTATAAACAATAGACATTCTCCCCCCACCCCCACCCTCTTCCGCCTCCCTTATTTTATACAATGTCTATATTATCCTTGACATTTGTAACCTCCATCTATGTAACATATTTTATAATAATAAAAGTCGGCTTATGCCGTGCTACGCACGATCGTTAAAATTTTTATGTTGTGTATAATTCTATCATTCAATTAAAACCTTCATTTATTTGGTTGATAAATTCTAAGTTAGACATATATTATTATATTTAGATTGATGAAATTTGTATAACAATATTTTAAGTTTTTCAAACTTTTGTAGCATTGATAGTCAATTATATTTTAAAAATAATTTAAGTTTTTAATTATTGTGATTTATAATATTTTTTCTTCTATTCTACTAATTGAAAGTGACATAGTAAAATTATTATAGCAAACACTTGTTAATTTTTTTTAAGTGGTTCCATATAAGATTTCAAGTTAATTTAAAACATCAAAAAATAATTTATTATTTTATGCCTATTTTATTTTTATAATTAAATATTATTAATTTTTTAAAATTTAAATGACTTATAAAAACATCAAAACATAATTTATTATTTTATATCTATTATTTTTATTCAATATTATTAATTTTTTAATACTTTAATAATTTATAATAATTAATTATGAGTGATATAGTAAAATTACAGTTGAAACAGCTGAAGCAGTCATGTCATAAATGTCTCTTTTAATTTTTTTGTTTATTTTTTTAATATATAAATGACTTATAATAATTAATTAGGGGTAATATAGTAATATCAGGGTTGAAAGAGATGAAGCAGGCATGCCGACCATGAGCAGCCTACTTCAGCTACTTATTATTTTTTAATTGAGTAGTATTATTTATTAATATTTAAATGACTTATAATAATTAATTATGAGTGATATAGTAAAATCTTGATTGAAACAGTTGAAGTAGTCATGTCATAAATATCTATTATAAAATTTTTATTAAATTTTTTTAGTTTTTAATACGTAAATTCCTTATAATAATTAATTAGGGTAATATAGTAAAATCACAGTTGAAGTAGCTGAAGCAGGCATGTCAACCATGAGCCTCCTAAATTGTTATAAAAATTACTTGTGAAAAAAATTTAAGTGGAACTTATATAAGGTATCAAGTTAATTTAAAATATTAAGAGTTAATTTATTATTTTATATATTTTTTATTTTTGTTAATTTAACATTACTATTTTTTAATACTTAGATGACTTATAATAATTAATCATGGGTGATATACTAAAATTATAGTTGAAACAATTAGAGCAGACATGTCATAAATATTTATTTTACTTTCTTTTTATTAAATATTATTGATTTTTTAATATGTAAATGATATATAATAATTAATTAGAGGTGATATAGTAAAATCACAGAGGAAGTAGGCACGTCGACGCAGAGGTGCCTGCTTCTTCACACTTCTATATATGTATAATTAATTATTATTTATATAATTTACTCAGTTATTTATTTATTTTACTTAAGGTCGTTAATGTTATAAGTAGAATAATCTTTTTTATAAATTTGTCACAAAATCTAAGATATTTTTTATGATTGTTATTTTATTACATGCATTAAGTACTTATATATGTATCTGTGAATAAATTTAAGTTTATTTTTTCCTTATTTTCTATTGTTTATATCGGTAAATGACTTATGATTGTCATTAATAGGATATTCTAAATTATAATTAAAAGTTATTAACAGTTTAAGTAAATTTAAGGAATTAATTTGTTTTAAAATATATTTCCATTTATTAATTACTTTTATATTGTATGCATTAGAATTTATTTATAAAGTTATTATTATTTTTCATTTGATTATTAAGAGGTGTGACGAACGCAAATTCGTGTAAAATATTAGGAGGCTGGAATAAGTTCATGCTTGTAGGTAGGAGTGTTGTCCTTATTATTATTATTATTATTAGTGCTATGCTTGTAGTTTTCTGTTCTTTAATTCTTATTGATATATGTTCTTTTAGGAAGATTGCTTGTAGTATTATCTTTGTATGGTAGTATTGATCTATTATTATATGTTATTGTGTTAATCCTTATTAGTTTTTGTCCTCTTTGTCTTGTGTTGAGGGTCTATCAGAAATAGCCTTTCTATCTCACCTCGGAGGTATTGGTACAGACTGCGTATACTCTATCCTCTCCAAATCTCACTGTGCAGGAATACACTGCAAATGTTGTTGTTTTTGTTATTATGCTTATTCATTTTATTTAGAACGTCATTAACTTATATGCTAAATTAATACTTTTCACTTTCCTTTTTCCATCTAAAAAGTAATATTTATTTTTTCTAAATAAAATTTATTATATAGATTAAAAAATAAAAATAATCATTATTTTAAATAAGTAAATAAAAATAAATATTAATAGAGTAAGGGTAAAGTAGACATTTAAAAAGATAAATAGGATAAAGGAGGGAGAATGACTATTTTTTAAAATTGAGGGAGGAGTTTGATTTTTAAACCATAGTTGAAGTGGGTAAATGATTTTCACCTGTTAAGATATAATATTTATTTTTTGAATATTTACTTTGTCTATGTGTCATGATTGAGATGTTTTGAACTTTCACAAACAATTACTACACTTTTCATCAAATAAAATATGTACACTATTGACTTGACACATACGTTTGGAAATAATAAATAATAAAAGTAATTTTACTATTATTTAATACTTTGTTAAATGCATTGGATAATGAACAATATTTAATACCAAAGGTAAAATGGACATAGATAGGTAAATTATCCATTGATTTTTCAAATTGAACAAGTATTTTTGGACATCTATTTTTAGTAACATGAACAAGTAAAGATGGATGTAGGGAGTACTAATTGTAAAATAGAAAAATAATTAATTTTATTCTGCTAACTTTCTAATGTGATAAGTATTTTGAGACATATTTTAGTGAGGATGATAAGTATTTTGACATGGAACTATCAATATACTCTTTTTGTCTTTTTTAATTGTTCAGTATTAACTTTACATACATCTTAAAGAGTAATAAATAGAATTGTAATCATACTATATCACCATTTGAATATAACAAATTTAATATTTAAGAAATACAACAACAACGAAAACATACCCAATAAAATCTCATAAGAAAGGTTTATCGAGCATAGAATGTATGTAGACCTTATCACATCTCGTAGAAGTAGAGAGTTTGTTTTCAAAAGATCCTCGACACAAATGTTCTAAGAAATAATTTGGTTTAATAATAAGAGAAAAATAAATTTGGATAAGTAAAAGTGGACCAAAGGAGTACTATCTATAACTAGTACTCTTTGTGTCTCATATCAGTTTTTCAACTTACTATAAATACATGTACCAAATTATTTAATCACTTACTAAATGAAGATAAGATTAAATATAACGTTTTCACTATCCTTACAATTAATGTTTCTTGAATGTGTGAAAACAAGTTATTTGTAAAGTTTTAATATTTCTTATGAGGTAAATTTTTAAATCTATCATCTTATTTATGATTTCTTAAAAAAAAATAAACTAAAATAGCCAAGTCTGAATTGCTTATGATACTTTCATAGATGACATGGATGACACTAGCATGGATGACACATATGATATTCATGAAGAGGGAACCTTAGAAGGTCATGGAGTGTAGTTGAGGGAAAAAATGTCTTTTGTGCAAGTGGTTAACCCTTAAATTCAAGAAATTCACAAAGAAGACAACTAAACAAGTCCCTTATCTCATCAAGAGTAATATTGTAAAAAGTCAATATCTTCTTTATTTCCTTATTATAAATAGGATCTTTTTCATTTTTGAAGGTAGATTATGTTGAATTCTTAACCTTTAAACTTTTAGTTTCTTTTTAGTGAATTTACTTAAGAAAATTAGTGAGTAAGTAATGGATAATTAGTAGTAATGAAATCTTCTATTTGTTGATGAACTTCTTGATTTGATTCATTGAAGGTTGTTTATTTATGGTTCTCTCAATTTCCTTTGATTTCTTAGAGTAGGGTTGATTTCTTAATAATTCATGTGATATTGCTAATTTTTATTTGGTTAGAAACTTGAAATACAACTTGCTAAGTATCAGTTAGCTGTGTGATACTGGATTAGAGGTATGATTTAAAAAAGAAGGGTGTATAATTGAGAAATAAGGGAGAAAAATCCTTGTTGGAAATAGTACAAAAATTTCTTTGTTCTAGACTTCATCAGAAGGACAGAAGGATATCTATGTCTTGCCTCCATTTTTGATGACCCCTAGATTTGGCACAAAAAATTGGTCATGCAAGCATGAGACACATTGCAAAGTTAGTCAAACATAAACTTCTGACTTAATTATGAAATCTTGATTTCAAAAAGACTGATATTTTTAATACATGTTAGCTTGGTAAGAAATCTAGAAACACTTTTCTTGCTAAAGATATTGTGTCCACAACTAAACCTTTGAAGCTACTTCATATGGACCTATTTGGTCCAACTAGAATTTTTAGCATTGGAGGTTAAGTTATGCCTTTGTAATTATTGATGATTACTCTTATTTTACTTGGGTTATGTTTTTAGCTAACAAAGATGATACCTTAAAGAATCTTGAAGTTCGATGTGAAAAGGTTCTATGAGACAAGGGTTTACTACATCACTGCCATTAGAAAAGATTATAGGGGTGAATTTGATAATAAATATTTCAAGATCTTTGGTGATACTCATGGATATACTCATAACTTCTCAGCTCTAAGATCCCCTTAATAAAATAGTGTGGTTGAACGGAAAAATAGAAATCTTTAAGACATGGCTTGAACCATGATATGTGAACACTCGCTCCCACATAAATTTTAGGTAGAAGCAGTCAGCACTGCATGTCATATTTTGAACAGGTGTCTCATTAGACCTATTTCAAAGAAAACTCCATACGAGCTTTGGAATAATAAAAACCCAACATTGGGTACTTCCATGCATTTGGATTAATATTTTTTGTTCATAATAAAGGCAAGGACACCAATGGTAAGTTTTACCCATGAAGCGATGAAGTTGTCTTTATGGGATACTCTGACTCTAGTAGATCATATAGAATTTTCAATAAATGTACTATTTTCATTGAGAAATTTGTACTTGTTGTTTATGATGATACTAATCACTGCATAAAGAATGTTAGCTCTGTAGATAATGAGATTGAACATATACCAATTAATAAAACTCCTTCTACCAAAGATGACTCCTTCTAAAAAAACCACTAGCACTGAAATTGACTAATCTGCCACTATTTCAAATGATCAAGTTAAACAAGAAGCAATTCTAAATGGAAGGATAAGAGACCCTGACTATCCTAAGAAATTCATCACTGGGGATCTAAATAAATGAATGCAAACAAGGGCTTCTATTAGAAGGAATGAAACTATAGCTCTTATATCTCAATTTGAACCAAAGAAAGTCAATGAAGACTTAGAAGATGATAGTTGGGTGAAGTCTATGAAAGAAAATCTTGAGCAGTTTGATAGAAACATTGTGTGGACCCTTGTTCCAAAGACAAAAAATGTCTCTAATATTGCAACAAAGTGGGTATTCAGAAATAAAATGGATGAATCAGGTAAACTAGTGCAAAATAAAACTCATCTAATCACTCAAGGTTACTTACAACTAGGAGTCGAAAATGATGAGAACTTCGCATCTTTAGCAAGGTTTGAATCCATTAGAATTTTAGTTGCTTATGCTTACTAGAAAGGGTTCATATTATTTCAAATGGATATGAATAGTTCTTTTTAAAATGGTTTTACTAATGAATAAGTAATCATGAAACAACCCCTAGGTTTTGAAAAAGCAAACTTTCCATATCATATTTTCAAACTCTCCAAGGGTATCTACGGTCTAAAACAAGCTCTTCGAGCTTGGTCTGATAGATTAAGACACTTTCTAATTGAACATAATTTCACAAAAGGAAAAATTGATACTACTTTATTTATCAAACAAACCTCCTCTGGAAACTTGAATATTTAAATTTATATGGATGATATTATCTTTGGAAGTACTAATGCTATTTTGTGTAAGAAATTCTCTGAGTTAATGCAAAGTAAATTCAAATGAGCATTATAGGAGAATTATCTTTCTTTTTGGTATTAAAAATCCATCAGTAGGAACATTCATCTCCCAAGGTCTATGCACCAAAGATCTCATTCAATGATTTGGGATGGAAAATTCCAATCCATTCAATACTCCTATGAGTTCTACTTATGTTTTGGAGTCATGTGAATATAGCAAAAGTGTTGACAAAACCAACTATAGTAGCATTATTGGTTCACTCTTATATTATACAGTAACCCCCCTCATTTCTCTAGATAATTTAACTCTCAATACACGAGTATTCATATATAAAATTTTTAAAATACTCATTATAGTTTAGTGAAGAGCTTACCATTTTGTAGGAAATTTTGTCAGCTTTCCAACGATATAAAGTTCGCCCAAATTCGATACCTGGGCGAAGAGTTAGAGCCATTTTCATTAAATAGTGTGCCAACTGGCACTTCAACACGTCACGGAGCCAGGCATAATGGAATTTGGCAATTTCTAGTAGAGCTCTGTGATACCACCGCGTCACGCTACCTGCCAAATTTCTAATAGTCATTTTCTAGTGTTTCATCACGATGATGGCGCATCGCAACAAGGGTGAAATTTGCATACAAAGGGGTACCGCGATTCCACCATATTACATTGATGACCAAGTCCGCAATTGTCAATTTCCAGTGACACGGCATGATAGCACCGCGTCGCACCATGTCCCAAAATTGGGTTTTTCTAGTGAAGATTTTTAAATCATTCCTAGGGGTAATTGGGTATTTTTTCATGACCCAAGTCAGTCTGAAACATGTGATTAAGCCCTAAATAACCTAGTTATACCATTATTCACTTATTCTTCACCCAAATTAATTGCATTCTCTCTCAAAGGGCAAAACCCTAGCTTCAAGAAACAAGAACAAAGCTCAAGAATTCCCTAAGAACCTTCAAGAATCAATATACACAGGTATGTTAGGTGTTCATCTATGGGTTCTTTTTACCTATAGATCCCAAGAATCCCTTTTAAAAATACAAGATTGAGTTCTTATGAATTCCATGCTTCAAGAATATTTGTATTCATGTTCATGATAGTAATTGGGTTCCAATTCATGATTAATTATAAGTTTCCATGAAAACTGAAATAGATTATGTGATGAATTACATGAATTGCATGCTAAACCCTTAAAATTGAAATTGAGTATTGTATTCATAATGTTCATGTGTTGACCATTATCATGTGAAATAATCCATGCTCCCTAAGTGTTTGCCAAAATGCCTATGTGAAGTAAATAGTGGAATCATGACATATCATTATGTAGTCCCAATCATGTACAAGTTTATGTCCTACAAGTGTTTGATAAAATGTCTCTATAAATGATTTATGAAAAAATGGACATTATTATGTTTTTCAAGATCATGCTATGCTTTACTTTCATGCTAGCGAGTCCTGGGGGTATCTAATACCCAAAAATCTAGTTGTTTACCTAGAGCTGCAATAGTTAATGAATAGTCTCAGTGTCACAAAACTATAGTACTTAGCTAGTTAAAAGAGCCCAATGAACTCAGTCAGTTACAGAACTCAGTGAAATTTAGTATCAGGTCAGTTCAACTCAGTATAATCAGTTCAGTGTCTTTTTAGTTGGGAGTAAGATTCAGCACCGAGTGAACCCAAGGATGGGGTCTCACATTCCAGTAGAGGGTGCAATCCTTAGAAGTAGTCCTTGTGTTCTAGAAATACATAACCAACATAGGTTAAGACATCAACCTGCCAGTTGAGGGTTGATGAGGTATTTTAACCTGCCAGTTGATGGTTCTACCATTCTCATTAGAGTACCTGCCAGATCAGGGTAACTCTTTAACTTGTCTTTACTCGTGGTACGGTACTGACACCATTCTAGATGGGGTTACAGGTTGGACACCAAATCTATTAAGAAAGGGGGATATTGGTTAGATGATTACTTCCCACAGTCTCAGTTTCAGTCTCAGTATAGAAGTCAGTTCAGTCTACAGAATCAGGACTGTTAGATACAGTCACTTGGTATCAGTAAAATCAATTATCAAAAATCTAAAATTATCAGTGATAAAATTATTAGAACTCAGTACTCAAATTCAATAAAAGCTCATTTATAGTATTCACATATATGGATAGTATTGCATACTCAATATTCATAGTAGTTTCAGTTACTCTATATTATTCGGTCAGTTACTATTCATGGATATGAACCCTTGTATTTAGCCTTACCTTATTAGCATACCAGTACATTACATGTACTAGCGCATAATCTTTTTTTATGCTATGATGTCTCATATCATAGGTTCGGATGCTCAGGTTCCCATTGCACGTAGATAGATTTAGATTTAGCCAATAGTGTCAGATTTAGTAGTGAGTCCTCATCTATTGAGGATATGTTTTATTTTAGTATTTCAGTAGTCGGAGTTAGTTGGGTGCTTGTTCCATCAGCTCTATTTTCAGAAAACTCAGTTAGAGGCTTTCCAGACTAGATTTTCAAACAATATTTAGTTTTGCATATTATTATTACTGTTGATATTCTTTAATGGTATTTCATATTTTGAACCTTATGGAATTTCAACCAATTTTTCTGCATTATTTCAATATTATTATCCAATTCTTACTACAAATATCAGTCATGGGGTTTCTTGTGGTCCCTCGATATCGTAAGCACCATGTAGCATCCGAGGTATAAACTTAAGGAGTTAAAAACTGGGTATCAGAGCCTAAGGTTCAACTGAGTCCTAGGGAGTCTGAAAGCCACGTTTAGTAGAGTCTTCTGCATATGTATGTAGTGTGCCACATATATGGGCAAGAGGCTATGGGATATTTTAGAAAAAGTTTCCCTTCTTTCATTATTCATGTCGTACGAGTGAGCATAAGCTCAAGTTAAACTCCCAGTCTAATTCTTTTCTTCCTTCAATTTATAGAATATGCCTCCCAAAAAGAAAAATAGAAGAAGAATAGGAAACCAGTAAGCACCTCTGTCCATTCAGGCAGATCCCCTGGATGAGCATATCTCTTATGCTGAATTCAGAGCTGCATCTATTAGTCTAGCCAATTCCATAGCAGCTCAAAATGAATGTACAGCTACTGTTCAGGCCAACCTAGTGGCCAATAATGCTACATCCAGGATTCAAGACTTCAATCGAATGAATACTCCCCTATTCTCAGGATCCAAGTTAGAAGAGAATCCACAAGAGTTCTTCAATCAGGTTTAGAAAGTCACAGATATCATGGGAGTGACTTCTAGTAAGAGCGTTGAGTTAGCTTCTTATCAGCTATAAGATGTGGCTTATACGTAGTTTAAGTAGTGGAAGGTAGAAAGGGGCACAGATGCAGAGCCTATAGAGTGGGAAGAGTTTGCTACTGCTTTTCTAGATAGATTCTTTCCTTTATAGTTGAGAGAAGCCAAAGTTTTAGAGTTCATCAATCTATGGAAAGGTAACATGAGCGTCAAGGAGTATTCCCTTAAGTTTACTCAGTTATCCAGGTATGCTCCCTATGTAGTAGTAGACAGTAGGTCCAGACAAAGCAAGTTCATATATGGGGTGTTAGAGAGTATGGTTAAAAAGTATAGAACTGCAATATTAATTAAGAATATGGACATATCTAGTCTCATGGTCCATGCTCAACAGATATAAGAGGATAAGAATAAAGAGAGAGATAGGGAGAATAAGAGAGATAGGACAGGTAGCTTCAATTTCACTCAGCCTAAGTCGGAAGGTGGTAACCATTCCCAGTTTCATTCAAAATCTTTGATTCCAGCTCTATCCTTAGCCAGTGCTCCAGTACCTAAGTCTAAAAATGGTAACAAAGATAGGGCACCGGGCTCTAAATCTTAGGGTAGTGTCAGCAGTGCTTGAATAAATCCTCTTTGTCATAAATATGGTAGAGACCACCAGGGTGTCTGCAGGGCTAGTAGTGATATTTATTTTTGGTGTGGCAAGCTAGGCCACAGAATCAGAGATTGTCCTCAGTCAGGTTCTTAGGGTCAGTATAATTATTCCTCAGCTCAATTCGGTCGCCTGAATCAGCAGGGTGCCACTTTCAGTGCCACCAGTGGGCATTGCCTAAATAGGCTCTATGTACTTCAGTCCAGACAAGATCAGGAAAATTCTCCTAATGTGGACACTTGTAAGTTAAAGATCTTCCATTTATATGTTTATTCTTTGCTAGATCTAGGAGCTTCTTTGTCTTTTGTAACTCCTTATATAACCATTAACTTCAAAGTCAGTCTCAAAATTCTAGTAGAGCCTTTCTCAGTCTCTACCTCAGTGGGTTTTTTTGTCATATCCCGGTGGATATACAAGAACTTTCCGGTTATGATATCCCAAAAATTCAATTCAGTAGACTTAGTAAAATTAGAGATGATGGATTTTGATGTCATTCTAGGCATGGATTAGCTCTGTTTTTTTATGCCTCAGTCGATTATAGAAACAAGATTGGTTATTTTTAGTTTCCAAATGACTCAGTCCTTGAATGGAGGGGTAGTACCACAATGCTTAAAGGTCAATTAATTTCATACCTTAGAGCGAGAAGAATGATATCCAATAGATGTGTTTATCATCTTGTGCGAGTCAAAAACTCTAGTTCAGAGACTCCTAGTCTTAAGTCAGTTCTCGTAGTAAATGAATTCTTAGATGTGTTTCCTAAAGATCTTCCCAGAGTTCCTTATGTTAGGGAAATTGACTTTGGAATAGACCTTCTTCCAAATACACAACCCATATCTATTCCACCATGTAGAATGGCTCCAGTTAAACTCAGAGAGTTAAAAGAACAGTTAAAAAATCTCATAGACAAGGGATTGATCAGACCTAGTATTTCCCCATGGGGCACATCAATCTTGTTCATGCATAAGAAAGACAGTTCTATCAGAATATGTATAGACTACGGTTAGTTGAACAAAGTCATAGTTAAAAATAAATACCCACTTCCTAGAATCAATGACTTGTTTGACCAACTTAAGGGTGCCATTTACTTTTCTAAGATAGACCTCAAATCAGGCTATCATCAGCTCAGAGTCAGACAATGCGACATTCTAAAAATAGCTTTATAAACTTGGTATGGTCACTTTGAATCCCTAGTCACGTCATTTGGTTTTACTAATGCCCCAAAACTTTAATGGACTTAATGAATTGCGTGTTCAAGAAGTACTTGGATATGTTTATAATAATCTTTATTGATGACATTCTTGTCTATTCGCATAGTGAGAATGATCACGCAGATCACCTCAGAATCATACTTCAGACTCTCAGAGCCCATCAGTTGTTTGCCAAATTTAGTAATTGCAAATTTTGGCTAAGGTCAGTAGCATTCCTTGGTAATATTGTTTCCAGTGATGGCATTAAAGTTGATCCTCAAAGACCGAAGTAGTGAGAAACTAGCACATACCTATTTCTCCATTAGATATCAGGAGTTTCTTGGGATTGGCTGGCTATTACCATTGATTTATTGAAGTATTTTTGTCTATTACATCCCATATGTCCAGATTGATTCAAAAGAAAGTCAAGTTTAAGTGGTTAGATTATTGCGAGAAGAGTTTTCAGGAGTTGAAGACTCGACTCACCTTAGCCCCAGCTTTGAATCTTCCAGATGGTTTAGATGAGTTTTTTATATACTATGATGCATCCAGAGTAGGTTTGAATTATGTCCTTATGCAGAAGGTAGGGTCATAGCCTATGCCTCTAGAGGGCTTAAGCCTCATTGGAAGAATTACCCTACCCATGATCTTGAGTTAGCAGCTATAGTATTTTCCTTAAAGATTTAGAGACATTATTTGTATGGGGTGAATGTTGATGTATTCACAGATCACAAAAGCCTATAGTATGTCTTTTCTCTAAAAGATTTGAATTTACGTCAGATAAGGTCGTTAGAGTTATTGAAAGTTTATGATATGAGTGTCCTGTATCAATCGGGAAAGGCCAATATAGTGCCAGATACTCTTAGTAGGTTTTCTATAGGTAGTGTTGCCCATGTTAAGAATAGTAAGAAAAAGTTCGTTCAAGAAGTTCATCAGCTTGCCCGACTAGGTGTTCTCTCAGTCGATTCAGCAGAGGGTAGTGTGTAGGTATAGAATAGTTCAGAATCATCTCTGGTTTCTAAAGTGAAGGAAAAGAAGGATAGATATCCCAGTCTTGTTAAGCTGAAAGAGTCAGTCAGAGATTAAAAAGTAGATATTTTCTCCCAAGGGAAAGATTATGTGTTATGTTGCCAAGGTCGGCCATGTATGCCGGTTGTAGATGACTTGAGTCAATGAATTCTTATAGAAGCGCATGGTGCGCGTTACTCTATTTATCCAGGGACCACTAAGATGTACCATAATTCAGGGGAGATCTATTGGTGGAGTGGTATGAAGAGAAATATTGCAGAGTTTATAGCTAAGTACTCTACGTGTCAGCAGGTTAAGATTGAGCACCAGAAGCCTAGTGGGTCCATGTAGGAGTTCAGTATTCCTACATAGAAATGGGAAGAAGTGAACATGGACTTTATAATGGGTTTGCCTCGTACTTGTCGTCAGCATGATTCTATTTTGGTTATTGTAGATAGGATGACCAAATCAACTCACTTCTTGCCAGTTCATACTTCCTATTCAGCCGAGGACTATGCAAGCTCTATATCAGGAAGTTGGTCAGGTTACATGGAGTTCTAGTATCTATCATCTCAGATAGGGGAACCCAGTTTACCTCTCACTTCTGGAAAGCATTCCAAATGGGTCTTGGTACCTAAATTCACCTCAGTACAACTTTTTACCCTTAGAAAGATGGTCAAGCAGAAAGGACTATTCAAACTCTAGGAGATATATTAAGAGCATGCGTGATTGATTTTGAGGGTATCTAGGATGACCACTTGACTTTGATCGAATTCACATATAATAACAACTATCATTCTAGTATTTAGATGGATCAATTTGAGGCTCTATGTGATAGGAGATGCAGGTCTCCAATTAGTTGGTTCAAGGTCGTTGAGGCCATAGTAGTAAGTCCTAACTTAGTGTTTGTCATCTTAGAGAAGGTTCAGTTGATCAGAGAAAGTCTTAGGGTAGCCCAGAGCTAACCAAAATCATATGCAGATGTGAGGAGAAAATATCTCGAGTTTGAGATCGGTGATTTTGTGTTCTTGAAAATCTCTCCCATGAAAAGAGTGAAGAGGTTCGGTAAGAAGAGAAAGCTCAGTCCCCGGTATGTCAGTCCTTACAGAATTCTCAATCGTTTCGAAAAGGTAGCTTACAAACTTAAGTTGCCTTCAGATCTAGCTTTAGTAAACCCAGTATTCCACGTCTCCTTGTTAAATAAATGCATTAAAGACCCAACAATCATAGTTCCCTTAGAGGATGTAGAAATTAAAAATGATCTCTCTTTCGAAGAGGTTCCAATACAGATCCTTGATCATCAGATTCACAGACTGAGGAACAAAGAAGTTTCCTTAGTAAAAGTTCTTTAGCATAATCAGTCCATTGAGGGAGCTACTTGGGAAGAAGAAGCAGATATACGGACCAAGTATCTTCCCCTCTTCTCCGTAAATTTAGATTCAGCTTAAGGTAATAGTATTCCTTGGATTTGCTCAGTTCTATATTTAGTTATAGTCACAATCTTGGTATTCATTACCATTGTATATCATCTTCATAGCAGTCATGCATTCCTGAATCAGTTCAGCCATTTACTCATGTATCAGATACATGTTCAGTATGAAAAATCAGCTTATCAGTAGCTTCAATCATGTATTCCACGCATCAGATATGCATGTTCAGTGTGTAAACTCAGTCTATCAGTGTTTCTCATCTTAATCAATCTCATTCAAGGACGAATGTTCCTAAGGGGGAGATATTGTAATACCCTGTATTTCCCTAGATTAATTTAACTCTCAGTACATGAGTATTCAAGTATAAAATTTTTAAAATACTCTGTATTTTTTAGTGTAGAGCTTACCATTGCGTAGAAAATTCAGTCAACTTTCCAAAAATATAATATTCACCCAAACCCAATACCCAGGCTAAGAGTTAGAGCTATTTTTGTAAAATAGTGTGCCAACTGGCACTTCAGCACATCGCGGAGCCAGGACAAATGGCATTTGGCAATTTTCAGTGGAGCTCTGTGATACCACCGTATTGTGCTACCAGCCAAATTCCCAATAGTCATTTTCTAGTGTTTTGTCATGATAATGATGCATCGCGCCAATGGTAAATTTCACATAAAAAGTGGTATCGTGATTCCACCGCATTACATTGATGACCCAGTTCGCAATTGTCAGTTTCCAGTGACACGATGCGATAGCATAGTGTCATGCCAGGGCCCAATATTTGGTTTTTCCAGTGACATTTTTTAAATCATTCCCAGGGGTAATTGGGTATTTTTCCATGACCTAAGTTAGTCTTAAACACATGATTAAGCCCTAAATAACATAGTTATACCATTTTTCACTCATTATTCCCCCAAATTAAAAGCATTCTCTCTCAAAGGGAAAAACCCTAGCTTCAAGAAATAAGAACAAACCTTAAGAATTTCCACAAGAATCTTCGAGAATCAATATACACAGATATGTTAGGTGTTCATCAATGGGTTCCTTTCTCCCATAGAGCCCAAGAATCCCTTTTAAAAATATAATATTGAGTTCTTATGAATTCCATGCTTTAAGAATATTTGTATTCATATTTACGATTGTAATTGGGTTCCAATTCATGATTAATTATTAGTTTCAATGAAACATCAAATAGTTTATGTGATGAATTATGTGAACTACATGCTAAACCCTTGAATTTGAAATTGAGTATTGTATTCATGATGTTCATGTGTTGACCATTATCATATGAAATAATCCATCCTCGCCAAGTGTTAGCAAAATGCCTATGTAAATTAAATAGTCGAATTATGACATGTCATTATGTGGTCCCAATCACGTACAAGTTTATGCCCTACAAGTGTTTGATAAAATGTCTCTATGAATGAGTTATGAACAAGTGGACATTGTTATACTTTTCAAGATCATGATATGCTTTACCTTCACGCTATCAGTCCTGGGGGTATCTAATACCCAAAAATCTAGTTGTTTACCTAGAGCTTCAGTATTTATAAAATAGTCTCAGTTATGTCATGAAACAGTAGTACTCAGCCAGCTAACAGAACCCTATAAACTCAGTCAGTTATAAAACTCAGTGAAACTCAGTATCAGTTAAGTTCAGCTCTATATAATCAGTTTAGTATCTATTCAGTTAGGAATAGGATTAGGTATCGAGTGAACCCAAAGATGGGGGCTTACCTTACAGTAGAGGATGCGATCCTTAGAAGTAGTCCTTGCATTCCAGAACTATGTAGCCAGCGTAGGTTGAGATATCAACCGGACAGTTGAGGGTTGATGAAGTGTTTTTACCTTCCAGTCGAGGGTTCTACTGTTCTTATTAGAGTACTTTCTAGATGAGGGTAAATCTTCAGCTTGTCTTTACCCATGGTACAGTACTGACACACTTCCTATTGGGGTTACAGGTTGGACCCCAAATCTATTCAGAAAAGAGGCATATCGGTTAGATGATTACTTCCCACAATCTCAGTTTCAGTCTCAGTATAAAACTCAGTTCAGTTCTACAAAATCAGGACTGTCAGATACAATGATTCAGTATCAGTAAAATCAATTATTTGAAATCTCAGATTATGAGTTGTACAATTATCAGAAATCAGTACTCAACTTTAGTAAAATATCAGTTATAATATTCAAATAGATGACAGTATTGCATACTCAATATTCATATTAGTTTCAGTTACTCTATATCTTTCAGTCAGTTACTGTTCATGTATATGAACCCTTGCATTCAGTCTTACCTTATCTAGCATACCAGTACATTCTATGTACTGATGCGTACTCTTTCTTTGCACTATGATGTCTCATATCATTGGTTCGGATGCTCAAGTTCCCAACTGCGCATAGATAGATTCAGATTCAGCCAGCAGTGTCAGATTTAGTAGTGAGTCCTCATCTATTGAGGTTATATTTTATTTTAGTGTTCTAGTAGTCAGAGTTAGTTGGGGGCTTGTCCCATCAACTCCATTTTTAGACAGTTCAGTTAGAGGCTTTTTTTACTAGACTTTTTCACAGTATTTAGTTTTGCAAATTATTATTACAGTTGATATTCTTTACCAGTATTTCAAATTTTGAACCTTATAGAATTTCAGCCTATTTTTCTACATTATTTCAGTATTATTATTCAGTGTTCACATAAGATATCAGTCATGGGTTATCTTATGGTCCCTTAGGATCATAAGCACTATGTAGAGTCTGGGATACAAACTCTGGGTGTTACACATACATCCAGTCGACCTGATATTCTCTTCATTATATGTAAATATACTAGGTTTCAGTCAGCTCCTAAAGAAGCTTATCTGACTACTCAAAAATGTATTATTAGTACCTTATTGATACAAACTCCTATGGTTTGTGGTATCTTATGTCTATTGATATTATTTTAAAAGGTTTCTCAGATATAGATTATGTATGTGATAGAGTGATACAAAAATCACTAGTAGGACTTGTCAATTCATGGGACAATCCCTTGTGTCATGGAATAGCAAGAAAGAAAATTGTGTCTCTCTATCCACTACTGAATCTAAATATATTGTCATTGGTTTGTACTATGCCTAGATTCTCTGGATGTCCCATCAACTCAGTGATTATGATCTATGCTTTAAACCTGTCAAATTATTATGTAACAACTCTAGTGCTATTTGCTTGTCTAAGAATCCTGTGCATCATTCTAGAGCAAAATATATTGATGTTAAGCATCATTTTACTAGAGATCACATTTTAAAAGGAGATATTGAATTAGCTTTTGTGAGCACTGATTTTCAACTAGCTAACATTTTTACCAAACCTCTACTTGAAGAAAGATTTTGCTCTCTCAGGAAATCTCTTGGCATGATTGAAAACCCTCTTTGAGCCAAAGATATATTTTTAAATTTCCTACTTGCTCTTATTTGGTTGTGTGTGTGTTGCCTAACATCATTTTTTATTGATGTCAAAGGGGGGAGAAATGTATGTTGAAATTAATCTAATTCTGCAAGAAAAGTCATTCAGAGGTGACTTAAATAGGGAAGTAGTTCAAATTTTTTTATTTTTTCGTCCATCAAAAAGGGAAAGATTAATAATGTTTTGTTAAGATTTTAATGAATGAACATTGATTTAGTGTTGATTTGAAGAATTTAAGGAGAGTAAATCAAGAAGATTGGAAATAAGAGAAAAGATATAGTGCACTAAATAGATTGAATAAATCCTTTCAGAAGATTCTATTGACTAACAAAAGGCTTGGCAAGAAAGGAAAAATATCTACAACATTAAATGATAGGATTGACATATCTTGAGCATATATTACTTGGTTATAATTTCTTTGAGACTTTACTTATTCTTGGAAAATGAATATTTCTTATTCAGTTTCCCTAGGAGAGAAATCATTTGGGTTGCCTTTAAAGCTTCCAACGGCTGGTAGTCCAGTCACTACTATATATAGCATTAAAAGTTAAAGAAAGAGATATACACTTGTCTTAACCTTCTCTAGTTCTTTCCTCTACTTTACTCAAGCATTGTATTCTCTTTAAACAATTAACTGTTTCATTAAAAAGAGGAGAGAAACACATACTTGGTAAGATATTGTATCAAACTATGAAAGAAAATAAGAGTTTATGAGTAAAAGAAGAAAACTGGACTTAATGTTGTACTTTGATATTAGTTACAAGGAACTAGTAAAATCCCTTGCAACCCAAAGAGATTGGAGTATGACCTATTAGAGGTCTCAACCAGTATAAAATTATTGGTGTTATTTACTTACAACTTTTTACTTTTGAAGTTTTCATTACTAATGTGTGAGCAGATGCTAACACATTTGAGGCTTTTAACTAAGAATAATTACAAAGTCTTAAGCAACTTTTGTCGTTTTTGATTGTTTTCTCTTTGATATTGCAGTAAAAGTCAAAATGCAACAGAACCAGCAATAATAAAAGTAGAAGAGTTGATTTCTGAGAAAGTAGAGAGGGAAGTATAGCTGATGACTTGTATGATAAGTCATCAGGCTTTTAATAAGCTATCAGAGTTGTCGTCATCCTTAGACAGAGAATAAGCTTCAACTGGACTTTGTGACGATATCTATGATAGGCCGTCAGAAGTGTGATAAGCCATTAGGCTCATCGTTAGGCTTAGGCAGGGAATGGGATTTGAAGGGAAGAAGCGACGATAATTCTGCTAAGTCATTATTATTTGATAATCCGTCATGTCTCATCATCAACCTAAGGCAGAGATTGTCAAAAGTAAAGAGGAGCTGACGACATTCCTGATAAGTTACCAGACTCCTGATAAGCCGTCACACACTTCGTCTCCTGTCTAAGAAAATACTGTGATCTATGATTTTGTTTCCATAATTAGGATGAAGTATCTAAAGCATATGTAAGGGTTTTCTAATAAAAAAGAAGAGGCTGAACATCTTGAACCTATTCCAAAGAAAAAGACACCTATTTTTGGGGATCAAAACTTAGAATATAATTTTTAACTCTTTGATTTGGTTGTGGGAATTTTATCTTGAACTGGAAGAGAATCAACTTCAGACTTCATCTTTTGTAAGTTTAATTACTTTGAATAATGATTATAATCGTTTCTATCCCTTTCTTTCTTATATGGAACTAAAACCCACAACTAGGGTTGTGGGATCTATGATTATTCCCCTATGGATTTAATAGTTAGTTAGAGTTTAAGTGATTGTGGGGATATCTTGATAATTCCTTTGTAATGATTGTTATTTATTGGTTGCAAACAATAAATCTCGCCTTATGTTGATTTGCTCAAACTGAGAAATAAACTAAAGGAAGCAAATTATCAACAAGGCTTTGGGAAGATTAAGCTCCTGTCTAATGATAATACTATAACAAGATTGATCAACTTGAGATAAAATCAGTATGAATAGAATGATTTCCTACGTTCGAGAGAATTAGGGAGTTCAACATCTAAGTAGGTTGAGAAACACTTAGATGGACTGTCGAAATTGATAATTTGGTGTTTCCCATAAGTCATGAGAACCCAATACTACAGTTATTATTTAATGGGGACTAATAATCAAAGTGATCACAACCCTAGTTCCTCTCTATCATTGATTTGAACCATTGAAATTTTAGTTTAGAGCTCTGAAGCAAGTTAAAAATTTAAAAATTGTTTGATCATTGAAAACCCCCATTTTATTTTTTCATATCATTTGTTTGAATTCAAATTATACCTATAGTTTCAAATTAGTTTAATCTCCACTCACATTGTTCCTCGTGGATTCGGCCCCGACACCAAAGTTGGGTAAATATATTGAGGACGACCGCCTTGCACTAAATTGACGTGTAAGTTGAGCGTTATCAAAAATGGCACCGTTGTCGGGGAACAATTTGGCGTATTGAGTTGGTTTGGATTTTTATCCTACTTGCTTGAATTCAAACTTGCAAATATATTTTTTTTAGTTTTCTTTTATTTCTTGTGTTAGGTAGATTTTTATTTTAGTTTACTTATTACTATGGCATCATGGAATAAACATGAGCTTAGTGGTTGGAAATCATATCTTGATAATCCATGTTCATATTGTGATGGACCTTACTTTTGGCAAGATTGTAGATATGCTCCCCAAAGAGAGATGTGTGCACCATCTCCATCCTATCGGGAGTATGATTGTTCTTTATGTGGTGGTCAAGATGGACATTGGAGTGTTTACCCAAATGCCCCCTCCCTATTCTGCTAACCCAAATTCTTGTTCATTTTATGAATTTGATAGGTCTTATGTTCAAAAAAAAGAAGAACGAAGCACTGGGAAGAAAGGCATTGAATCTATGTTTCAATGAATGTTGGATCTCCAGAGAGAACCCACCATGGCCTCCCATTTTGTATCTTAGACATTAAGTTAGGTTAATATACTTTTCTTAATACTACAAGGCCATCCCTTGGTCGTAACCATGCTTACGAGTCGTATACTAGCCAATCATATGGAGTTAAGTCTCAAACCTAGAGTGGATTATTTTTGTCACAACTTGAGCTTACGACTTAGGGGGTGATTCGTACCCCTTGTTTACCACTCAAAGGCCTTATTTTGTTCCCACAGCAGTGTGGTTGACCTAGGAGAAGGCTACGGTATGAATTAGGGTACCAATCGTACCCTAGGTTACGATTGCCAGAGGAACCATAAAGGAGAGTCATACCCCTGCACGTGTGTGTTTTCCAGCTTTTAATAAAGGACCTTTTGATCATTTAACTTGCCTAAAATCCAAATTCCTTGACCAATATAAGTTTATGCATCCTTCCAAGTCTTTATTTTACAAGAATTAAACATCCAAAACACCCTAAAGGCTCTTAAAACAAGATTGGAGGCTAGGGTTTACAGGTATTCATCTAGTGTCAAGGAAGAGGTCAAGATTGTTGGTAATTTAAGTTGTTTAAGGCATTTATATCTTCCCTTCTCTAAATAACTCTAAACCCATATATTTCACACTTGAATTGGTAAGTATGCATGGTGGTTTTGAATCAAATGAAAAAGGTTTTTAACACCTAAGGATGAATGATGATGATTCTTGTATATACTTATGTTGATACATGTATTGGATGGTAGATTGTATGTGTGGGTTCTTGTTGTATATTTTTAACATGAGGGTTTTGAGTAAACCTAACCTTGATGATATCTACCATGAAAATGACCTTGTTATAAGTATACACCAAAGGTGTTTGTTAAAATATCTAAGTGAAATCACTAGTTGTATTTAATAATGTGTTGAGCTAGGGCAATAGCCCAAGTGACTATGAATGATAGTTGAATGACCTTGTGAAGGTATTATGAACCATGCATTATCAAATTGCTAACCTTGTTGGTTAATAGCTAATGTGAGCTTAAAGTCCCTAGATATAGGGATGAACTTGAATTGTGAATTCATCCTAAGTGTGGTAAGAATATGGTAATAGATTCATAATGAAATGTAAATTTCTTGTGTGGGTATTGATGACATAAATGGAATTGAATAATTAAATTAAGTAAATGTGTTGGCCAATTGAGATGATTGAGCAATCGAGGATCCCATAGTGACCATGAGGTCTTGTATATTGTTAAAATTGGCTAAATGGCTAGAGTCACTACATGTTGTATTGAATATGTGTTGATGCATGGACAAAAGGGTAAAGTACCAAATGTCAGCTAATAATGGTTGTGATATATAGAGGATAAATTCTCTTGCCTCTCATGATGGATTAAGGTTAAAGTTCCTTGCCCAATGAAAATGCAAGGTAAAGTTTGTTGCTTTAAAAGAGCTCTTGAGGTCAAAGCACCTCGCCTCATGAAGAGGCTTATGGTAAAGTCCACTTATGCCTTGTGGTAAAGTCCACCCATGGCTTGTGGTAAAGTCCATCTATGTGTATGGGTAAATTCCCTTATTTGAATGGCCTAACTGTTTGGGTAAAGTCCCTTGGTTGAATGATGGTGTGAGGATATAGTCCTTTTGCATAGTGAATGTGTGTACATGGATAAAGTCCCCGATCTAATAAAAATGTGTATGCCTATAAAGTCCTTGGTGTACTAAGCATGATTAATACATAGGTGTGGAAGTTGGTAGTCCTCCACTTGGCATCTAATGAATGAATACTTGAGAATATTGATTTGCCTTAGTATCTTGATTGGCATGTGGTATGTGTATATGTATGGATAAGTATATGAATGTAATGCAATGTGTTATATTTATTTGTTGTTGATTGATGATATTATCTTATCACTTACCCTTGAGTTACATGATATTATTTCAACCACTAACCATCTCCAGATGCTACATCCCCACATGACGTAGGCACAAAGCATCTTTTTCTTTTCCTGTGTAGTGACTTATGGATCAAAGCAGTCCGTTCTTTGACTTGAAGGGGTGACTTTCCTTTCATCCGGAAGATGTTAATCTCTTAGTCCTTATATTTATACTTAGTCTCTTTAAGACTTGGTTTGTCTATAGTCGGGGTTTTGTCCCGACATATATATTTATTGACTTCAGTTTGTGTAGAAGTGTTATGAACAACTGTGAACTTGGGCATAGTTATTGTTATGAATATAATGTTGACTTATGTTATTATTTCCATTATTCTGATATATGAGTTTGATTCTCTCCAACTCCTATGGTATGTTGAGACAATTGGTAGGTTTATCGGGGCAATCTCTGGTTCATGTGAGCTTAAGGTGCCCATACAACATGGTCCAATTTTTGAGTTGTGTAAAGTTGGTATCAGAGCCTAGGTTAATGGTCGGTTAGGTTTTCATAATACCGTGTCAAGTAGAGTCTTTTTGTGGGTGTGAAGTGTGTCACGCTTATAAAAGGGAAGCTATGAGACATTTTTTGAAATATTTTGCTTTCTTATTTTCAATCTCAAGATATTGAGTCTAAGGTCTTGGATTTCCTCTGATTCCATTTGCTATCTTTCATATCATGCCTCAAAGAAGATCTGAGACTCGGACAGAAACTACTGTAGATCCTATGAACGAAGCATGTCCAACTTTTAAAGTTCAGACCTGGGCTAGGGCTACGACAACTGTCCATCCTCATGGGTTCCACCCACCAATCTTGCTCATAAGAGTGGTATTCTTCCTTAATCTCCTAAAAGGGATGCTACTAATGCAGATTTTTGTCGCTCTATCAACCTCTTGAATCAATTGGTAGCCTCTCAAGTAGAGTGTGGTTCTTCGACTACCATTTCTTCTAATACCACAAGAATTAGCGATTTATGAGGTTGAGCCCTCCTATGTTCTCCGGTACCAAGGTTGAGGAAGATCCTTAAGGTTTCATTGATAAAATGGAGAAAATATTCCAAATCATTCATGCTTTGAAAATTGGGGGTGTTGATTTTTCTTCTTACCAATTGAAAGATGTAGCGTATCAGTGGTGCAAAGGATGGGAGTTGTCTAGGGGTATTTATGCTAGTCCGACTTCTTGGGTGGATTTCTCAGAGAATTTCCTTGACTATATCTTTCCTCAAGATTTGAAAGAGGCAAAGGAAGAAGAGTTCTTGAAATTGAAGTAAGGGAGAATGTCTGTTCAAGAGTATTCCTTAAAATTCCATCAAGTGTCAAGGTATGCTCCCGAGATTATTTCTTGCATGAGGGCTAGAATGTGCAAGTTCATCTCCATATTGTCGGCCTTATTGATTGAGAACATAGACATTTCTAGATTAGTAATATATATTCAACAAGTGGAATATGAGAAGAATAAGCAAGTTGAGCTTAGTGAGAAGAAAGGAAGGAAGTTTAGGCCTTTCGAGAGTAGTGGTGGAAATAGTGGCAAATGGACATAAAGAAGTAGGGGAGTTTGGGTTTGTTCTCCTCAGCTAGTGTTCTCTCTCCTTACTCAAACTTCTCAGGTGTTCATTAATTAAAGTTTAGTGGTGGGTCCCAGGCACAAGATTTAGATTTCAGACTAGTGGTGCACAGTCGACTCTACCCTGCCCTTCTTGTAAATTTTGTTGTCAGAGTCATTGTGGTGAGTATGAGAAAGGGAGAGGTAGATGTTTTCATTATGGTCATCTTGGGCACATGCAGCGTGAGTGCCTCATCCTAGCAGCTTCCTAGGCCAATAGGGCCTCTATTGCTACTCCCTCTACTCCCGCACCAAAGGGTGCTATGTTTTTTATTGCTTATATTTATAGCACCGATGTTGGATGAAACCACTTGTATACACTTGTTACTCGCCAAGATTCTGAGGCATTTCCCGATGTTGTCATAGGTATGTTGAGTTTTTCTCCCCGAATGTGTATTGTTTGTTTGATATAGGGTCTACTCTTTTTTATGTGACCTCTTATGTGGCTGTGCATCTTGATTGTGGTCCTGAGAGCCTGTCTATCCCTTTTTCTATTTCTACCCTGATTGGATACCCTGTGATCATTAGGAGAGTCTTTAGGAGATGTGTGCTATCTGTTTGCAGTAGAGATACTGTTGTTGACTTGATAGAGTTAGACATGATTGATTTCAATGTCATCTTGGTAATGGATTGATTGCACGCTTGCTATGCTTTCTTTGATTATTGGACCATGTGTCAATCATGGTATGGAAAGGTGGTCCTTTAGTGCCAGAGGGAAGGTTTATTACTTACCTCAAGGCTCGGAAGTTAATTTCAAAGGGGTGTTTGTATCATTTGGTCTGAGTTAAAGATTCCAACACAAAAGATCCTTCTCTAGAATCTATTATCATGGTAAATGAGTTTCCCAATGATCTACCCGATGTTTCTACCAATAGAGAAATTGATCTTTCGATTGACCTTTTTTTAGACACCCATCCAATCTCTATTCCTCCTTATAGAATAGCTCCGGTGGAGTTGAAAGAACTTAAGGAACAATTGAAAGATCTCTTAGATAAAGGGTTCATTTGGCCTAGTGTGTCTCCTTGGGGTGCTCTCGTGTTGTTTGTGTGCAATAAGGATGGTTCCCTTCGTATGTGCATTGATTATTATCAGTTGAACAAAATGACCGTAAAGAATAAATATCCTCTTCCGAGGATCGGTGATTTGTTTGATCAACTTCAAGGTGCGAAGTATTTCTCTAAGATTGATCTTAGATCGGGTTATCATCAAATTAAAATTAGGGATGTAGATATCCCTAAGACTGTCTTTAGAACCAGGTATGGTCACTATGAGTTTTTTGTCATGTCCTTTGGGTCGACCAATGCCCTGGCGGCATTCATGGATTTGATGAATAGGGTCTTTTATCCGTTCTTGGACATGTTTGTCATTGTCTTTATTGATGATATCTTGTCTATTCTAAGAGTGAGGTGAATTATGTGGATCACCTCTGTGCCGTGTTGCAAACTTTGAAGGATCATCATTTGTATGCCAAGTTCTTTATGTGCGAGTTTCTATTGAAAGCTGTAGCTTTTCTTGGTCATGTCATTTCCAGTTAAGCGATCATGGTGTATCCCAAAAATATCTCGAAAGTTAAAAAGTGGCCTAGACATACGACTCCAACTGATATTTGGAGCTTCTTAGGTCTACCCAATTATTATAGATGGTTTGTGGAGAGCTTTTCCACTATCACTGCCTTGTTGACCAAACTGACCCAAAAAAAGTTTAAATTTTAATTGTCCGATGCGTGTGAGGGTATTTTTGATATTTTGAAAAATAAATTAACTTCGGCTTTGATGTTGACCTTGATCGAGGGTAGTGATGGTTTTGTAGTTTATTCTGATGCTTTTTGAGTCGTTCTTGGTTGCGTATTGATGCAACAGGGTAGGGTGGTAGCCTATGCTTCTAGGCAACTAAAAGTTCATGAAAAGAACTACCCCACCCATGATCTAGAATTGTTAGCCGTGGTTTTTGCTATGAAAATTTTGCGGCATTATCTTTGTGTTATTCATGTTGATATCTTTTCCAAACATAAAAGCATCTAATATGTGTTTACTAAATAGAAGTTGAATCTTCAGCAAAGAAGGTGGTTTGAGATATTGAAAGACTATGATATGAATCGTCATTACCATCCCAGCAAGGCAAATGTAGTTTCCGATTCTCTTAGTAGATTGTCCATGGAAAGTTTGGAAAATGTTGATGAGGACAAGTAGGAATTGGTGAGAGACATTCACCTTTTGATGAATCTTGGTATTCAACTTACGTACTTTGAGGATAGTGCTGTATTTGTGCATTCGGTATCTCAATCATCTCTTATTATAGAGATAAAGAAAAAGCAATTCTTGGACCACGACTTGATGAAGACTAAGAGTAATGTGAGTCAACACAAATTCACGGACTTTGAGATTGGTGGTGATGATATCTTGAGGTACCAAGGTAGGCTATGTGTTCCTAACGGACGGATTGAGGGAAAGGGTCATGGACGAGGATCATGGAGCCCGTTATATTATTCATCCTGGTTCCACCAAGATGTATCATGACCTTAGGGAGTTCTATTGGTGGAAAAATATGAAATGGGATGTTGCTAGCCATATGGCTAAGTGTATGGTGTGCCAATAAATAAAGGTTGATCACTTGAGGCTCAGTGGCCTATGCCAAGAGATTTTGTTGCCCGAGTGGAAGTATGAGTCAATTAATATAGATTTCATTACCAGCCTTCCTAGATATCGAAATCAATGTGATTCTTTTTGGGTCACTGTTGATAGAATAACCAAGTCAGCTCATTTCTTGACCGTGAGAACTAATTTCTCGGTAGAGAACTATACTAAGTTGTTTCTTGTAGAGATTGTGAAGTTGCACAGTGCTCTAGTGTCAATTATCTCGGATCGTGGTCCTCCATTTTCATCCCACTTTTAGAAGTCATTCCAAAAAGGTTTGGAAACTAAGTTGTGCCTTAGCACCGCATTTCACCCACAAATGGATGGTCAAATGAAGAGAACTATCAAACTTTAAAGGACATGCTACGGTATTGTGTAATGATTATAGAGGTAGTTGGTATGACTATTTGTCTTTGATTGAGTTCGCCTATAATAATAGTTACCACTCTAGTATTTGCATAGCGCCTTTTAAAGTATTATATGCTAGGAGATGGCAATCTCCTATTGGGTGGTACAAAGTTGGCGAAGTAAAGTTGCTTGGGCCCGATTTAGTTTGCCAAGCCTTAGAAAAGATGAAGGTGATTCGTGATAGAATGAAAACCGCTCAAAGTCGCCAAAAGTACTATGTGGTTGTGAGGTGTAGGAACTTAGAGTTTAATGTGGGTGATTGGATATTCTTGAGAGTGTCTCCCATGAAGGGGATGATGTTGTTTGGAAAAAAGAGGAAGCTTAGTCCCTGATATGTTGGTCCCTACTTGATTGTGAAGAAGGTTGGCAATGGTGCCTATGATTTGGAGTTTCCTTCTAGTATGAACTCCATTCACCTAGTTTTCCATGTGTCTATGTTACAGAAATGTGTGGGTAATCCTTCCTTGGTCGTTCCCTCAAAAGATGTTGGTATTTCAGACTCTTTGTCCTATGAAGAGATCCTGATAAGGATCTTGGATCAGCAAGTTTGTTGATTTCTAATGAAAGAGGTGGCTTTGGTGAAGGTTCTATGGAGGAACCAAAATTTCGAGGAAGCTACTTGGGAGGCGGAAGAGGACATAAAGTCCAAGCACCCCCATTTGTTTCCCATTTTGGAAGCTTATGATAAAGGTATGTGCTACTCTCCCTGCTTCCTATTATGTCTTTGATAGACAATGGAGTAAAGTCTCCAATGATTGAAATTGATTTATGTATTTGTTAGACAATGGATTAAAGTTCCCAATGTGTGAATTGATTGGTGTTTTGTTAGACCATGGATTAAAGTCCCTATTACTATGAAATAATATGACTTGATGTGATGGGTTTAAGTCTCTGATACTTTGAATTGATTCACATTCTTGATAAATGGTAAAGTAAAGTATCCAAATGCCTTGAGTTTCCTAATATCCTTGATTAATTGAGGGGTTGAAGTCCCTAAGTTATGAAATGAGTAAGTTTTGGATAAGTGATGGATTAGTGTCCTAAGACAAATGAAATGAAATGAAATAGTTGATTGATGACGATCACGATATGTGTTGTGTTGCATCACTATTGTGTGCTTGTTCTAACTCTTGGAATGGTTGGTCTCATGCATGTTGATATCTTAACTTGTGTGTATGCTTACCTTACCCATCATTCGTGGACTAATGATCCTAAGTGGGGGAGAATGAAACACTCGAGAATGTGACCTTGCAAAAATTTTAGTTGAATGGAAATGATCATGATATGTGTGATGTGTTGTATCCTTGTTGTGTGTTGTTTCCAACTTTTTAAAAGACTTATTAGGTTCATATTGTGGTGTTAACTTGAATCTATACTTACCAATCCATTTGGGAAAGAATTTGAAAACTTAGACTTGAACCCTTGAAGAAGACAACCACCTCCTTGATGTCTTGGAGTGGATACCCACCATGGCCTCCCTTTTCATATACTAGACAGTAAGTTAGGTTAATAGACTGTCCTTCATATGACAATGTCATTCCTTGGTCGTAATAATGCTTACGATTCATATACTGGTCAACCGTATGGAGTAAAGTCTCAAACCTAGAGCAGACTGTTTTGGTCACGACTTGAGTTTATGAGTTAGGGGTGATTATTAACCCTTGGTTATGAATAAAAGTCCCCTTTTTGTACGCACCATAGTGTGGTTGACGTAGGAGAAGTCTAGGGTATGATTTAGGCTACCACTCGTACCCTAGGTTACGATTGCCAAAACAACCGTGAAGGGGAGTCTTACCCCTGCACGTGTGTGTTTTCCACTTCTAACCAAGGACCTTTTTGTCATTTTAATTTACTAAAACCATATGTAATTGAACTATATAATTGTATGTATCCTCCCAAGTCTTCATTTTACAAAACTTAAACATCCTAAACACCCTAAAGGCTCTTGGAAGCAAGATTAGAGGCCAGGGTTTGGAGGTGTTCATCTAGTGTCAAGGAAGAGGTCAAGATTGTTGGTAATTCAAGTTGTTTAAGGCATTTATATCTTCCCCTCTCTAAATAACTATAAACCCATGTATTTCACACTTGAATTAGTAAGTGTACATGGTGGTTTTGAATCAAATGAAAAGGGTTTTTGATACCTAACGATGAATGATGATGATTCTTGGATATACTTATTTTAATACATGTATTAGCTGGTAGATTGCATGTGTGGGTGCTTTTTGTATGTTTTTTAACATGAGGGTCTTGTTTAACCCTAGTCTTGATGATATCTACCATGAAAATGACCATGTTATAAGTATGCACCAAAGGTGTTTGTTAAAATATCTAAGTGAAATGACTAGTTGTATGTTGATAATGTGTTGGGCTAGGGCAATGTACCAAGTGACTATGAATGATTGTTGAATGACCTTATGAAGGTATTATGAACCATGAATTATGAAATTGGTAACCTTGTTGGTTAATAACTAATGTGATGGTAAAGTCCCTAGATGTGGGGATGAACTTGAATTGTGCATTGAACCCAAGTGTATTAAGAATGTGGTAATAGATTGTTAATGAAATATGAATGGCTTGTGTGGGACTTGATGACCATGAATAGAATTGTATAATTGAATTAAGTGAAGGCATTATCCTATCGAAATAATTGAGCAATGAAGGCTCCTATAGTGACTATAAGGTCTTGTATAGTGTTAAAATTTGCTAAATGGCTAGAGTCCCTAAATGTTGTATTGAATGTGTGTTGATGCATGGAAAAAAGGGTAAAGTCACAAATGTTAACTAATTGTGGTTGTGATGTCTTGAGGATAAAGTCCCTTGCCTCATGTGATGTCTTTAGGGTAAAGTCCCTTGCCCAATGAAAATGCAATGTAAAGTCTGTTGCTTAAAAAGAACTCTTGAGGTTAAAGCACCTCGCCTCATGGAGAGGTTTGTAGGAAAGTCCACTTATGCCTCGTGGTGAAGTCCACCCATGTGCTGTGGTAAATTCCACCTATGTGTGTGGGTAAAGTCCCTAGTTTGAATGACCTAAGTGTTTGGGTAAATCCCTTGGTTGAATGATGGTATGTAGATAAAGTCTTTTTGCATAGTAAATGTGAGTACATGGGTGAAGTCCCCAGTCTAATAATAATGTGAATTCAAATAAATTCCTTGGTGTACTAAGCATGATGAATCCATTGGTGTGGAATGTGGTAGTCCTCCACTTTACATCTAATGAATGAATACTTGAGAATGTTGTTGAGACTTGATATCTTTGTTGGCATGTGGTATGTATATATGTATTGATAAGTGTATGAATGTAATGAAATATGTTATATTGATTTGTTGTTTATTGATGATGTTATCTTATCACTTTTCCTTGAGTTACATGCTAGCGGTCCAACTGCTAACCATCTTCGGGTGCTATGTCCCCACGCGACGTAGGCGCCGGAGCATCTTTTTCTTTTCCCGTGCAGTGACTTATGGATCAAAGTGGTTCGTTCTTTAACTTGAAGGGTTGATCTTTATTTTATCCAAAATATGTTCATATCTTAGTCCTTATCATTAGACTTAGTCTCTTTAAGACTTGGTTTGGATAAAGTCGAGGTCTTGTCCCGACATATACATTTATTGACTTTGATTTATGTAGTGGTGTTGTGAACAACTGTAAACTTGGGCATAGTTATTATTATGAATATAATGTTTACTTATGTTATTATTTCCGCTATTCTGATATATGAGTTGGATTCCCTCCAACTCCTATGGTTTGTTGAGACAATTAGGTAGGGTTATCGGGGCGACCTCTAGTTCATGTAAGCTTGAGGTGCCTATACGACATGGTCTGAAGTTTAGGTCGTGTCAAATTTCCATCTTGTTCGTGATCAAAGAATGTTCTAGAATTGAACAAGAACTAAAAATATGACTCTTGGCACATACTAAGTCAACATGTGGACCGCAAGTAGGACCAACGGACCGCACGTATGCAAAACATGTGCTAGAAGACCAAAATCCCGAGAGCTGAACTTGCAGGATGTTTTCCCCCACTATCTGTGCCCTATACCTATGCCCAGGGTCGGGAACATAGGTACTACTTGCGCCCAGGGTCAGAACACAAGTACAGACCACAAGTGCATCCCGAGATTTTACAATGCTTCAGTAAAGTGGCCATAACTTTTCACCCCGATATCAGATTGAGGAATTGGTATCGTTAAAAGGCTAATTCAATTATCTATTGGATAGAGAGAAATTTCCAAGCCAATTTTCTCCTATTTCATTTGGGATTTGGATCTAGGTTTTCCATGTATCCCAATTGCACTCCGATGAGGCTTTTAAGTCCTATATGCATGGGTAATTAAGTTTTCCTATTTTAACTAGTATTTGAACTCTAGGGTTTCTTGTAACCTATAAATATCATTTAGTATTTTTTTGGTTTATTAAATTCAACATTCATCACATAATTCAGAAAAACACATTCACTTATTGATTGACTGAGAAGGAGGCCCATTTGGGGCTAAGTTCTCAACCATTTTGTTGTTTCTTGGTTTGTTATTCAATTTAAGACTTTGGGATTTATTATTTGCATTATTATGAGATTGATCTTGTAATTTTTTCTGTAGATTCCATGATTGATCTTATAAGTATGAGCGGCTATTTCCCTTAGCTAGGGTTGTGGGAACCCTAGCAGATTAATGAAGTAGAGGGAGTGCCAAGTCGTTCTAAATAAAAATTCTTGCATGTATTGGGTTTTCCTTGTTATTATAGATTTATTAGTTGTGGCCAACAAATTCTTGCATGTATTGGGTTTTCCTTGTTATTATAGATTTATTAGTTGTGGCCAACATTAAGATCCCGCCTAGATTATTGCTACTAACTCCAAAAGAGGAGTAGTGACTAGGAAAATAAGATCATAATAGTAATTTGAAGATTAACGGACGATCTACACTACTAGGTATTATATAAGTAAGATCATTCACAATCATCTAATAGCTATAGACTCAAATGGTAATAATTAGCTGATATCAAGATAAAGCTTAGTAAGGCAACATCCTGAGACTCAAAAGGTAAAAGCTGAACTGTTGATGGTACATAACTTATTGATTCTGCATGCAAGATATTGGAATAGTTCGACAGTGCACGATAAGTCTACTAAGCTGAGAAGCCAAGGAGAACACAAGCCTACTGTTCTGACATTACCCGAACCTTGTCGTAATGGGCATCCCTAGTCCGACAAGGACCGAGGACCACCCCCGTTACCCAACCCCACCACCAAACGCAAACCCTGAGTCAGATAAATTCTGAACATATAACAAGATAGCATAATTGTACCAATCAGTACTCTGGGATAGGTCTACAATCGTGAACAACCCAAGCAAGTCAAACCAACCAATATCCAACCAGTAAAAACACCAAACCAAACCAAAACAATAACCAAGATTATGTCCATAACCTAACATAATAGAATGGAACAAAGATAAATTTAGTCCAACAATATCAGCCCTAGTACCAATGTAAATAATAAGGCTGACACTACTACCAACACCGCCCATTCCAACCAATAGTAGTTCCTCAAAGCCTATAACTGAAAGTAAAACAATATCTGGTTGGGACATTCACCCAATCATATCCAAGTCCAATATCCATGAAATAACCAAAGTATGAAAAAACATCCATGATATGAAATGGATCCTTTCGGAGTATGGAAGCTCACCACTTCAATCCAACCGAGCTGATCCTGAGTTGGAGCACTAAGCAGGAAGAGTTGAATGGTCGGCTCCAATATTACATGGGGATATAGCCGCCCAAAGATGGATTAGAGGGTGAACACTAGCAAGTACGCATGATAACGATAAAATAAATCCTACCGTTAAAGCCAATGAAACCAACCATATGCATTCACAACCATACATACATATATATATAACCATGCTGGGAAAGGAAATCGGGTTTAGCATGCCTTTAAAATCATTAACCTGGGTATGTGTAGCTTAATCGACCTAGAACCACCCACGGGCTATATGGGTCCCAGTGTAACCCCTTGAATGGGCTCCGATGTGTGTGTCCTATGAACCTTGGATACCATAGAAGTAGTGGATTCCCGGGTACCCTTCGCTCTCCATGATACATATGTACAATTGTCCTTAGAGGATTTTTCATGTATCCCATAAGTATCATATATGGTCGTCATGACCAATCCTCATGTTGGCAAACATAAGTTTCCAGTGTCCGTCCATTGGAGACACACCTTCACCATTAGTTATCACACCCCGCCATTATTGCACAATTAAATCCATTACTACTCATCCAAACCACCATTAAATTTACTATTAACCAAGGCTATAAGTAGTGGTATCATCATACCGACTATAAATTGCAAGCAATGTCCTTAGCCATCCTTTTTAGAAGAAGGGATTCCTATGTACCCATAGACTACATTATTAAGTTGACTTAGGGGAATCCCATGTACCCCACAAGATGATCATTATTATATTGGCTTAGGGTATTCCCTTGTACCCTACAAGGCCTTCAAATAGACCAACCATAAACACCAAGACCTTACCATTCAACCAGTCAAATTCATTTAAACCATTTATACCATTTAGGGTTACATTACCAAGTTACACCATGCAATATTTCCATTAAAAGTACAAAAAATATAGTAAAAGCATTCTCATAGGCATTTTATCAAACACATTGGGGCATAGTGTTTCAAAAACCCAAACCACTTACCAATTAACTATTACCATGTATCTAAATGTCCAAACCAACATTAAATCATGTAAATCCATAATTAAAACATGGGAAAACCATAACCAAGTGTTTATAACCAAAAACCTCTACATATATTTGAAAACCCAAAACAATACGACAGTTATGCCATGAAAACAATTCATAAGACATTCCTTTAGTTGGAACTAACAATGAGGGGGGGAGTAACTTGCCTTATATTAAGAAGAAAATGAGAAGAAGTCACCCCTAAGAGCCTCAATTTACCACCTTAGATGAAACCCTAGCTTTTTCTTAACCCAAGAGCTTTGAGAGAGTTTCCAAGTGTTTGATTGAATGCAAATAGGTTAATGAAGCCCCAAGAAGGTGTTTTAAGTCGTAGGGTCCCAAGGAGTTATCAGGAGAAATATCTTGATTACCCTCACTTAAACTATATTATTTTCCCACAGGAGGGTGCAACCACCCCCTCTATCCGTACCTTAGGGTACAAGTGGTACCCACTGCTCTACCCCATGCAGAATCTCAATCCCCATACTGACCAAACTATGACTCCTAAGTCCCACTCGTACCCAATCATATGATTGGTATCCCATAAACCGTACCCACAACAGAAACGGATCACCTAAGTTGAGACATAGGACATCATACGAGTTGTATCATATGACTCGCACCCTATCAAATGACCCTTATAGAGAAGTCGTACCTTGGAAAGTAGCCAACCCAACAATACTGATCAATATATGAGTAATGAGCCCTAAACCATATCCCAATATATGACTAGTCATATGATGTCCAGAGAGTTTGAAACTCAAGAAATATTATAAGGACCAAACCCAAGGGTGTTTTAGTCTCCCTCACTAGGATCATTCCTCCCAGAATGAGAGACAAAGTAGTACCAACACGAATTACACCCAAACATAACCATTCTAACCTTTAACTATGTTAGAAAACAAAGATGCAAGGAAATAAACCTCCCTTTAACCAAGGTAGAAAACAAAGATATGATCAAGAATGCATACCTTCTGCCCGAATATCTAAAGCATGTCCTCTTCTGCTTCCCAAGTAGCTTCTTCCACCTTGTGGTTCTGCCATAAATCCTTAATCAATTCTACATTCATGGTCCACAACTGATTAACCCGCCGATCTGAGATCTCAACCAAAATCTCTTCATAAGATAGAGAAATTAAGATACCCAAAACTTCCAAAGTAACAACTGATGAAGGATCACCTACATATTTTCTCAAATAGAGACATGGAATACCGGATGAATGGAGCTCAAACTATAAGGCAACTCCAATTCTTACGCAACATCACCAACAATCCTTAAAACTACTTAAATACCAATATCATACCTTCTCCATAGCCTGATTATCACATCTTGACCAAACATATCTACCTTACAAGGCTAAAACCACCCAATAGGAGATCTGCACCTCTTATAATACAATGCTTAAAAAAGGGGTCATCCCAATGCTAGAATGATAGTTATTGTTCATAGTTAACTCTACAAGAGGTAGATGCTCAACCTAACTACCACCAAAATCAATCACACATGCAAGAAGCATATCCTCCAATGGTTGAATATCCCTCTCTTCCTATCCGTCCATCTGCGGGTGAAAACCAGTACTCAGACTAACCTTAGTACTGATAACGCTAAATCTACAGCTCTCGTAGGAGTGTAAAGCGGTCGTTAGCAAATATAGAACCCAACTAGGTTGGGTATCGATCCCACAGAGAATAGATTAGTCAATAAGTAGGCAACGATTACTAGACTTTTAGTGCAAGTCTCGTAAAAAGGGGGGATTCTTGTCGTGCAAGTAATGTAAATAAAACAATGAAGTAAAAGCTGAAAATAGCAAAGTAAAAAGAGAAGGATTGTTACGTAAGTTGTAAACAATGAGAATTGAAGCGTTGGGGTTATGTCCACCTCCTGAGTTATACGTCTCTATTGACTATGAGTGTGTAGAATTTTGACATGCATGTGCTTATAGAGAATTGTATTCGATGGTAAATCCAGGCATCTTTCGACCTATTTGAGGATTATTTCACTTTAACTCTTTCGAGCTTAAAGCGTGTCTAACGGTACGAATTCTCCAAGAGGTTAATACAGTTACGGCACTAACTGTTTAATAGGGAATTTAGGATGTGACCCTACTACCTTGACACTATCTCTTTTCCAGACAAATAACCTTTCTTTCGAACAAGTTAAATGTTATACTGGCGTATTCTTGCGTTTGCAACCACAAAGAATTTAGATTAAGATGAAGAGAATAATGATGATATAAGCAGCATACGTGTCACAAACTCACAAACTCACAGTAATAGACAGTACCTCATTCGGCTTCCATAACCCCAACAGAGAAGTTTAGTTACCCATGAATGCGTAGGAGATCACGATTGACATTGTTATTATACCACAATACTGATTAATTTTGTGTAGCACAAGAGTGGTAGGCGTTTAGGCGTGAATTCCTAGGCAAAGTAACGATTCTCTTGTGGCGTAAATTAAGAATAATAGAATAGAAGAAGAAAAATAGAATTAATGGAAAGATTAGAAGAGTTGTAATTGATGGAAGAATTAGAATTGTTAATTGAAGAGTGTATAATTGAAAGATGATTAAAAATCTCTAGCATGATAGGGTATTTATAATACCCATATCCTAGTCCTACTAAGCTATTGAAATATCTAACCAAATCCTACTAAACAAATGAAATACTTAACCCAATTGTACTAGGTTAATGTACCATTATCCAAATCCAACTAAGCTAATGAAATACTTAACCCAATTGTACTAGGTTAATGTATCATTATCCTAATCCAAATAAGTTACTGCTAGTCCCCAAAGTCTTCAGAAATGTTGTTTTAGGCCGGGACAAATTTTCCATGCATCACTTTTGGTCCTTTAGGCGTTCAAGCTCCCTTTCCTTCCTTCGTGAGCTTTCATTGGCGTCAAGTAAGCCATAAAATGCTAATTTCTGCATCATTTATACCTGAAACTTTGCTAATCATGTTTGTTAGCTCACTAACAGGAAAAAGGACTAAAAACGCATGAAATATATACTTTGTTCTCAAAACATGGCATAAATATGGGCAAAATATATTGATATAGGCGCGTAATATCGCCTATCATCAAGTACCCAACCCATTCTGAAATGACCATCAAAAGTGAGATAAAAATTATGTACCACGATCAAAGATAGTAAAAATATGTACCCCAAGCAGTTTCACAATATCATGAAGATATAACTTGCATAATCTTCTGCCAAAATATTAGTCCTCACTGGCAAAAAGTGAGCCAACTTTGCTAACCTATCCATGATGACCCAAATCGAATCAAATTGGTTCTGAGACCGACAAAGACTGGTAATGAAATACATGTTGATCACTTCCCATTTCCATTTCAGCAATTCAATTTCCTGATACAAACCTTCAGGCCTCGTGTGCTCAACTTTCACTTGTTGACACACCATACATTTGGCCATAAAATCAGCCACATCCTTCTTCATACCATTCCACCAATATATCTCCTTGAGATCATGATATATTTTTGTCCAATCAGAATAAACAACATAGCGCAATTCATGCCCATCAGCTAAAACCCTTTCTCATAAACCATAGATATCGGAAAAACATAACCTCCTTTGGTACCGCAAGGTACCATCACCACTAATCTCAAATACCATTACATTTTGCCCACTTACATCACCCTTGATTTTTATCAAGACGGAATTTAGCATTTGCTTCTCCATTATCTCTGCACCAAGAGACGACCGAATCACTTCCTACACCAACACACTACCATTCTCGGAGTCTAAAAGGTGAAACTTCATGATTAGCCAAGCATTGAATATCCTTCACCAACTCCCATTTTTGTTTTTCCACATGGGCTAAACATCCCATGGATAAGCTACAAAGAGCATCAACAATAACATTAGCCTTACCTAGATGATAGTGAAGATTCATGTCATAATCTATGAGAAGCTCAAGCCATCACCTTACCTGAGGTTAGTGAACACATACTATAGACTCTTATGATACGAGAAGATGTCCACATGCACTCCATACAAATACTGTCACCAGATTTTCAGAGTAAACACCACCGCTAAAAGCTCAAAATCATGAGTAGGATAGTTCCTCTCATGTACCTTTAACTTCCTAGAAGCATAGGCAATTACCTTACCATACTGCATCAAAACACAACTAAGTCCTACCCGGGACTCACCGTAATAAACCGCAAACCCCTTATTGCCTTCAGGCAAGGTCAAAATTGAGCCAAAGTTAGCTTATCCTTCAACTTCTCAAAACTACCCTCACAAACATTGACCAAGAGAACTTTACCATCTTCTGTGTCAACTTAGTCAATAGAGCATCTATCATAAAAAAACTCTCCATAAACCTCCTATAATACCCAGCCAAACCCAAGAAACTCCAAATGTCGATTGGATTTATAGATCTAGGCCACTTTTTAACCACCGCCATATTTTGTGGATCCACCATGATCCCCTCACAAAATAATATAACCCAGAAAAATGACAGCGTTCAACAAAAATTAACATTTTAAGAATTTGGCATACAACTCCTGCTCTTTCAAGGTTTGCAACACCACATGTGGGTGATTGTCATGATCCATCTCACTTTTAGAATATACCAAAATGTCATCAATGAACCTAATAATAAAAAGATCCAGAAATTGACGAAAGACCCTGATCATCAAATACATGAATTTCACTAGGACATTGGTCAAACCAAATAACATATCCAACAACTCAAAGTTCCCACACCCAGTATAAAAAGCTATCTTAGGGATATCTACCTCCCTAATATTAATCTGATGATACCCAAATCTATGATCAATCATGAACAAGAACTTGGCACCTTGCAACTGATCAAACAAGTCTTCTATCCTTGGAGAAAAACTTTGCACCTTAAACTGATCAAACAAGAAGAACCACTTTTCTCCTATTTCGTTAGGTCTTTGGTTCTAAAGTTTCCGTGCATCCCAATTACACTTCTATGAGGCTTTTAAGTCTTAATATGCATGGGTAATTAAGTTTTCCTATTTTAATTAGGATTTGAACTCTAGGGTTTCTTGTAACCTATAAATACCATTTAGGCTTTGTTTAGTTTAATATATTCAACATCCATCACATAATTCAGAAAAACACATTCATATATTAATTGATTGAGAAAGAGGCCCCTAAGGTGACAAGTTCTCAACGATCTTGTTACTGATTGGTTTCTTATTCAATGTAAGACTTTGGAATTTATTATTTTCATTATTGTGAGATTGACCTTGTAATTTTTCAGTGGATTCCATGATTGATTTGTTAACCATGAGTGGCTAATTCCCTTAGCTAGGGTTGTGGGAACCCTAGTAGCATAACGAAGCAGAGGAAGTGTCAAGTCGTTCTAGATAAAATTCTTGCATGTATTGGGTTTTCTTTATTCTTATTGATTTCTTAGCGGTGTCCAACATTAAAATCCCACCTAGATTATTTCTACTTACTCCAAAAGAGGAGTAGTGACTAGGAAAAGAAGATCACAACTGCAATTTGAAAATTAACAATCAATCTACACTACTAGGTATTATCTAAGTAAGATCGTTAACTATCATCAAATAACTAGAGACTCAAAATGTAATAGTTAGTTGGGATTAAGATAGGGGTTAGTAAGGAGACATCCTGAGACTCAAAAGGGAAAAGGTGAAATCTGTCAGCTCATCCAAAAGACTGTTGATAGTACATAACTTATCGATTCTGTATGCAAGATAATGCAATAGTTTGATAGTACACGATAAGTCTACTGAGCTGAGAAGACAGGGGAAACACAAGCCTAATGTTCTTACCCGACCTAAACTAGGGCTTTGTCATAATGTGCATCCCAAGTCTAACCAGGACTAGGGACCACCCTCGTTACCCAACCCAACCACTAAATACACACACTAAGTCAAATAAATTCCAAACATATAACAAGATAGCATAATTGTACCAATCCGTACACTGAGATAGGTTAAGAACCGTGATCAAACCAAGTAAGTCCAACCAACCAATATCCAACCAGTAATCAAAACCAAACTAAAACAATAACCAAAAGTCTGTCAAGGACATAAAATAATAGGATGGAACAACCATAAATTCAGTCCAACAGTATCAACCCCAATACCAATGCCAATACTATGGTTGACATCAGTACCAACAATGCCCATTCCAACCCATAATAGATCCATAAAGCCTCCAACTGAAACCAAAACAATATCTGGTTGGGACGTTCCCCCAACCATAGCTAAAACTAATATGTCACGACCCGAACTTGAGCCTGGCCGTGATGAACATCCCAAACCCTGAGGGCCCAGAATGTCCCTCTCTATCTGGTAAGCATGCACACATTCATATAAATAAAAAAGATGCAGAAACATAATCTTCTACAGAAACATGGTCAATTCTAAATTCAGCATAAGTATGAAACTTGAAAATCAACTGCATCTAATAACATCTGACTCAGTCTGCAAAATCTCTACTACAAGAAAATCTGACAACTGTCTGAAAACTGGGACAAGGCCCCCAGTAGACCAAAACGATAATAAAGGACATAATCTGAAATATGGGCCTTCTGGAATAGAGAAGGCTCACCAACTAATCACTGCAATGCTATCTGACGAATCTACTGCCTTTCTGGACCCCTAGACTAAGCCTCCAAACCTGGAGGGTGGAGGGGGGGTCAATACAGATGTACTGGTATGCAAAAAAGTCCAAAATAAAGCTTATATATGAATAAAATAGTTTGGGAAACAACTTTGTCAAAACAATATACATCAAATGGCTTTCGAAACACATTGGTGCATTTCTGAAAAATATGTAATCTACCTGTCAATGCAAGTTCTGATCTGTATATTACTTCTGAGTAAAGTGGCACTCCCCTATAATTCTGATATTCCATGGGCAGTATGGAATCCGCCATTGACTCGGCGGGGAAGCCCCCAACCCAAGTGTGCCGCAAGGGTTGGAGTTCCTGAATCTGATACGCCACATTGATCTAGACTATCATAATAAATAAACCTGGATCGGCAAATCACGGTTTTGGGCGATGAGTTGTTTAATACTCACTCATTTTTTGGGGGACCACCTAAACTCTCTTTATGCCCAATTTTATCCTATTCTAAATCATGCATGTTTCTAGTTTCAACATCTAAAAAGTCTAATTTTAAACATACATTAAATCTGTTCTGACTTATCATGGCATAATTTGAATTGGAGTAGTCACACCAAGACTTGCAAGTCCTATTTCTGAGCCATAATGCATCATGCATAATTCATTCATTAAAACACAGTTTAGACCACTCAAACATGCAAACAATATAAAAGATTTCATGTTTCGAGAACACAAGTCAAAACTACGCTGAGATTGTTCAAACATATGGTGGTCATGTGCTTTTGGTAAAATCATGGACTCTTTCATTATATGAATATTTTCAACATTTATCAATATGTACAACCCTCTCTTTCGAATTCAAAACCATAAATCAATTTGTAGCATTAATCAAGATATTTCATATCATGCTTTTCAAGATACATTCAAAAAAATCCATATAGTAAGAAAATTGGGAAAATCATACCAAAAGAGGGATTCATGTGCGTCATGCTCTCAATTCATTCATAAATCATAAAACATATGCATATGTATATATAATTTCAAATCAATTTGGGGAAGGTCAAAAGACCAAAACAATACCGTCAAGATTTCTAAAATATGAATGTATTCATAAATCTAAAAACCCTTCTTAAAATCATGATTTCTATGCCTATGAGATTTTTAGAAAAACCCTGCGTAGCTCAAAATAGGAAAACAATGGGTATTTCTTGAAGCCTATGATCCAGGGATTTTGAATCTTCAATTGATTTTGAAAACCCACGGTTGAATCTTGAGTTTCTTGAAGTTCTTATTTGAAGCTCTAGAGAGGATTCTTGGTGATTTTGATGAAAGTAGGGTTAAATTGCTCAAACATACCCTAAATCCTTTGTTTGGACGGTTTTAAAGGATAGGTAAAAGTCAAAATTATCCTTAATGACTCCTAAACGGAACTGGAAATTTGTACTTAAAACCCCAATTTTGGGTGCCACCGCGATGCGCCACAATCGCGGTGGTCTACTAGAATTCGATGAGTGGGAAACTGAGTGCCTCCACGATACGCCACCATCGCGGAGCCCCACTGGAATGAGACAACTTCGTCATCCTATCCACTCAAATCAAATTGGTTTTGAAACTGAAGAAGAACGGTAATGAAATCTATGTTGATCACTTCCCATTTCTATTTTGACAATTCAATCTCCTGATATAAACCTCCAGGCTTTATGTGCTCAACTTTCACTTGCTTACACACCATTCATTTGGCCACAAAATCAGCCATATCCTTCTTCATACCATTCCACCAGTACATCAAATTGAGATATTAATACATTTTTGTCAAATTAGTATGAACAACATAGTGCGATTCATGCACCTCATCCAATACCTTTTCTCGCAATCCATCATTGTAGGGAACACATAACCTTTCTTGGTACCTATGGTACCATCACCACTGATCTCAAATACCATTACCTTTTGCCCACCTACATCACTCTTGATTTATATCAAGACAGAATTTAGCATTTGTTTCTCCTTGATCTCTGCACCATGAGACGATTAAACCACTTCTTGTACCAACACATTACCATTCTCGGAGTCCAAAAAGAACACTCTAAGACTAGCGAAGTGGTGAATAGCCTTTACCAACTCCGGTTTCTCTTTTTCCACATGAGCTAAACTCCTTATCAATAACTTGTCAAGAGCATTAGCAACAACATTAGCCTTACCTGGATGGTGGTGAAGACTCATGTCATAATCCTTTTGAAGCTCAAGCCATCTCCTCTACCTGAGGTTAAGCTCCATCTGAGTGAATACATACTATAGACTCTTATGATCCGAAAAGATGTCTACGTGCAGTCCATACAAATAATGCCATCAAATTTTTAGAGCAAACATCACCTCTAAAAGCTCCAAATCAGGAGGAGGATAGTTCCTCCCATGTACCTTCAACTGCCTGGAAGCATAGGCAATCACCATACCATGTTACATTAAAACACAACCAAGTCCCACCCGAGATGCATCGCAGTAAACCACAAACCCCTCATTTCCTAAAGGCAAGATCAAAATTGAGTCGAAGTTAGCTTATCTTTCAGCTTCTCAAAGCTACCCTCACAAACATCTGACCAAGAGAACTTTACTATCTTCTGATTCAACTTAGTCAATAGGGAAGCTATTATTGAAAAACTTTACATAAACCTCCTATAGTACCTAGCCAAACCTAAGAAGCTCTGAATGTTGGTTGGATCCATGGATCTAGGCCACATATTAACAATCAACACCTTTTGTGGACCATCATGATCCCCTGGCAGATATAATATGACCCTAAAAAGTGACAGCATTTAACCAAAATTCACATATTGAGAATTTGGCATATAGTTGCTGCTCTTAAAAGGTTAGTAACACCACACACAGGTGATTGGCATGATCCATCTGACTCTTAGAGCACACCAAAATGTCATCAATGAGCACAACGACAAAAGGATCCAGAAACTGATGGAAGACCCTGTTCATCAAATCCATGAATGCAACGAGGGAATTGGTCAAATGAAATGACATAACCAAGAACTCAAAGTTCCCATACTGAGTACGGAAAGTCATCTTAGGAATATCCACCTCCCTGATCTTAAGTTGATTATACCTATATCTAAGATCAATCTTGGTAAAGAACTTGTCACCTTGCAACTGATCAAACAAGTCAACTATCCTTGGATGAGGATACTTGTTCTTAACCGTTACCTTATTCAACTGCCTATAGTCAATGCACATATAAAGGGAACCATCCTTTCTACAAATGAATAATACAGTGCACCCCACAAGGATACACTAAGACAGATGAAACCCTTATCCAAAAGATCTTTATATTGCTCCTTGAGTTCCCTCAACTCACCTGGAGCCATTCTATAAGGAGGAATAGATATTGGACAAGTGTCCGGAACCAAATCAATTCCAAACTCAATCTTTCTATCCAAAGAAACACCAATAAGATCATTTGGAAAGACCTCAGGAAACTCATTCGCCACTGGGACTGAATACAAAGAAGGACCTTTCAAGTTATAGTCTTTAACTTAGACCAAATAATAGAGACTCTTTTTAAACCTCTGAGCACTAATATATAATATAAATTTCCTAGTAGGAACTAAGGAACCACCCTCCCACTCAACAAGCATTCATAAGGGAACTTAAAGACAACCCTACGGGTTCCGATAGTTTAAGGACATGTAGAACGAATGTAACTAATCCATACCTAGAATGTCATAAAAATCCACCATATCTAAATCGAACAAATCCACAAAACACTCCTCACTAATGACAGATACCACATACTTTATATACATTTTTAGCAACTATAGAGTCACCATCAGGGTAGAAACAAAAAAAGGATCCAAAATAACCTCGAAATAAAAACCAAAATACACAGCCATAAATGGGGTCACATAAGAAATAGTGGACCCCAAAATAAGTAAATAATACACATCACAAGAAAAGAGTTGTAACATACCAGTCACAACATCAGGCGATGCCTCAAACTGCTGCCGAATAGCAAGAGCATATAACCTATTTTGGCCTGTGCCGGTACCAGAAGCAGAAATAGATGCAGAAGCAACACCCTTTATTTTAGGAGCAGATGAAAACTCAACTGAAACCTTATTCTCTCCCAAAGAAACCTGACTAACCGGACAATTTCAAAGTATATGGCCAGGCTGACCACATTCAAAACACTTGCCCTTCCCTTCATCACAGAAGCCCCGATGTAACCTACCACATGACATGCAAGGAGAAAAAGATAAAGTCAATTGTTCCCCACTAGCCGAAGATTAGCACCCTATACCCTGAAAAAATTATTGCAACCCTAGCCTGCCACCCGACAACTTCGAGTAAGGAGCACTAGATGTAGAGAAAGAACCAGAACTCCCCCACTTTTTCATTGGCCACTTACGACCATCCCGACCACTTTGTTGTTGTCCACTCTGCTCAGAGAACCTGAACTTTTTACCCTGCCTTTCTCTATCTTAACATGTTTTCTATTTTCCTCCTCCACCTATTTCATATGAACAATCAACCTAGAAATATCCATGTCCTTGATCAACAATACAGTCTTGCTTTCAAGGATCAAATCTCGAGATAGTGCTGAAGTTAACTTTCTCATTATGTCCCTCATATCCGACACAATTTTTTGAGCATACCTAGATAGCTAGTAAAATTTCAAAGCAAACTCCTTGACCGACGTCTTCATTTGCTTCAGATTAATAAATTCCTCCTCTTTAGCTTCCCTCAACTCCTGAGGAAAGAAGCGGTCCATAAATGCATTGGAGAAAGTCTCCCACGGAGATGACTCATCACCCTCGCCCCTTTTCTGATCTAATTCCTCATACCATTGGTACGCCATATCCTTTAGCTGATAGGCAGTAAAATTCACCCCTTCCATATTCATAGCCTACATAATCCTTAATATCTTTTCCATATCATCCAGAAAACCCTGAGGATCCTCCTCCACCTTAACACCAGTAAAGAATTGAGGACTCTATTTCATAAACTGGCCAACCCTTATAGCCTCAGAAGATGAAAAAGCAGATGCACCAAGCTCAGCGTTAGAAACCACCAACTGAGCAATAATATGAATCTACCGATGAAACTTCATATTCATTAAGTCTTCCTAATGATGACTACAAAGAACCAGTGGAACTCTGAAATAATCAAGGACTTGACCCCTAGACTGAGTATGGATCCCATGAGTAGAGCGTGTACCATCAATAAGGTCCCCTGTTGGGACAGATGAGTTTTCATGATCTTCATATCATTGAGGCATGATCTGAAACATAAGAAAATAGAAATCAGATGAATCCAAGACCTTAGACTCCAAGCTTGAAAATAGAACACAAGAAAGACAAACATTCCTAAATGCATTGTAACCTATCTCTTATGAGCGTGATGCACTACACACCCTTAAAAGAGACTCTACTGGACACGAAATTGCGAACTCCTAATTGACCATGAACCTAATGCTCTAATACCAACTTGACGCAAGCCAAACCAAGACCTTATCATAATGGGCATCCCAAGTCCAACTAGGACTGGGGACTACCCCTGTTACCTAACCCAACCACCAAAGGCATACCGTGAGGTGGATTAATTCCGAACATACAACAAGATTGTGTATTTGTACCAATCCAAACTCTGGATAGGTCTAACATTGTGACCAACCCAAGCAAGTCTAACAAACCAATATCCAACCAGCAACCTAAATAATAACCAAGAGTATGTCCATAACATAACATAAAAGGATGTAACAATCATAAATTCAATCAAACAACAGCATCCCCAATACCAATGCCAATACTGAGGCTGACACTACTACCGACACTGCCCATTCCAACCCATAGTAGTTCCACAAAGCCTCTAACTGAAAGTAAAACAATATCTGATTGGGACATGCCCCCAACAATAGCCAAAATCAATATCCATGAAATAACCAAAAGTATGAAAAAATATCTATGATATGAAATGGAGCCTTTCGGAGTATAGAAGCTCACCACCTCAATCCAACCAACCTGATCTAGAGTTTGAGCACCAAGTAGGAAGAGTAGAATGGCTGGTTCTTGTATTATTTGGGGATACAACCACCCAAAGATAGGTTTGCGGGTAAATGCTACCAAGTACTTAGGATAAGGATAAAATAATGCCAACCTTTCAAATCAATTAAATCAACCATATTTATTCACAACCATACATACATATATTTATAACTATGCTGGGAAAGAGAAACAATTTTAGCATGCCTTTAAAATCATTAACCTGGGTATGTGTAGCTTAACTATCCTAGAACCACCATGGGCTACATGGGTCCAGTGTAACTACCTGAATGGGCCCTGATGTGTCTTGCCGTACGAAATGATGATATTATAGGAGTAAGGGACTCCCAGGTACCCTTTGGTCTACATGATACATATGTACAAGTATAATTAGGGGATTCCTGTGCACCCCATAAGTATCATATAAGGTCGTCATAACACTTCCTAATGTCGGCAAACATGAGTTTCTAGTGTCCGTCCATTAGACTCACACCTTCATGGTTAGCTATCACACCCTGCCATTATTGGCCAACTGAAACCACTACCACACAACTAAACCACCATTCCATTTATTATTATTCAAGCCTCTAAGTAGCGTTATCGCCATACCGACTATAGCTAGCAAGAAATGTCCTAAGACATCCTTTTTAGAAAAAAATATTACCATATACCCATATATTACATTATTAAGTTTACTTGGGGGAATCCCATAAGCCCCACAAGATGATCATTATTATGTTTTTAGGGGGATTCCCTTATACCCCACAAGGCTTTCAATTAGACCAACCATAACCTCCAAGACCTTTCCATTTAACCATTCTAATTCCTTTAAACCATTTACACCATTTAGGATTCCACTACCAAGTTATTCCATATAATAGTTCCATTAAATATCCAACAATATAGTAAAAGCAATCCCATAGGCATTTTATCTAACACATTAGGGCATAGTGTTTCAAAAACCAAAACCAAAACCAAGTACCAATTAACTATTCACATGCTTTTAAATGTCCAAACCACCATCAAAACATGTAACAAACCAAGCAAGTCCAACCAACCAATATCCAACCAGTAACTAAAACCAAACCAAAATAATAACCAAGATTATGTCCATAACCTAACATAATAGGATGGAAGAATCATAAATTCGGTCTAATGATATCAGTCCCAGTACCAATGTCAATACTAAGGGAAACACCACTACCAACATCGCCCATTCTAACCAATAGTAGTTCCACAAAGCCTCTAACGGAAAGTAAAACAATATCCGATTGAAATATTCCCCCAAATATAGACAAAACCAATATCCATTAAATAACCAAAGTATGAAAAGACATCCATGATATGAAAAGGACCCTTTCAAAGTATGGAAGCTCACCACTTCAATCCAATCGAGTTGATCCCAAATCAGAGCACTAAGCAGGAAGAGTAGAATGGTCGGTTCCTACATCTTATGGGGATACAGCCACCCAAAGATGGTTTAGTGAGTGAACACTAACAAGTACTCATGATAAGGATAAAATAATGTCAACCTTTAAAACCAATTAAACCAACTATATGCAATCACAACCATACATACATATATATAACTATACTAGGAAAGGGAATCGGGTATAGCATGCCTTTAAAATCATTAACCTGGGCATATTAGCTTAGCCATCTTAGAACCATCCACGGGATATATGGGTCCCAGTGTAACCCCTTGAACGAGCCACGATGCATGTAGCCACACGAACTGGAGATACCATAGGAGTAAGGGATTCTCAGGTACCCTTCGCACTCCATGATACATATGTATAATTATACTTAGAGGATATTCATGTACCTCATAAGTATCATCTATGGTCATCATGACCGATCCTCATGTCGTCAAATATAAGTTTCCAGTGTCCATCCATTGGATACACACCTTCATGATTAGTTATCATACACCACCTATTATTGCCCAATTAAAACCATTACCACACAACCAAACCATATTTCTATTTATTATTAACCAAGTTTATAAGTAGTGGTATTGTCATACCGATGATATCTTGCAATCAATGTCCTTAGCCATCCTTTTAAAAAAAAAAGATTCCCATGAACCCATAGATTATATTATTAAATTGACTTAGGGGAATCCAATGTACCCCACAAGATGATCATTATTATGTTTACTTGGGGGATTCCCATGTACCCCACAGGGCTTTCAAATTGACCAACCATAAACACCAAGACCTGACCATTTAACCCTTCCAATTAATTTAAACCATTTATACCATTTAGGGTTCCATTACCAAGTTATACCATGTAATAATACCATTGAAATTACAATCTATATACTAAAAGCATTCTCATAGGCATTTTATCAAACATATTGGGGTATAATGCTTCCAAAACCCAAACCAAGTATCAATTAACTATTCCCATGCATCCAAATGTCCAAACCACCATTAAATCAAGTAAATCTATAATTAAAACATGGGAAAACCACATTCAATTATTTATAAGAAAAAACCTTAACATGTATTTGAAAACCCAAGACCATACAATAATTATGCCATGAAAAAATTAAAAAAGCATGCCTTTAGTTGGAACAAATAATGAGGGAGGAGTAACTTGCCTTAGATTGAGAAGAAGATGAGAAAAAATCACCCATAAGAGCCTCAATTTACCACCTTGGAGTAAACCCTAGATTTTTCTTAACCCAAGAGCCTTAAGATATTTTAAGAGAGTTTCTAAGTGTTTGATTGAATGAAAATAGGTTAATAAAGCCCCAAAAGGTGTTTTAAGTCATGGGGTCCCAAGGAGTTATAAAAGGAAATATGTAGATTACCCCCACTTAAACTATATTATTTTCTATTACGAGGGTACAACCACCCCCTCTATTCGTACCCTAGGGTATGAGTGGTACCCATTGCTCTACCCCATGCAGAATCTCAATCCCTCATACTGACCAACCTACGACTCCTAAGTTTCACTCGTACCCAATCATATGATTGGTACCCATAAACCGTTCCCACAATAGAATAGGATCACCTAAGTTGAGACATAGGATATCATACGAGTTGCATCATATGACTTACACCCTATCAAATGACCCTTATAGAGAAGTCTTACCTTGGATAGTAGCCAATCCAACCACATTGATCAACATACAAGTGATGACCCCTAAACTGTATCCCAACATACGACTAGTACCCCTAGTTGTATGATGTCCAAAGAGTTCAAAACTCAGGAAATTTTATACGGACCAAAACCCAGGGTGTTTCAGTCTCCCCCTCTAGGATCATTCATTCCCAAATAATAGACAAGGTAGTACAAGCATGAATTACACCCTAACGTAACCATTCCAACCTTTAACTAAGTTAGAAAATAAAGATACAAGGAAATAAACCTCTATTAAACTAAGTAAGAAAACAAAAATATGATCAAGAACACATACCTTTTGCACAAATATCCAGAGCAGAAAACAAATGCGGATACTTAGATTTTATGTCCTTTTGCTCTTCCTAAGTAGCTTTTTCCACCTTGTAGTTCAACCATAGAACCTTAACCGAAGCTATATCCTTGGTCTGCAACTGATGAACTTGTTGATCCAAGATCTTAACAGGGATCTCTTCATAAGAAAGAGAATCCGAGATACCTAAACCTTTCAAGGGAATAACTAATGAAGGATCACCTACACACTTTCTGAACATAGAGACATGGAATACTGGATGATTGGAACTAAACTAGAAGGCAACTACAATTCATAAGCAGCATTACCAACCCTCCTTAAGGCTATATAAGGACCAACATATCGAGGACTAAGCTTCCATTTTTTCCTAAACCACATTACTCCTTTATGAGGGACAACTTTAGGAATACCCTATCCTCAACCTCAAACTCCAAGTCCCTATGCCTTACATTCTCATAGGACTTTTGTAAACTTTAAGCAGCCTAAAGTATATCCCAAATCACCTTTACCTTCTCCATATCCTGATATACTAAGTCTGGACCAGACATATCTACCACACTAAGCTCAAACCACCCAATAGAAGATCTGCACCTTCTATTATACAATACTTCAAAAGGGGCCATCCCAATGCTAGAATGATAGCTATTGTTGTAAGCAAACTCTACAACAGCTAGATGCTCAACCAAGCTACCACCATAATCAATTATACATGTACGAAGCATAGCCTCCAATATCTGAAAAGTCCTCTCTGCTTGACCATCCATCTGCGAGTGAAAAGCAGTACTCAGACTAACCTTATTACCCAACCACTTCTAAAATAACCACCAAAAGTGACATGAAAACTATGTACCACGATAAGAGATAATCAAAATAGGTACCCCATATATAATCACAATCTCATAAAGATACAACCTTGCATAATCCTCAACCAAAAGGTTTATCCTTACTGGCAAAGAGTGAGTTGGCTTCGCCATCCTATCCATGATGACCCAAACTGAATCAAACAGGTTCTGAGATCGAGAAAGATTAGTAATGAAATATTTGTCACTTCCCATTTCCTTTCTGGAAATTCAATCTTATGATACAAATCTCCAAGCCTTATGTGCTCTACTTTCACTTGTTCATACACTATGCATTTGTCCACAAAATTAGCCACATCCTTCTTCATACCATTCCACTAATACATCTCCTTAAGATAATGATACATTTTTATCGAACCGGGATGAACAATATATCATGATTCATATGCCTCAACCAATACACTTTCTCATTAACATTTGGTATCGGGAAAATATAACCTCCTTTAGTACTGAAAGGTAACATCACCACTGATCTCAAATACCATTACCTTTTACCCTCTATATCAACCTTGATTTTTATCAAGATAGCATCTAGTATTTGCTTTTTCTTGATCGATGCACAAAGAGACAACTGAACCACTTCCTGCACCAATACACTACCATTCTCGGAGTCTAAAAGGCAAACTCCAAGATTAGCCAAGAGGTTATCCTTCACCAACTCCCATTTCTCTGTTTCCATAAGAGCCAAACTCCCCATGGTCAACCTGCTAAGAGCATCAGCAACAACATTAGCCTTACCTGGATGGTAGTGAAGACTCATGTCATAATCCTTGAAAAGCTCAAGTCATTGCCTCTAACTGAGGTTAAGCTCCTTTTGAGTGGACACATACTGTAGACTCTTATGATCTGAGAAGATGTCCACATACACTCTATACAAAAGTGTTGCCAGATTTTTAGAGCAAACACCACCGCTAAAAGCTCTAAATCATGAGTAGGGTAGCTACACTCATGTACCTCAACTGCCTGGAAGCATAGTCAATCACCTTATTATGCTGCATCAAAAAACAACCAAGTCCCATTCGGGATGTACCGCAGTAAACCACAAACCTCTCATTGCCTTCAAGTAAGGTCAAAATTGAGATAAAGTTGGCTTATCTTTCAGCTTCTTGAAACTACCTCCCAAGCATCCGACCAAGAGAACTTTACCTTCTTCTTAGTCAACCTAGTCAATGGGTCAACTATTGTCGAAAAACTCTCCACAAACCTCTTACAGTACCCAGCCAAGCCCCAGAAGCTCTTAATGTTGGTTAGAGTCATAGGTCTAGGCCACTTCTTAATAACCTTCACCTTTTATGGATCCACTATGATCCCCTCACTAGATATAATATGACCTAGAAAAGTGATAGCATTCAACTAAAATTAACATTTTGAGAATTTGGCATACAACTACTACTCTTTCAAGGTCTGCAACACCACAAAGAGGTGATTGGTATGATACACCTCACTCTTAGAGTACAACAGAATGTCATCAATGAACATAATGATAAAAAGATCTATAAACTGATGGAAAACCTTATTCATCAAATTGATGAATGTCATTAGGGAATTGGTCAAACCAAATGACATAACCAAGAACTCAAAGTGCCCATAAAGAGTATGGAATGATGTCTTAGGGATATATACCTCCCTAATCTTAAGTTGATGATAACCAGATCTAAGATCAATCTTGCAACTGATCAAACAAGTCATCTATCCTTGGAAGAGGATACCTGGAGATTTTGAGAGAGTTTTTAAGTGTTTGATTAATTGCAGATAGGTTAATGAAGCCCCAAAATAATGTTTGAAGTTATTGAGTCCCAAGGAGTTATAAGATGAAATGTACTAATTACCCCTACTTAAAATGTATTAATTTCCCACATAAGGGTACGACCACCTCCTCCATCTGTATCCTAGGGTACAAGTGGTACCCACCGCTCATACCCCAAGCAATATATCAATACCCCATACTGACTAACCTATTACGCCTAAGTCTTACTCATACCCAATCATATGATTGATACCCATAAACAGTACCCACAACAGAATAGGATCACCAAAGTTGAAACACAAGACATTATACAAGTTGCCTCATACAACTTGCACCCCATCAAACAACACTTATAAAAAAGTCATACCTTGGACAGTAACCAACACAACCACTGATCAACATACGAGTGATGACCCCTAAATTGTATCCCAACATACGACTAGTACCCTTAGTTATATGATGTCCAAAGAGTTTTAAAATCAGGAAATTTTCTAAGGACCAAAACCCAAGGTGTTTCAGTTTCCCCCACTACGATCACTCATCCCCGAATGACGAACAAGGTAGTATAAGTACAAATTACACCCCAACATAACCATTCCAACCATTAACTAAGTTACAAAACAAATATGCAAGGAAATAAACCTCCCTTTAACCAAGTTAGAAAACAAAGATATGATCAAGAACATATACCTTTCATACGAATATCTAGAGCGGAAAACAAATGTAGATACTTGGACTTTATGTCCCCTTCTGCTTCCAAAGTAACTTTTTCCACCTTGTGGTTCCACCATAGAACCTTAAACAAACCTAAATCCTTGGTCCTTAACCAATGAACCTGTCGATCTAAGATCACAATCGAGATATTTTCATAAGACAGAGAATTTGAAAAACCCAAACCTTTCAAAGGAATAATGTGGCTCACAATACACCCATGCACAAGACTCTACTAAATGCGGCTTTCAAACTTCCTAGGATACTATTGAACCTTAGGCTCTAATACTGAGTTTGTAACACCCTGAATCTGGTACTCAAAATGCTACATGGTGCTCATAATCCCGAAGGACCATAAGCTAACCCATCTCTGATATCTGTAACTAGGAACTACATAATATATGGTATAAATATGGAAAAAGGCTAAAAAGGCCATAAGGTTCAAATATCTGATAAAACATAACATCTGGAAATATGATATATCAATAACAAAATAAAACTGAAATAACTGTCAGAATATGCTATAGTTTGGAGGCCTCTAAACTATCTAAAAATTGTGGAGTTGATGGGATGTGTCCCCAACTAACTCCAGACTACTGAAATAATAAAGTAATAAAATAATCACACTATCCGCAAATGATGAGGACTCACTGCTAGTCTGGCTTCTGAACATTTGATCTAATAAGGATGCTCTGGAGCTCATGCTTCTTAACCTATGATATAAAAACACCATAGTGAAAATACGTTAGTACGATTGAATATATAGTTATGTAAGTGAGGTAGGCTGAATATAGGGGGTTTATATGCCTGAACAATACTAACTGACTGAATAACATGAACACAAGAACATATGCATGAATAAGTTAACTGTAACTGAGATCATAACATCACTAAATATAAATACTGATAACATAAGTTTTCATATAACTGATATACTATTATCTGAATAACTGTGTTTGGCAGTCCTATTTCTAATAGAACTAGCTGAGTTTCATACTTGGCATAATGATTGTATTTGACAGTCCTAAATTTTATAGAACTATCTGAGGTCTATTACTGAGACTGAGATTGATATTATAACTATAAGAAGTAGTCATCTAACCGACATGCCCCAAATAAGATAATATAATTGAGTTGGGGTCCAATCTATAACCCCAATTAGAAGGGTGTCAATACTGCACCACTAGTAAGGACAAGCTATGAGTAATCCCTCATCTAATAGGTACTCTAAAAAGAATGGTAAGATCTTCATCTAACAGGTCAATTCACCTCATCAACCCTCATCTAACTGGTTATATGTCTCAACCTATGTTGGCTACATAGTTTTAAAGTGCAAGGATTGCTTTTAAAAATTACACCCTCTACTCGCAGGTGAGTCCCCATCCTTGGGCTCACTCGGTGCTGAATCCTACTCCCATCTAATTAGAAATTGAATTAATTATATTGAACTAACTGGACTGAGTTCACTGAGTTTCATTGACTGACAGAATATTACTGAGATCTAACAATTGACTGAGATTACTGAGTTTTTCTAAGTCATAAAACTGACTGAATTCTACTGAACATGGCTTGACTAAGAGTATCTTAAAAAATGACATTGGATCTAGGAACACAACTAAATTATCAGGTACAAGTACCCCCAGGACTCGATAGCATGAAACTGACAAGACATAACACTCGCCAGACTCATGACCATAATCAACAATCCATAATACAATTATTGGGGAATTTTATGAGGTACTTGATCATAAATAAGTCATAATTACATAGGGATAATCTCCTGAACCATCCATCGAATAATTTCAATGCATAACAATAACATGGAAGTTATTTTGAACATATAGGTAAAGCATGGGTTCATTAATTTTGTCATGATTGAGTCCTAAAGCATGATTCTTATTCTCTTGGTCATTTTATCAAACACATTACATGCACAACCTTAGGCTTAGGCACACACACTATTCCATATATTATGGTTACTTTAATCAACTCAATTTAAAAGTTTCCAGACCCATATGCTAGCATAATTTCATGAAAAGTACATAAAGAATCTAACATGGGATTCATACAAACACATCAAGATAATTAAAATCAACTCATCACATGGAAATCATAATTTATGAGTTTAAAATAGGATTCTTGAGCTTCATGGGGGAAAGAAACCCATGAATCAACACTTTATATACCTGGGTGGATGATTTCTTAAAGATTGGTAGAGAAAAGATTGAATTCTTGCCTTGGGATTAGACACCTAAGGTTTCTTGTTCTTGGGGATTGATCTTTGAGAGAAACCCTAATTTGGTATTGTGGATGATTAATGAATTTATGAGCTCTGGTCTGGTATAATTAGGGGTCAAAATGGGTGGAAAAAGACCTAAATACCCTTTTAAAAATAGCTTGAAATTGTTGATCAGAAGTGGCGACGGTTTGGGCGACAGTCCATCGCTGGCTCAATAATTCATTGGTCTATCCCATTGTATTTAGCCAGAACTTAAACTGTTTGCCTCGTCTCCGATGGTTTGGGTGACATTCCATCACTAGCTCGATGGTCCATCGATCCTGACCATCATACTTAGCCAGAACCTGAACTTCCTGCCTCTTCAATGATAGTTTAGGTGATGGTCCATTCCTAGCTTGATGGTTCATTGGTACAAACCATTGAACTTGGATAGAAGACGGGTTCACTGCATTAGTCGCAATGTCTTGGGTGACGGTCCGTCGCTAGCTTGATGGTCCGTCGGCCTGACCATCACTTCTGGGCAGTTTTAATAGTTCTCTATACAACGTCCATAACTTTTTACTCTGATATCGTATTTTGATGAAATTTGTATCATTGGAAAGCTAATTTAGGAAGTCATCCCTAACTCTTCTAGATATGAGATTTGACTTAAAGAAAGTTTGGGGTATTATAGCTATGAACATGTTTGTGTGACTGTTTACTCTTATCTTTTGGAATTTATGAGCAACCTTTAGTGAATCTGTAATTGACATTAAACATGTAAGATATGCACGACATATGATGAAAATCTTAAAAGTAGTAGAATGAGTTTGACTCAGTTGCCTATGTGCAAGTATTTCTGTTAGTTCATGCAAAGTTTAGTACCTAGAACTTGCCTAGTTTATTGATGATGTTTTGTGGTTGATCAAATAAGAGATGATAGTAGGCATCTTTGTACTTTCAGTCCACTTAGCAAAAATAACTAACACTATAAAAAAGATTTTTCCATTTCTTAAACCCTTCTTTGAGCTTGTATTAGTGTTTCTTCATCACTAATAACCCTAATTAACTCTCTTTAGGTTGTTAACACTAACTCTGGACCTGGTATGATATTGGACGTTGTGTACCTAAACTTAGGTAAAACACCTAAGTTGAGGGTGGCTATTGTCAAGATGTTAGCTATCTAATGGAAAGTTGGTTTAGAGCTTAGTTTAAAGCATTTTCCCTGGTCAATTCAAGACATTATGCACCTTGACTGACTAAATCAACATAAGTTGAGGGTGGCTGTTATTTGTATATATATAAAAAAGCAAGTAGGGTATTATGGTAAAGTGTGAATGAATGACAGAATGGTAAGTAAGTTAATAAAGTAGTGACCTTGGTGGGTAGAATTCAAGGTCAAATAAAGTTAAATCATAATATTGCGTCACTTTTCTCATAATCCTCTCTTACCTAGCCTGAAACCCCATTACAAGCCTAGAAAAGACCTTTTTGATCTTAACAAATCAACAATAAGGGAGCGTTAGATGATAAGGGCAAGCCTATGGGTATGTACATTATGTTTGTAACTTCTTTGATGAGTGTGAGAGTTTTGATTCGTATCCAAAAACTATAATGATTGGAGGATTTTATTGACAGTGAGGGCAACTTGAGTTACACTTAGTTTGCTGATCCCTGTGGGATATGATATCCATGTTTGTGTGTGCTGAATTATTGTCAATACCGGTTGTAGATCCTGATGTGTTGATCCCATATAAGTGAGAAGCCAAGTGAATGGTAGTATGAATCTGATTCAATAGTCGATTGCCTATCATTGTGTTATTTATGTATACAATTTGGTGCTGAGTTGCTTGAGGACAAACAATTATCTTAAGTTGAGGGTGTTGATATTTCAGCTTTTGATGAAATATTTGACATCTTTTTCAAGCGATAATTGTATGTTTTCAAGCAATTACTATTGTATTTAATACTGGATTTTAGTGTTTTCAGGTTAAGGAGTTAGCTAGAAGAGAAACATGGAAAAATAGCAGAAAAAGGGCACTGACGGTCAAACTGGACGCCAGGGTGGATGTAAAAACTAAAAAAATTATTCTAAGTAGAGAACTTATGGGACAACGGTCCAAGTGGTAGACTATCAACCTTTCGACGGACCACCAACTTGGCCGTCAGGCTTAAATATTACTCAAGATTCCAGAGGATCCAGCGATGGCCTAGCGACGGATTGTCAGTCCAGCGACAGTCCGCCAACATGACCATCAGCCCTTAACAGAACCTAACATCCTTGGACATTCAGCGATGGCCTAAGCAACAGACTGTCAGGCTTCAGATGGGCCGTTAGTTAGACCATCAACTTGGACGCAGCTTTTCTATGTTTGAATTTTAAATCCTTTACACCAGGGAACATATAAATACCCAGTTTAGGTTTTATTTAGGCATATTTTACCATATTTTCTAACTTTGAACATTATTGTATGTAGTATTCTCTGAGATTCAAGCTAAAATTGTAGATTTAAACATTTTTATGCTTATTATCTTTTGAGGATTCAAGAACAAATCTTGTGATTTTTGTAAGTAATTTATGAATTTATTTATGAGAAAAATAATGACTTTGTATTCTTTTTTTAGGGAAATATATGGCTAAGCTCCCATAACAAGGGTTGTGGGAGCCTTGATGTGAAAAGCTGATTGGGGTTGTGAAAACATTTGATTTCCATGATTAATTAAAGTTGTATAAACCCTTCTTCACAATAATGACCTTTCTTGGTTGCAAACTTGAAGGGTGAGCCCAAGAACATTGTGTGTTCGAATAGAAATATGTTTGTTGGGAAAAGAAGGGGTTTACATGGGACCTAAAGGCTTTAGCCTTTGGGTTAAGGGTTGATGCCTTAACTAGATCAACTCACATAAGAGAATAATTGAATAAATTAATAGATTCTTTAAGTTTGAAAGAATTAAAGGATAATCTACTCATTTAGGTTGAGAAACAAATGGGTAAATTATAGGATTCAATAACTCTTGCAATTGAAGTGATTAATTAGAAATTCAAAATAATTCACAACCCTAGCTGCTTGAACATCTTGGTAACCATAGCTCTAATTTGTCTGTCCTCATTGAATTATTAGTTGCAATAAGAATCATTGTCTAAAACATTTTCTATTACAAATAACAAGATAAACTTGCAAACCAAAACTCTCTTTTAATTCAGAAACTTTGATCAACAATCTAGTAGCAACCACAGTACTTAATGAACATAGTATTCCCTGTGGTATTTGATCCCAATATAGTTGGGTTATATATTTGACAACGACTGCTTACTCTCTCGTAAGAGAGGTGTAATTTGGGTGTATCAAAATACTATGCTCCAATGTGTTTGATAAAATGCCTATAAGATTGATTTTACTATATTGTTGGACTTTTAATGGAACTATTAAATGGTATAACTTGGAAATAGAATCCTAAATAGTATAAATGGATTAAATGAATTAGAATGTTTAAATGGAAATGTCTTGGTGTTTATGGTTGGTCTAATTGAAAGCCTTGTGGGGTACAAGGGAATCCCCTAAGAAAACACAATAATGATCATCTTGTGGGGTATATGGGATTCCCCTAAGTTAACTTAATAATGTAATCTATGTGTACACAAGAATTCCTAATTATTATAGAGTTCCACAGGTTCCTTCTAGTCCTCCTTAGGAAGACGTGATGAATATAGAGTTTCGTTAGTTGATTTATATTATTGCTTAATTGGTGGCTTCTCAGGATGAGCGTGGTGCATCTGCTATTCCATCTTCTAAGGCCATAAAGATTGCCAATTTATGAATTTGTGTGCTCTAACCTTTACTAATGTTAAGGTAAAGGAGGATCCTCAGGGTTTTCTTGGTGAGATGGAAAAGATATTAAGGATTATGCAGGCTATAAATGTGGAAGAAGTGAATTTTGCTACCTATCAGCTAAAGGACATGGCGTAACAATGGTACGAGGAATAAGATCAGGAAGGGGCGAGGTTGATGAGTTATCTCCATAGGAGAATTTGTCTAATGCATTTCTTGACTTCTTATTTCCTCAGGAGTTGAGGGAAGCTAAAGAAGAGGAATTTGTTAATCTGAAGCAAATGAAGATGTCGGTCAACAAACTATCTTTGAAATTTCACCAGTTATCTAGGTGTGCTCGGAAAATGGTATCAAATGTAAGGGCTAGAATGAGAAAGTTCACTTCTAGACTATCTTAAGATTTTATCCTTTAAAGCAAAACTGCATTGTAGATCAAGGACATGGATATTTCTAGGTTGGTTGTTCATATGAAACAAGTGAAAGAGGAAAAGAGAAAACATGTTGAGATAGGGAAAGGCAGGGTTAGAAGTTTAAGTTCTCTGAGCAGGGTGGATAAAAACAAAGTGGTCGGGGTGGTGGTAAGTAGCCAAAGAAAAAGTAGGGGATTTCTAGATCTTTCTCTATAGCTAGTGATCCTTACTCAAAGTAGTCGGTGGTAGGCGTTAGTAGGGTTGCGATAATTTTTTTAGGGCACAGGGTGCCCAATCTCAGGCTAGTGGGGCACAATCAACTTTGTTGTCTCCTCCTTGCATGTTTTGCAGTAGGTTATATTGAGGTTTCTATGCTGAGGGAAGGGGCAAGTTTTTCAAATAAGGTCAGCTAGGTCATATACTCAGAAATTGTCTGGTTGGTAAGGTTTGCTCGGGTTGCCTCTTTATCTACTCCCATACTAAAAGGTGTTTCTTCTACATCTGTTTCCGCTTTTGGAACTAGCACAGGCCAAAATAGGTTATGTGTTCTTGCTACTTAACAGGAGTCTGAGGCATTACCTGATGTCGTGACTGGTATGTAACAACTATTTTCTTGTGACGTGTATTGTTTACTTGTTCTGGGGTCCACTTTTTCTTATGTGACCCCATTTGTGGCTGTGTATTTTAGTTTTTATCTCAAGGTTATTTTGGATCTTTTTTTTATTTCTACCTCGACAGGTGACTTTGTAATTGCTTAAAGAGTCTATAAAGGGTGTGTGATATCTGTTGGTAGTAAGGAGACTTTGGTTGATTTGTTTGAATTAGACATGGTGAATTTTTATGTCATTCTGGGTAAGTATTGGTTACATTCATGCTACACATTCTTAGATTATTGAACCCATAGGGTTGTCTTTAAGTTTCCTAATGAACTGATTATTAAGTAGGAGGATGGTTCCTTAGCTCCTATAAGGAAATTTAAATCATTTATTAGGGTTGTGAGGTTAATCTCTAAAGGGTGTCTCTATCATTTGGTTTAGGTTAAAGACTCTAACTTGAAAGGTCCTTCTTTGCATTCGATCCTGAAGGCAAATAAGTTTCTTGAGGTCTTTCCAAATGACCTTCCTGGTAGGGAAATTGAGTTTGGGATTGGTTTGGTTTCGGACACTCATCCAATATTTATTCCTCCTTATAGAATGGCTCCAACTGAGTTGAGGGAACTCAAGGAGCAGCATAAAGATCTTTTTGGTAAAGGTTCCATCCGTCCTAGTATATCCTAATAGGCTACACCAGTATTATTCATTCATAGAAAGGATGGTTTCTTTCAGATGTACATGGACTATAGGAAGTTGAATAAGGTGACGGTTAAGAACAAGTATCCTCATCTAAGGATAGATGACTTATTTAATATTTGCAAGGTACCAAGTTCTTCTCCAAAATTAATCTTAGATATGGGTATCATCAGCTTAAAATTAAGGAGGTGGATATCCCTAAGACAGCTTTCCATACTCGATATGGGCACTTTGAGTTCTTAGTTATGTTATTTTATTTGACCAATGCCCCAGCAATATTCATGGACTTGATAAACAGGGTCTTCCATCAATTTTTGGATCTTATTGTCATTCTGTTCATTAATGACACTTTAGTGTGTTCTAAGAGTCAGGTGGATCATTCAAATCACCTCCATGAAGTGTTACAGACCTTAAAAGGGTGGCAGTTGAATGCCAAATTCTCAAAATATGAATTTTGTTTGAATGATGTCACTTTTTTGGGTCATATTATATCTATAAGAGGATCATGATAGATCTAAAAAAGGTGGAGGTTGTTAAGAAGTGGTCTAGACCCATAGATGCAATAGGAATTTAGAGCTTCTTGGGTTTGGCTGGCACTACAGAAGGTTTACGGAGTGTTTTTTGATAATAGTTGCCATATTGACTAAGTTGACTCAGAAGATGGTAACATTCTCTTGGTCAGATTCTTGTGAGGGTAGTTTTGAGAAGCTGAAGGATAAGCTAACTTCGGCTCATTTTTTACCTTTTCTGAAGGAAATGAGGGATTTATGGTTTACTACGATGCATCTCGGATGGGACTTGGTTGTGTTTTGATGCAACATAGCAAGGTAATTGCCTATACTTCTAGGCAGTTAAAGGTACATGAGAGGATCTATCATCCTCATGATTTGGAGCTTTTAGTGGTGGTGTTTGCTTTGATAATCTGGTGACACTATTTGTATGGAGTGCATGTGGACATCTTCTCAGATCATAAGAGTCTACAGTATGTGTTCACTCAAAAGGAGCTTAACCTCGGGTAGAGACGATGGTTTGAGCTTCTGAAGTATTATGACATAAGTCTTAACCACTATCTATGTATGGCTAATGTTGTTATGCTCTTCGTAGGTTGTCCATGGGAAGTTTAGCTTATGTGGAAAAGGAGAAACAGGAGTTGGTGAAGGATATTCATCGTTTGGCTAATCTTTGAGTTTGCTTTTTAGACTTTGAGAATGGTGGTGTATCAGTACAGGAAGTGGTTCAGTCATCTCTTGGTGTAGAGATCAAGGAGAAGTAAATGCTAAATGTTATATTGATAAAAATCAAGAGTGATGCAGATGGGCAATAGGTAATAGTATTTGAGATCAGTGGTGATGGTAACTTCCGATACCAAAGGTGGTTATGTGTTCCCTACATTGATAGATTGTGAGAAAGGATATTGGCTGAAGCGCATGAATCATACTACGTTGATCATCCTGATTCGACAAAAATGTATCATGATCTCAAGGATATGTATTGGTGGAATGTATGAAGAAGGATGTGGCTGATTTTGTGGCCAAATAGATAGTGTATCAACAAGTGAAAGTTGAGAACATAAGGCCTGCAGGTTTGTATTAGAAGATTGAATTGTCAAAATAAAAATGGGAAGTAATCAACATGGATTTCATTATCATTCCTCTTTCGTCTCAAAACCAATTTGGTTCGATTTAGATCATCGTGGATAGGATGACAAAGTCGGCTCACCTTTTGCTAGTGAGGACTAAATTTTTGGCTAAGGATTATGCGAGGTTGTATCTTTATAAGATTGTGAAGTTTCATGGTGTACCTATTTTTATTATATCTGATTATGGTACATAGTTTTGATTTCACTTTTTGTAGTAGTTTTAGAAGGGGTTGGGTACTAAGGTTAGTTTTAGTACTGCTTTTCATCCTTAGATGGATGGGCAGGTAGAGAGGACTATTCAGATATTAGAGGATATGCTTCGTACATGTGTGATTTATCATGGTGGTAGTTGGGTTGAGTATCTACCTCTTGTAGAGTTTGCAATAAACAATAGCTTTCATTCTAGCATTGGGACAACCCATTTTGAAACATTGTATGATAGAAGGTGCAAATCTCTTATGAGGTGGTTTGAGCCTTGTGAGCTAGATATGTTTGTCAAGAAATGATATATCAGGCTATGGAGAAGGTAAAGGTTATTTGGGATAGGCTTTAGGCTACCCAAAGTTTCCAAAAGTCCTATGCAGATATAAGGTGTAAGGACTTAAAGTTCGAGGTTAGGGATTGGGTATTCCTAAAGTATCTCCCATGAAGGGAGTAAAGCAGTTTGGGAAAAATAGGAAGCTCAATCCCCAGTATGTTGGTCCAAATATGGTTTTGAGGAGGGATGGTGATGTTGCATATGAATTAGAGTTGCCTTCCAGTTTGAGCTTCATTCATCCGCTATTCTATCTCTCTATGTTTAGAAAATATGTAGGTGATCCTACATTGATTGTCCTTTAAAAGGATTAGGTATCTCGAATTTTCTGTCTTATGAAGAGATCTCGACTGAGATCTCAGATCGGCAGGTTCGTTGATTTTGGACCATGGATGTAGGTTAGATTAAGGTTTTATAGAGCAACCACATGGTAGAAAAAGCTACTTGGGAAGCAGAAAAGGACATGAATTCAAAGTTTCCACATTTGTTTTTTGCTCCAAATATTCATGTGGAAGGTATATATTCTAGATCATATCTTTGTTTTCTAACTTGGTTAAAGGGAGGTTTGTTTCTTATATCTTTGTTTTCTAACTTATTTTAAGGTTGGAATGGTTATGTTGGGGTGTAATTCATGCTTATACTACCTTGTCATTCATTCAAAGATGAATGATCCTAGTGGGAAATACTAAAACACCTTGGGTTTTGGTCCGTAGAAAATTTCCTGAGTTTCAAACTCTCTGGACATCATACAACTAGGGGTACTAGTTGTATGTTAGGATACGATTTAGGGGTCATCACTCGTATGTTGATTAGTGTCGTTGGGTTGGCTACTGTCCATGCTATGACTTTTCTATAAGGTTCGTTTGATAGGGTGTGAGTCGTATGATAAAACTTTATTGATGTCCTATGTCTCATGTTAGGTGATCTTATTCTATCGTGGGTATGGTTTCTGGGTACCAATCATATAATTGTGTACGAGTTGGACTTAAGAGTCGTTGGTTGGTCTATATTGGGGATTGAGATTCTGCTTGGGCTACGAGCGCTTACTACTCGTAACCTAAGGTATGGATGTAGGGAGTGTTCATACCCTTCTGTGGAAAATCAATGCAGTTTAAGTGGGGGTAATTTGGATATTCCCCTTGTAAATCCTTAGAACCCCATGACAGAAAACACTTTTTGGGGCTTCATTAACCTATTTTCAATCAATCAAACACTTAGAAATTTTCTCAAAGTATCTCAAGTCTCTTGGGTGAAGAAAAAGCAAGGTTTTCCTCCAAGCTGATTAATGGTGGCTCTTAGAGCGATTTACTCTCATCTTATTCTCAATCTAAGGTAAGTTACTCCTCCCTAATTGTTAGTTCCTACTAAAGGTATGTTTTATGAATTATTATTTATGGCATAATTGTAGTATGGTTTTAGGTTTTCAAATATATGTTGGGGGTTTTTGTTATAAATGCTTGGTTATGGTTTTCCATGTTTTAATTATTAGTTTACATATTTTAATGGTGGTTTGGACATTTGGATGCATTGAAATTGTTAATTGGAACTTGGTTTTGGCTTTTGAAACACTATGCCCCAATGTGTTTTTTAAAATGCTATGAGAATGCTTTTACTATATTATTGAGCTTTTAATGGAACTACTGCATGGTATAACTTTGTAATGGAACCCTAAATGATATAAAATGTTTAAATGAATTAGAATTGTTAAATGGTAAGGAATTGGTAGTTATGGTTGGCCTAAGTGAAAGCCTTGTGGGGTACTAGGGAATCCCCCAAGCAATAATAATAATGATAATCTTATTGGGTATATGGGATTCCCCCAAGTCAACTTAATAATGTAATATATGGGTGCATGGGAATCACTTCTTATAAAGATGATGGATTAGGACATTTCTTGCAAGCTATAGTCAGTATGACGATACCACTACTTATAGCATTGGTTAATAATAAATGGAATGATGGTTTGGTTGTGTGGTAATGGTTTTAATTAGGCAATAATGCTGGGGTGTGATAGCTAACCGTGAAGGTATGAGTCCAAAGAACGCATATAGGAAATTCATATTTGCCTATAAGAGGATTGGTCATGACGATCGTATATGATACTTATGGGGTACACGGGAATCCATTAAGTACACTTATACATATGTATCATGGAGAGCAAAGGGTACCCTGGAATCCCCTACTCCTATGGTATCTTCGGTTCATATGGCTACACGTATCGGGACCCGTTCAAGGGGTTACACTAGATCCATATAGCCCATGGGTGGTTCTAGGATGGTAAAGCAACTCATACCCAGGTTATGATTTTAAAGGCATGCTAAACCCGGTTCCCTTTCCCAGCATGGTTATATATATGTATGTATGGTTGTGAATGCACATGGTTGGTTTAATTGGTTTTAATGGTTGGCATTATTGTATAGTTATCCATAGTACTTGATAGCATTCACCCACTAACACATCTTCGGGCGGTTGTATCCCAATGAGATGTAGGAATCGACCATTCTACTCCTCCTGCATAGTTCTCAAACTTGGGATCAACTCAGTTGGATTGAAGTGGTAAGATTTTGTACTCCATAACTCTCTATTTTATTTCATGGATGTCTTTTTATACTTTGGTTATTTCATGGATATTGGCTTTGGCTATGTTTAGGGACATTTTCCAACCAGATATTGTTTTACTTTTGATTAGAGGCTTTGTGGAACTACTATGGGTTGGAACAGGCATTGTCGGTAGTGGTGCCAACCATAGTATTGGCATTAGTATTGGTGTTGATACTGTTGTACTAAATTTATGATTGTTCCATCCTATTATATTATAATCTTGACATACTCTAAGTTATTGTTTTAGTTTGGCTTTGGTTACTGGTTGGATATTGGTTGGTTGGACTTGCTTGGCTTGATCACGGTTCTTAACCTGTCCCAATGTACGGATTAGTACAAATACACTATATTGTTATATGTTTGGAAATTATTTGACTCAGGGTATTTGTTTGGTAGTTGGGTTGGGTAACGAGGGTGGTCCGCAGTCCTAGTTGGACTTGGGATTCCCATTACGACAAGGCCTTAGTTTTGGTTGTGTTAGATCACTAGGCTTGTATTTTCCCTGTCTTCTCAGCTCAATAGACTTATCGTGCACTGTTAAATTATTGCATTATCTTGCATGCCGAATCGATAAGTTATATACTATCAACGGTCTTTTGGTTAAGTTGGCAGATTTCACCCTTTACCTTTTGAGTTTCAGGATTTCGCCTTACTAACGCTTATCTTGATCCCAGTTTATTATTACTTTTTGAGTCTCTAGTTATTAGATGATAGTTAATGATCCTACTTATATAATGCCTAGTAGTGTAGATCGACCGTTAATCTTCAAATTATTGTTATGATCTTCTTTTCCTAGTCACTACTCCTCTTTCGGAGTAAGTAGAGATAATCTATGTAGGATTCTAATGTTGGCCACCGCTAAGAAATCAATAATAACTAATAAAACCCAATACATCCAAGACTTTTTATCTAGAACGACTTGGCACTTCCTCTGTTTCATTATTATGCCAGGGTTCCCATAACCCTAGCTAAGGGAATTAGCTGCTCATAGTTATGAGATCTATCATGGAATCCACAAACAAAATTACAAAATCAATCTCACAATAATGAAAATAATAAATTCCAAAGTCTTACATTGAATAGAAAACCAAGAAGTAACAAGATGGTTGAGAACTTGGCCTCGGTAGAGGGCTTAGACATTCAAAACAAACTTTCTTTCGAAGAGATCCCAGTTGAAATTCTTAACTACCAGACTCACAGACTGAGTAACAAAGAAGTACCTCTAGTCAAAGTTCTTTGGTGGAATCAGTCTGTTGAGGGAGCTACTTGGGAAGCAGAAGCAAACATGCGGACCAAGTATCCTCACGTCTTCTCTACAAACTCAGACTCAGCCCAAGGAAATATCTTTCTCTAAGCTTATTCAGTTTCATGTTCAGATTTCAGTTATAAAGTTTGTATAAAATACCCTTGCATATCCAATCATATGTTCATGTATCATGTCAGTCACGTATTCATGCATCAGATATGCATTCTCATCATGAGAAACTCAGTTTCTCAGTAAGTTCAGTCATGCATTCATGAAGACTATCCATTATATATCCATGCATCAGACATCCATATTTAGTATAAGATTTTAGTATATCAGAAGTTCCAGTCATATAGACATGTTCAATTGTTCATATCCCTTAAGTAAGATCAGTCTATCAGTTTTCCAAGTCTAGTTAGTCCCATTCGAGGATGAATGTTCCCTAGGGGGATATATTATAATACCCTGAACATTCTGTAAGTCAAATATAGTATCCAGAATATTTAGTGATGGCTTCCTAAATTAGCTTTCCAACGATATCAATTTTGTCCAAATCCAGTATCGGAGTAAAAAGTTATGGACGTTTTACAGAAAACTGTTGGAACTGCCCAAAAGCGATGGTCAGGCCGGCAGACCGTCGAATTAGCGATGGAACATCACCCAAGATATCGTTAATAAGGCAGTGAACTCGTCTTCTATCCAAGTGCAACGGTCAGGACCGATGGACCATTGAGATGGCGACGGACAGTCGCCCAAATCGTCGTAAATGAGGCAGGAAGTTTAGGTTCTAGCCAAGTGCGACGGTCAGGATTAATGGAGCATCGATATAGTGATGGACCATCGAGCTAGCAATGGACCATCACCTAAACCATCACATACGAGGCAGGAAGTTTAGGTTCTAGCTAAGTACAATGGCATAGACCGATGGACCATCGAGCCAGCGACGGACCATAGCCCAAACCGCCGCCACTTCCAATTAGAAATTTTAAACCATTTTAAAAAGGGTACTTGGGTCTTTTTCCACCAGTTTTGACCCCTAATTATACCAGAACAGAGCTCATAAATTCATTATTCATCCACAATACCAAATTAGGGTTTCTCTCAAAGATCAATCCCCAAGAACAAAAAATCCTAGGTGTCTAATCCCAAGGTAAGAATTCAAGCTTTCCTCCATCAATCTTCAATAAATCATCCACCCAGGTATGTAAAGTATTGATTCATGGTTTTCTTTCACCCATGAAGCTCAAGAATCCCATTTTCAACTCATGAATTGTGATTTCCATATGGTGAGTTGATTTTAATTATGTTGATGTGGTTGTATGAATCCCAAGTTGGAGTCTTTATGTACTTTTCATGAAATTATGCTAGTATCTGGGTTTGGAAACTTTTAAATTCAGTTGATTAAAGTAACCATGATGTATGAACTAGTGTAAATGCCTAAGCCTAAGGTTGTGCATTCAATGTGTTTGATAAAATTCCAAAGAGAATAAGAATCATGCTTTAGTACTCAATTATGACCAAATTGATAAACACATGCTTTACCCTTATATACAAAATAACTTCCATGTTATTGTTATGCATTTAAATTGTTTGATGGATTGTTCAGGAGATTATCCATATGAAATTATGACATGTTTATATACATTCCTATTCATGTACCAAACCATGATAATCAAGTGTCTCATGAAATTCCCCAATGATTGTATTATGGATTGTTGATTATGGTCATGAGTCTAGGGAGTGTCATGTCTTGTCATTTTCATGCTATCGAGTCCTGGGACTACTTGTACTCGATAATTTAGCTGTGTGCCTAGAGCCAGTGTCAGTTTTCAAGATACTTTCAGTCAAGCCATGTTCAGTAGAATTCAGTCAATCTCATAACTTAGGAAAACTCAATAAACTCAGTTATCTCAGTCAATTATCAGATCACAGTAATATTTCACAGTCAACAGAACTTAGTAAACTCATTCCAGTTAGTTTAGTATAATTAATTCATTTTCTAATCAGATGGGAGTAGGATTCAGCACCGAGTGAGCCCAAGGATGGGAACTCACCAACGAGTAGAGGGTGTGATTCTTAAAATCAATCCTTGATCTTCAGAACTACGTAGCCAGCATAGGTTATGACATCTAACCTGTTAGATGAGGGTTTATAAGGTTACTTAACCTGTTAGATAAGGGTCCCACTGTTCTTCTTAGAGTACCTGTTAGATGAGGGATTACTCACAGCTTGTCCTTACCAGTGGCGCGGTATTGACACCCTTTCTATTGGGGTTATAGATTAGACCCCAACTCAATTATATTATCTCATTTGGGGCATGTCGGTTAGATGACTACTTCCTACAGTTACAGTCTTAATCTCAATCTCAGTAATAGAACTCAAATAGTTCTACAAAATTCGGGACTGTCAGATATAGTCACCCAGCCCAGTATGAAACTCAGCTAGTTCCATCAAAAATAGGACTGTCAGACACAGTCATTCAAATAATAGTATATCATTTA